>JARFIW010000772.1:2017500-2617500 GCA_036346225.1 Platerodrilus igneus | reverse complement strand
TTAGACATTAAAAGAAATGCTAATAACCCCTAAAAACGGAAAAGTGTTTCGATATAGACTACTATCGATACGAGTAAGCCCTTTTGTAAAATCTAATAAAGGAAATATATACGCAATAACAATATCATGTGAGTTAAGTAAATACATTGTAATAATTCCAACCCCAAACAAAGAAAGCAACACCATAGCTAGAGCTTTAGTAAATAATTTTATTTTAATATATGGTCCAATGAAGCAAATACGAACAGAACTCGGAACTGAGTACAAAAATGAAATTTTCAAGAGTGTATCGGAATTGCTATCCATACCGCATCAATTTTCAACACCATATCACCCACAAACTATAGCAGGAGTAGACAGAAGTCATTGCACACTAAATGAATATTTACGATCGTATGTTAATGAATCTAGAGCAGATTGGGAAGAATGGACACCGTATTTTAGTTTTTGTTATAATACAACACCGTACGTTACGCACGGATATATACCTTTCGAACTTGTTTTTTGTAAGAAAATTCAATTACTTTCAGAATTAACGAACGGAGTGCATCCAATATACAATATCGAAAATTACGGTAAAGAGCTAAAATATAGACTCCAAGTCACCGCGAAAAGAGCCGAACGTTATATAGAGCAAGCAAAAAGAGAAAGAATGCTAAAATATGACAGAAATACAACCAGCGACGTCGTAAAGGTTGGGGGATTTAGTTCTGTTAACAAAGGAGAATCGGTCGAAACTCGAGAGTAACTTTAAGGGACCATACACTGTTATTTCATGTATCAAGCCTAACTGTACAATTAAGGACAATTTAGGTAAAATCCAGACAGTGCATAAGAACAAAATAGTTAAGTTTTAAATTTGAGCAAAGTGAAACGGATGATTCATAGTAAACAATGCGAAGTGTCTAGTGTAATAAAAGTGCATTACCATTATAATTAGTTTAGTAGTGAATGAAATGCAATGCAATTAATGAAAAAGAATGTTCAACTTGAGTTTTAAAATATTATGTAACTAGTCGATAATTAGATATGTAATTTAATAGGATTATATTATAAGCCACTTAACTAGTTAAGCTTTCAGCAACCATTTTAACCTATTATTCATGTTATTTGTTTTGTAAAGGCGAAACTCCCGTAGAAAGTTTTCGCTTTGCGCAGAAAGAGGGTGTAGAGCAATTATTAATCAATCTAACCTAGTAACATAGGAATGTTGTGTACATCATTCTGCAATACCCTTGTAACATACTGTTTTAATACGCTCTAATAGTTCTAGTATTCCCAAAAATTGTTATTTTCTAGTTTAATTTTAGCATTCTAATTATTAGAATGAAGGTCTGCAATTGTAGCGGCTGCGGGATCACCCAAGTAGGTTTCCAGCGAAGTTTCCAGGAAGATCTAATCCAAGAGTCAATCAGTTTTCTAAAGGCACTTACTTTAAGGGCACTAAACATGTCAGATTAGTTGCTATCTATGATTAGATGTCAATTATGCTTTAGGATCCTATTTATGTCAGGGTGGTCTGAAGCAATTTTTCAATTAGCGGAGCACTCAACTAAAAGTAGTTCCGAGATCTACTTGTGTGGCAATCTTAGGCAATAGGCAGTTTAATTAATCTTAAAGATTTACGACCGGCGTATCCTAAGCCGAGTATGAGCGCCAAGAAAGGGGTTATTTTCAATTAACTCAAATGTATATAAGGATGCCAGCCGGTGGTAATCGGGGTTGTTTATTTCAGACGCGTTAGAGTCTGAAGCTCGCGGTCTTTGCAAGATTGAGTAAGTGTTTTATTTCTCTGAAGTCAAGTGCGTGCCGTTATGTTCTAAGTTAATTATTTTTCTGAGTAAGTAATTATTATATATGGTATTACTATGAACTCAAAGCTGTGTTATGCATCATAAGTCATTTATTTGTTTAAATACAATATCTGTCGACTTTCATAACATACAACTTCGGGTTAAATGTCCGTTCCAGTATTTAATCCCTTTAGGTTATTGTTAAAGACCGCATCTTTTGAAGGGTTTCTTATTTTATTGTGTGTCGACGTAGTCCGAGGCTTGTAATAACTAAGCCACGAATTCCGTTATTGTACTATTTGACCCGTGTGAAGGTCATGTTTTCCTGTTATTGATGACCCCGTGATTAAAGGAAGGTCGTTTCAGTATGCAAGTTAGTTAGACTACGGTAGCGTTAATTAATTATATGTATTGGGGTGTTTGCACCCAGAACTGTTGTTAATATTCATAAAATAAGGACTTTAGAATTGTTTAGTTAAGTTGTGTTGTGCTAGCCGGAAACTTAATAACATTTGTCCTGTGAAGTGACGTATTTTCTGTCTTGCAATCTTAGTTCATCGCCACGAACAAAGTGCGACGAAAGCTATTACCGCGATCGGTCCATGGGCCGTTTAATTCCCATGGTGGCGCCCTATTGTAAATATTGTTAATCACTGTATAATTTTGTATGCATATGTAATTAGGTTAAGTTAGTTAGTAGGCCGTTTAATAAAACAATTGGAATTTTGTCTTAGTGTGTTGTTGTTTAATGAACCTCCCCTTCTCACCGACTGCAGCAGCTGCGAGGCAATGTCCCGAAACGTGAGGGTACTATAGTGCAAGAGGTCCTTCCCATTTATTATTTATTATTAATTGGATACCCTCACGCGGTAGGTAAATATTTAAATTACACCCTGAACTACAGAACTGCTTAATGTAATATTGTTATTAGTTGTCAGCGTTCCCTAATTACCTACTTAAGGTTATATATTTCAGTAAAGTGCATAACAGAAACAATTATAATTATAATAGAGAGTGTAGAATGGGTAGAGAAAAGTAGTAGTATATACGCGTAGAAGGATTATATTTACCATGTTAATTAAGTTAATATTTTAAATACATTCAGATGTGTTTTCCTCAAGACATAGTATATAGGTGTGTCGATGTTGGCAATCTAGTTCAACAAAGGCGAACCACATCACAATATTAACAAAATATTTAAAAAAAAGGCAAATGAACTGCTGAAAGATATCGGGAAAATTTCTTATACTAAGGAAGTCGAAACAGAACGGTATAACATTAAATCCAACTTAGACATGACGGTCAGAGATATTCTGACAAAAAGAAAATAAGAAACCATGGATTACAAAGGATCTATTAGAAGAAAGACGAAAATACAAAAATATATCAGATGAAACAGGAAACACAGATACAAAGCCATAACATGGGAAACTATTCGCAAATGCAGAAAAGCTAAAGAACACTGAACTGATGATAAGTGCAAAAAGGTATAAACTAAGATGGAAATAGAGAAGACAGACGAAGCATACAAACTAATTAGAATGAATTTTAGGGATATAAAACCGTATAGCAAAAATATACGTAGAGAAAGTGGACAGATGGCAAGAATATAAAAGAATTTATATGCAGAGAAGAACTAACAGCAGTAGAATAAGAATTCCACATTGAAAAGGATGACGGGATATCCTATACTTTGAGATTAATTTGAATTAGCATTAAAAGGTCTGAAAAATGGTAAGGCACCTGGTACAGCTAAGGTGCAAGCAGAAACTCTAAAAGCCGTTAGACAAGCAATAACAGAACGTTTCTTCAAACTTGTATGCTATATGTATGAGACAGGGGAGATACCCAAAGATTTCAAACGTAACATCATTGACACAATACCTTAAAACATGGGCTCGGATAAATGTGAAAATTTTTTAACAATAAGTTTGACAGCACACGTGTCCAAAATATTAACTAGAATTGTACAAAGACGAAGGGAAGAACGGGCTGAAGAAATACTGGGAAAAGATCAATTTGGATTTAGGCGCAACAGGGGAATACGGAAGGTTATTTTAACTCTGAGAGTAATAATGGACAAAAACAATAGAAAAAGGGGAAAGCATGTATATAAGGTTTAAAAATCTGGAAAAAACATTTGACAATGTAAAATGGAAAAAATGTTCGAAATACTAAGATTGGAATGAGCTTTAGGGCTAGACGGATAGTACATAGCTTATACAAGCAAACAGCAGTAATAGAATTAGAGCAGGAACGTAGAGAAATAAAGATTAGGAAAGGGATAAAGCAGGGATTTTTCTTATGCTTTTTAACTTGGTCGTCGAAGAGGCAATGAATACAGTCAAATACAAAATACTTTTTAATTATTATGCAGGGACAAAAGATTGATATGTTTAGATATGCAGATTATATAGTGATATTAGCATCCAGCAAGGAAAAGTTAAAAACTGCTCTTAATGAAATGGAAACAGTTGCAACAGAGAGATACGGTATGAAAATTAACAAAAATAAAACTAAAGTACTAGTATGCATAGGAGGAGAAAATAAATTAAAAACCAGAATACAAATAGGTAACGAGAACTTACAAGAGGTTAAGAATTTCTGCTACCTACGAAGCCAAATAACGCAGGATGGGAAGAGCGCAAAGATATAAAACAAAGATTAGCACAAGGTCGTGTTACATTTAACAAAAAAAAGCAATTACTGTGTTCAAAAACAACAAACATAAAAACAAGAAAAATATTGCTTATAACATGTGTGGAGCACAGCACTGTACGGATGATAACTTGGACAATAAAAGAAGCGGACAAGGAAAGGATAGAAGCCTTTGATATGTGGTGCTACTGACGTATAGTGAAGATATCATGGACAGACAAAGTTAAGATCAAAGAGGTACTAGAAATGGTAGAAGAAAAGAAGTATGTCGAAAACAGTAAAAAATAGGAGGGAAAGGATGGTAGGCCCCATACTACGGCATAAAGGTATAGGGCGGAATATATTAGAAGCAGAGATAGGAAAAAAAGTAGAGGTAAACCTAGGTTAGACTATTGCACCGAGATAGTGAAAGATGTAGGATGTGGGAACTTCAAGGACATGTGCAGGCTAGCTCAGAATAGAAATCAATTGAGGTACGCGTCCAACCAATTCAAAGATGGAAAACCTAATGACAAAGAAAGTAAATATACCAAAACCTGATTATTATTATAAGCAACTACAGGAATTGGTTTCGCAATACTGTCAACTAAGGTTAATTGTGCGAAAGGATTACTGGAAAACTATTATTTCGGCAAATGGGCGATTCTTGGTAGCCACAATCTGATTAACCCCCTTGACATACCACTGCATCTATATCAATTTTTTGTCCCTGCATTGTAATTCCAAATGTCTTCATGCATTTGACAGTATCATTGCCTTTCAATGTATAAGTTATAAATTAATGGGGATAGGCCACATCCCTGTATCACCCCTTTCCTAATGTTTACTTCTCTACGTTCCTGCTCCAATTCTACGACTGCTGTTTGCTCTTTGTATAAGCTATGTACTATTCGTCTATCCCTATAACTCCTTCCAATTTTTTTGGGCATTTCAAACATTTATTTTCCATTTTACTTTCCTATATACACGCTTTCCCCTTTTTCTATTGCTTTCTCCATTATCACTCCCAGACCTACAATAGTCTCCCGTGTTCCCCTGTTTCGCCTAAATCCAAATTGGTTTTCTCCTAGTATTTCTTCAGCTTGTTTTTCCATTCGTCTTTGTACAATTCTAGTTAATATTTTTGATACGTGTGCCGTCAAACTTATTGTTCGAAAATTTCACATCTATTCGTGCCATTCTTTTTTGGTATAGTTACTATGATGTTACGTTTAAAATTTTAGGTATCCCGCCAGTCTCATACATATAACTTACAAGTTGGAAGAGACGTTTTGTTACTGCTTGTACAGCGGATATTATAGAGTTTTTGCTTGCACCTCATCTGTACCCGGCGCCTTACCATTTTTCAGACCCTTTAATGCTAATTCAAACTCATCTCTATGTATAGTATATCCCAAGTTATTATTTTCAATGTGTAATTCCTGTTCTAATGTAGTTAGTTTCTCTCCTGCATATAAATTCCCTATATGTTCTTACCATATACCCACTTTCTCTACATTTTCAATAATGAGGTTTCCTCTCGCGTTCCTTATATTTTTGTTATAGGGTTTTATATCCCTAAAATTCATTCTAATTAGTTTGAATGCTTCATCTGTCTTTCCTACTTCGACCTTAGTTTGTACCTCTTTGCACTTTTCATCAATCCATTGTTCTTTAGCTTTCTTGCATTTGCGAATAATTTTCCATTTTATTGTTTTCCTGTTTAGTCTGATTTATTTTTGTCTTTCTGTCTTTCTTCTATTAAATTCAGGATATGCTTGGTTAACCGTGGTTTCTTTTTTTTGTGTATACCCAGAATATTCTGGCCGCCATGTCTAAGCTGGATTTAGTGTTATTCCAGTCTGTTTCTACTTCCTTAGTATCAGATATTTTCCCGATATCTTTGAGCAATTCAAACGACTTTTTTTCGAATCTTTTTTGAATATCTTTATCTTTTAGTTTCTCTAACTCAAAGTGCCTTTTTCCGTTTCCTTTTTTCAAATTTTTTAATTTAAGTGCAGCCTTCATAATTATGATGTTGTGATCAGTGTCTATATCTGGTTCTGGGTAGCTTCTACAGTCTTTAACTCGATTCCTAAATCGTTGTCTGACAAGAATATAATCTATTTGGTATCTTCCTATATCTCCTGGCATCTTCCACGTATATCGTCTTTTAGCATGATGTTGAAATAATGTGTTTGTGATGATTAAATTGTTCTTGTCGCAAAGTTCTACCAGCCTATTTCCCCTGTCGTTTCACGTGCCTAAACCAAATAAACGTACTACTGCTCCTTCCCTACCCTCACCTACCACAGCATTAAAACCCCCCTTAATTATAAAATGTTCATGTCCTTTTACGTATTTTAATATGTTTTCGATATCTTTGTAGATCGCATCTACCTCTTCATCACTCTAGTTAGAGGTGGGCATGTATATTTGTATTATTACTGTGTTTACCGGTTTAGATTCTAATCTAACCATGAGTACTCTTTCGTAATTTTCTACACAGCATCCTACCTTTTTCCGCATAACTATCGCACACCCAAATTTTCTTCTTCTGCTCCTGTAGGAATTACCCTAAATACTCCACTCCAAAAACCCCCGGCTCTGGCCACCGAACTTTGCTGATCTTTACTATGTCTAGTGCTAACCTATTCATTTCGATTTTTAGGTTCTCTAGCTTACCTACTTGCTTCATGCTTTTATCATTCCACGCTCCGACCCGCAAAATGTTCCTGACTCTTATTCTGAACTTTCCTATCGCATCCTCCGAAGTAGTCGCCTCCAGAAGATCCGAATGGGGGACTATTTTAAATCAGACAGGTGAGCATTTTTCACAAAAATTACGCCCTCGTTCGGATGAGAGGTTAAATGGAGGTCCCGTGTGCGAGTGTTGTCACGCACGTTAAAGATCCCTACCTTGCCTGGAACGGCAAGGGTTCGGCAAAATTCTAAAATTTCCAGGCAACAAAAAACTCGCCTCCTGGCCAATGTAGTACCTACAGGTGGAGCATTGGAAATGTAAATGAACGGACTATTTTAAATCGGGATTTTTTACCCCTGAGAATTCCATCATTTTATTATAATTTAAGTACGCTGTGTACTTGGGAGGTAATGTGGTAGTTTCCCGTTGCCTTCCACATCGCGATAGCGTGTCTTAGACTGCCATACCGACCCCTATAGTCTCTGCCAATCCAAGTACCGAAAGAGCCACTGCTCTCTTTCAGGGACCTGTCTTAGTCTGGTTCCTCACTAACGACCCTACTAATTTGGTTGGATCTGTAGTTTGGCTATTTAGCTCATTAGAACACGTAAGCCATTTCACCTGTTATAGTAATCTAGAACAAAGGCAAGGCGCAGGTCCATTCGTAATGGCATGAGTGCTTATGGAATATAAAATCACAGTTTTATAAAAATAAACAAATGAAACAAGTTGCCTATTCAAATTTGGAAACAACCATGAATATACCTAGATTTGGTGAGGAGGTTAAATTAAAAATAAACACATCAGGTTAGTTCACATTTTTTAAATAGTAACGTATCTCTAAAGTCATTTGAAACAATTTACAAAGAATAAGTTCTTATACGACATATAAGCGTGTAATATGTTTTTTTAACGAGTTATTTATATTATATAAACATCATAGAAGAAGTATTTCATTTCAATTAAGTTTGGAAACACTATACTTTGTCAGTAAATACAAGATCTGTATTTTGTGTGGTGCTTAATGATGCAATACATATTAATGGTAGGTCAACTTATTCGCAAGAAATAAAAAATAAAGAATTTCAAAACATCTGGAGCTGGGATAGACACAATATACGGTCCTTTAATAAAACGGTTTGATATATTGGAAGGATCCCTACGAAACAAAACATCAATATTGACTGAAAATTTTAAATAAGTTCTAATAAGAGCAATAGCCTTTTAATAGGGTAGAAAAGTATTACTCAGTATGTCTATCTCAATAATTGGCAGCGGCGAGGGGCGTTAACTTTGCAATACCCTAGCAGACATTAACTCAGTGTGCCTGTCTGAGTTGTCATTTAGTTCTCAAGAAGTGCATTTCGTTCTTAGTTAGTGCAGTACAATTGCGACGCTACAACAAAAAGCTCAATGTGTCAGTTGGCTCGTAGAAACTCGTTTGGTTGTTACGGTAGGGAAACTTTCGACGCTTTTATGGTGGTGCGTTTAAAAAAACTAGAAGTGTGTGCAAACAAAAGTCGTTGGTAGGACGCGTGTGCCAGAAGAGAATGTTGACAGAATCCAAACTTAATGCCAAAGAAGCCTTAAAAATCCTTGACACAACGAAGTCTCGAGTATAGGATACAGAGATCAAGTGTTCATAAGGTAGTTCACAAAAGGTTTCGTTTAACGTTTACAAGTTACAACTTTTGTCTGAAATTAAACCAACAGATAACACAAGATTATATTTTTCTATTAATATGCTATACAAAATTGACGGAAATTACGATTTTTTAAAAAATGTAATTTATACCTGAGGCAACTTTTCATGTAAACGGTAGTGTGAATCGATATAATGGCAAAATTTTGAGTTCACAGCCTACCTCATGAAGTCATCGAGTTTCGTCGTGACTCACCCAAAGTTAACGTTTGGTGGGACTTTATTCATGCCAGAGTTATAGGTCCCTTCATTTTTGTTGAAAAGGCAATAACTGCTAATGTCTATTGTGACATGATAGAAGAGTATGTTTTTCTTCAGTTGGTTGATATTGAGACGTAGAAGGATTTTGTTCATTTTTAGCAAGATGACGCATCACCTCGCTTTAGTTTGCGTGTGCGAGTTGTTCTCAATACTCGATTCGGCAACACGTGATTGGAAGGAAGGGCCTATTCCTTGGCCTCCAAGAAGTTCAGACTTTATGGATTCAGGAAAGTTTGAGATCTAACCCATCTCAGTCAACGGATTCTCGCTTGCGTGGTAACCGTCACCCCAGACATGCTGGCAGGACCTGCCAAGTGGCAAAATTTTGTTTAGAGGTGTGCCATGCCACAAACGGGGTACACGTTGAAATTTACTAAATTATAATAAAATATTGAAAAATTATTTTTAAATTAATATATAAAACATGACACTAAGATTTTGATTTAATAAAAATATTTAACCTCAAAACCCCGGAGTTCTTTTGTGGAAACCCTGTATTTATGCAAATATGTTCTATTTGTACACCTTAACTGGTGTAGTTTTTTTAAATGTGAGCATACAGGATTAATTGTTGTCATAAGTAATTGGTGGTAATTATGGATGATAACAATTTTCGATCTAACAAATACACAAGTTTGTAAATTAGAGATGATTATTACAAAACACAAAATTATTTACCACCATTTAAATTTGCTGCTTACTTTGAGATCTAAAATGACGGATCGGTCTACTTGTGCTTTACCCGAACATTTACTTTTACTGTTTCCGGCAAATGGTCAGCTATTAAATTGATACTTTATTAAAAATGAGCAATCCATAAATACAAAAATAATTTAATATAAATACTCTTACAGTGAGCTAATTTTAAATACTGTCTAAAACTAACAAGCGGTGTAATTACTTAGTTCCATCCAATACGAATTTTTGCCATATATATGTTAATAATGACAATTTATAGAAATTACTACGTTTTTCTCTAGGCGAATGTGTAGAGCTTTGATTTTTCTACTATCCTAATTTTAGCTTATAAGTTTTCAGCTACTGCTTTTTTCGGAGTATTTGTCACGAACCTAATAACAAAAACAAATTAATCAATGAAGTGTTTACATAAATGTACAGAAGTCCTCCTTGACCATCACTCATTAATATTTGAATAATACAAAACAATATACATTTCATTGAGAGAAGCTTTGAATAAAAAGGCGTAAAATATCACACTACATAATAAAATATTTTTTTAAATGTACTTAACATTGGCTGCATATTGTTTTTCTTGTAACTATTAAAGACATGGTTTTCTACATGATATATTTATAGGATCCTTAACAACAGCAAAAAACACCGGTTTAAGTACACATTGAAATAAAAATACACCCACGAAAAGAATTTAGGAAGTTCCATAAATTTACCTTAATAGGTAATTGTTTTACTTAAAATAATGTTTATCGAATGCAATAATGCTTCATTTAATAAATTAAAATTAAGTCACACACAATACAAAAGCCAGCTATTTACATTGTTGACGAACACCACCAGGAAAAATAGTAAATATATTATTGACATTAGTAAATTTAAAACATTGATATCATATACAAATCGAGCATTAATCTGATTCAATTGCATGCGCCATCTATTATCTCCTTAACTGTGCTGGTGTTTACAATTCCTTACTTTTTTTATTTACTAAGTTCAGGTAAACGAACCGGTCGGTAGCTAATTTTGGAGCGTAAGTTTTCTTGTAGAATTTCTTGAATTACTAACACAAAATGTGAAATTAAAATAAAATGCGCTCATGAACATTTAATAAAGTCTACGTAACAATAGATAATTATAGAAATATGCTTTTTGGATAGAGGGACAAAATTATGTGATTATTGTGCTTCACGATGTGGTTTAATCCTTAAAGACTACCCAGTGTGTGCTTTTGTACCGCAAAAACAACATTACAGGTACATTAAATGGTCACATAATGAAACACGTCTATGGCGTATAACTTATGTAACTTCTCCATCCTATAAAAACGCATTGATATGTTTTCACATACTAACGAACGCTTATTTGCATGCTTTTTATGTGGTTATTCTGCATCTTTTAAAAGCACGTTGATAATTCACATGCAATCACATACTAATGAACGTCCATTTTCTTGCAATTTATGTAATTATTCTGCATCTGTTAAAGGCAGTTTGAAAATTCATATACGGACCCATACTAACGAACGTCCATTTTCTTGCAACTTATGTAATTACTGTGCATTTTCTAAAAGTAAATTGAAAAGTCACATGTGGTCTCATACTAATAAACGTCCATTCCCATGCAATTTATGTAATTATTCTGCACCCTTTAAAGATGGTTTGAAATTTCATATGCTGTCCCATACTAATGAACGTCCATTCTCGTGCAACTTATGTAATTATTCTGCATCGTGTAAAGGTAATTTGAAAACTCATATACGAGCCCATATTAATGAACGTTCATTTCCCTGCAATTTATGTAATTATTCTGCATTCTTTAAAAGTACTATGAAAATTCATATGCGATCTCATACTAATGAACGTCCATTCTCGTGCAACTTATGTAATTATTCTGCAACTTTTAAAGGAAGTTTGAAAATTCATATGCGGTCCCATACTAATGAACGTCCATTTGCATGCTATTTCTGTAACTATGCTGCATCTTGTAAAAATAGATTAAAAATTCATATACGGTCCCATACTAATGAACGTCCATTTGCATGCTATTTCTGTAACTATGCTGCATCTTGTAAAAATAGATTAAAAATTCATATACGGTCCCATACTAATGAACGTCCATTTGCATGTAATTTGTGTAATTATACAGCATCACAAAAAAAACATCTACAAACCCATATATACTTGCATACTGATGTATGTCAATTTGCATGCAACTTATGTAATTATTCTACATATCATAAAAACTACTTGTACAGTCATATGCGATCTCATACTAAAGAACGTCTATTTGCATACAATTTGTGTCGTTATACCACATCTCAAAATAGAAACCTAAAAATCCATATGCATTCACATGCTAAGAATTCTAAATAATAGGCCAGAATCAATGACTTAACCTGTGTCGATGCCTAAAAATATCTCCCAAACATGAAAAGTTATTAGAATAGCGAGACATTGTGAAATGTAGTCTAAAACAACACAACTGTCATTATTTAGAACACATTTTGGGAATTTTAGTTAAAAGTATATAAAATGCTTTGAATTAACTTGCAAAAAACCATACAGGCTGTGTCTACATACAGGGATATCGAATTAAACAAATTGTAAGGATATCGTTACAGTTTACATTAAGTAATGGAAAAGGTCTCAAAGCAACAATGATTGATGTGCTTATTATTATTAACGGCCAGCGTTGTAGTTGACGACAACTTATTCTGGATTTTGGAAATAAAATTCCTAGAAAAAATACTTTAAACACGTCTTTAAATCACTAAAACATTAAAAAAGTTAAGTGAAGAAATTTTGACTGTTTATATTAGTGTATACATTTTTTTAAAATTTTGGCAGTATGCTATTGATACTTAGTTTTTGAACAATATTAAACGTTCTTGTTTAAACCACGTTCAAAATTTATTACAGACGCAAGGTTTTGTTGAGTTGTCAGTGATTGCTTGGATTCCTAGAACAATATAGCATCATCAGGTTAAAAATATTTTGGAAGTGCTTGTGGTGGATGCACGAGAAGGATATGAAGATTACAATAAGACGTCGTTGCCTTTCATAGAAGTACGTAGAAGTACTTATACACAATAATACGTTTGAGATTTCAACACACAACCCTAATTCAGGCCGTCAAGAAATTTTTGGCTTTTAATATTATAACATCAATGTCAGGACCTACCATGATTGGAAAGTTCATATTCAGTTTTTTGCTCACTGAATTACAATAGTTAGATGTTTAATGTGATTATACACTTGCTGACCCAATTATGTGAATATATATATATATATATATATATATATATATATATATATATTATTCATATTTAGACCAGGGTAGAAAATTAAATAATCACATCAAATAATTTTAATCACCGTGTATAAGGAATTTTATTAGATAATACGCTTTATTATAAAACCGTGAAGCATAAAAATTCATTCGTTTCATTAAAAATAAGAGATTTAAATCATGTACAAGACGCTTTATATCAAAAGAAGCAGTATTAAAAAGCTCTACGTAAAGAAACAAAGAGAAATTACGTGCAAAATTTATATTAATTAACTCTATTTTAAGTAACCGGTATTAAACAAAACGTACAGATAATAATTAATATTTAGTTAGGATTCACTAAAATTTAAAGGGTATTAATTTTAATTGAAGTTAATTGAACCGTTAGTAACATATAATATCTATAAAAACTTGTAAAAACCCAATAAAATGCAAATCGTAGAGGGGTTAGTTAGAAGTAGGATGTTTAAACACCTGCGTATTTTTAAAAAGCTCATTCTGCGTAAATTTTGCAGATAATTAATGGTTTCAGAGAATGTTGGAGAAACCGTCGCTTATATTAACGGGAAGGTTGGATACGGGGTTATTTAACCCAGATAACAGTCCACATGGACTGAAATAATCGATAGTAAGGAATATCAATTTGCACCACTAAGAACAGGTTAGAGAAGGAAAGATAATGTGCGTAAGACAAAGACACTAATAATTAAAGGCGTGATATGAGCAACGTCACGAGGGTCACGATTGGTTGAAAATAAGATGCACATATGAAAAGGTAGAAACAACAATTTCTGTACAAAATTTAATTAGTTATTCTCGGACATGTTTGCGTGCCGTGTGAGAATTTCTGAGATGTAACTGGTGCGAGTGCAAAATTCGTAAAAATCGCATGCCGGGCTGCGGAATGGGAACAGAGCAGGCGAAATTCTTTAGAATTGTCCGTTTTGGGGACTCGCCCGACAGACAGGCTAACCTCTATATATACCCAGGTGAATATGAACAAGCTCTCTTAGATCTTCGACTTGATTGAACGCGTTAAACAGTGCTTTTTAGTTTTCCGGTTTTAATATTAAATAATTTAAACAGTTTGCTCGAATATTATGTGATTTAAAACAGCTTGTTCTTTACGTGCTGCAATGAATGTACGTTAGTGCACTTAGAAAAGAAGATACAAGGTAATAAAGTTTAGTATCACTGTACCAATTTACAACAACAAATGAATACACAAAAGTAGGCAGTTGTGGCGTATATTGGTGAAAGAAGTATGAATTTCTTTGTTATTTTTCGTGGGTATTAATAATTGAATGGTGCATAAACGTGTCTGGATCCACAAAACAAGGTTCAGATATACACAGATGAGTTCCGGAAAAGCCCTGAAACAACTTTAAATAAATGGTGATGGAGAAAATTTTAAAAGCGTTGAGAATCAGAAGCCGTAAACATAACCCAGTTGGAATGGTGTAATTAACAAAGGGACGATGTACATTGAAGCTACGAGTGCAGTAACCTAAAGGTAAATTATACTATTTTGTTCGAACTTTGATATTTTAGTGTGTGTTGAATAACTTTATAATTTGTTTATTTAAAATGGACAGTAGTGAAATTGTACTAACAATAATATTTTAATTTTAAGGTGAAATTTGCTTGTTTAAGTAGAAAGGGTATTTAGTATTGATGTTCTGGATTATGATGAAAATATGGGTATGTCTTTGAGCTCAATTAGACGAACCTGGTTAATTAACGTAAAGGGTGGTAGATGCTCCTTTGTACTCAGACTCCGATCTGCATATATTGTTATAGTAATTAGTAGGCATCCTACAAGGACTTTAATTCTGGATGCACATTAAAATGATAATAAATTTAATTTTGAAATTTTCTGATATTAAAATTTATGCTGAATATTAATTTTGAAATTTTAATGTATTGTGAATATTGATGTAAATAGAGTTGACGTTGATGTTTGTGGTAGGAATGTGTTTGTTTTTTTTATGTATGAGGATGAAAGCTATCTAGAGGAGCAGCCGAGGCGATTAACGGAAGAAAGTCAATGGACCAACACAGTTAAGGTAATGAATAGCTTTTTGTAGGTTTCACAGCATTCTTGACGCCCAAAAGTGAGGCTCGATTATAAAGCGTAGTTCACGGATATTGGAGGTAATCACAGCAAACATGGCGCCCAATCTGTGGGGCTCGATTCGAAAAGCGGAGTACCCGGATTTTGGAGGTATCACAGCAATATATATATATATATATATATATATATATATATATATATATATACATTAATAATTAATGGACTGGTCAGACTTATAGTATAATATACATGTAAATATTTTCATGGGATGTAGTCCAAATCAAACAACAGAATACAGATTTAAACTTTAATCAACACCTAACGTTTCGGTACATCTTTCGCACCTTTTTCAAAGGCTAAAATGGAAACAGAAAATTCGAAATTAGTAAGAAATACTTAACCTGTCGCTAACTACTAACATTGATCAATTATATTAAAGGAAATTGAAAACCAATTACTAAAAGATTCACATAATAAATGTGGGTCAAAAATTAAAAATTAAAAAATTGCCCGAGGGGCACGTCATGCCAGGATGGCGGTTAAAACATAAAGACAAAATTGAGAATGACAAATTCTATAGGAGTGACAGGGGACGTTCCGAAAATGGCATTGATTACATAACATGAAGGATAATATTTATCGTTGTTTAAAAATATCATTACTATATAAAGCAGAATAGACGTTATGCACCCTATCAATATCAATCTTATTATTGATAGTATTCATTTCACTATTAATGTAGAAAGACTCAATGAAAAGCCTAGTTTTGTAATTGGTGTCGTTCTCCAAAATGATGGTGTCGTCGAAAAGTGGTGTATGACTGGTTGCAGCAACAGGAGCAGACAATGCACATTTATTGAAGTTTTTCCTGCAATCATTCCTGTGCTGGGTTAAACGATTCTTTAGCCACTGTCTAGTCTGACCAATGTAACTATTGTTACAACTGCACGTGATCTTGTAATCAACGTTACTATTTAACAATTTCGGAGTACGATCCTTTAATTTGGTAAACAAATTCTAGATGGAATAATTGTATTCGTAAACGATAGCAATCTTAGGTTGTTTAAGTAATCGTACTAAAAGTGGAGATAACTTCTGTATATAAGGAAGCTTCTTGTACGTAATATCAACTTCTGTAGCGTTTACTTTTAAGAAGTTGCTGTAAATCAATCTATGCAACATTCCCTTTGGGCAACCGTTGTTAACTAAAGTGTCAATCAATAATTTCTTATTTTTTCCATGAACTGTGGGTCTGATATATGCTCAATTCGATATCGTAGGGCCTTCACCGTGTTTACCTTATGTTGAAAAGAATGGTTAGAGTGGAAATTCAGATATCTGCCAGAGTTTGTTGGTTTAGTATACCAATCAAATAATAGATGATTAGAGGTATCTCTGATAACCAAAACATCCACAAAAGGTAATTTACCATCCACTTCAATTTCAAAAGTGAACTGTAGGTGATCATTAAAATCATTAAACGTTGTTAAAGTTTGCTCAACATATTGGGCTGGCAATGAACAAATGATATCGTCCACATACTTTACCAAGAAAGACATCTCATATGGTAATCTAGGTAGAACACTCGACAGTAAATTGTCCATAATCATTTGAGCGATTATGGGTGATAGAGGTGATGGAGGTGTGATTCTAAGCTTCTTTTTATTCTGTTTGATAGTCCCGGTATATATTCTATTCCAACCAAATTATCTTTTATTTTTTGTTTGTTATTGTTTTCTGAATTATTAAATAACTTACGTATTTTTGTTTTGATTAAGGGTTTATAAAATTCTTTAGGATAGTTGTTATTTTTTAATATATTTTCAATTTTTTTATTTTTTTTTGGTTTATGTTTATAGTGTGTAAATTGCATTGCTCGGTCAACTAGATTATTTACAACATTTCGTTTATACTGGACAGGTACAATAGAATTAAAATGAAGGTATCGTCCACCCCATGTTTCTTTATTATGCTAATTTGTGGTTATCTCTCCTTTTTCATTATGTGAAATCAATAAATCTAAAAATGTAATGGTGTTGTTTAATTCTTTTTGTACCGTAAATTGAAGTTGGGGGTGATAGGCATTAAATTTAGTAAGTGTATCTTCTATTTTATATATAGGTTTATAATTTAGTTGTTTTATTGTTTGTTCTTCTACTTCTTATACAAGTAGGTTAGCAATAGTGGATGATATTGTAGAGCCCATAGCAGTCCCGAATATTTGTCTATATATTTTATTTTCATATTTAAAATAATTTGCACTTAAACATATTACAGTAGATTTCATGATTCCCACAAGCGGTAGATTCGTGAAAGGTGTTATAAGTGGCCATTTATCGTTTATAATTTTTAGAACTAAATCAGTGGGAATGTTTGTAAATAATGATTTGACATCTAAAGAAATTATCATATATTTTTTAGGAATTTTTTGTTGTATAATAAATTTATGAAAATCCCAGCTATCTGATATAATAATCGTTGTGGCCAATTATTTTTGTTAATGTTTCATTTAGTAATTTTGAAAGATTATACATGGGCGAATTAATATTACTAACAATGGTTCTAAGTGGTATATTTATTTTATGCATTTTTGGTAACCCGTAAATGTATGGAGCTTGTCCGTTATGACATATTAACTGATTCTTTTTGAGTTGAGTTATAAAGCCCTTTTTATTCCAGGAATTTATTAGCGAATTTATCGTGGTTTGCAATTGTAGAGTAGGGTCATTTTTTAATTATACAGGGTGTATCAAAATAAGTGTAAAACATTTCAGGGGGTGATTCCTCATCGTAAAAGAGATAAGGTCTTTCATATAAAGAAACTTCATTGAAGCATCCCTTGTTAAGATACAGCCCCTTAAAGGGGGTACATAACATTTGTTTTTAATTTTTTTTTAAAAACACTAAAAAGTTACAAAATTGAAATTAAGGTGATATTTTTTACTATGAAAAATACACTTACTCAGTAATTTATTTGGTTTACCCCATGGTTGTAAGGGGTGGAAAACGCAACCCCCAAAATTTATTTCCAATGTAACTTTTTGTCTTATTATTTGTTTGCCATTTAAAAATTTATTTCCAATAGCTTATTTCATTCTAAACAAAAAATGTCTCTTGAATTTTTTGCCCAAAATTAACCAGTTTGCAGGAAAATATATATATATATATATATATATATATATATATATATATAGTCATTGGGATATATAAGGGCACAAGTGAATTTATAGGTTGATAACTATTGGATAAGATAAAATAAATTTATTCAGTTAGGGAGTTATTTTTTTTAACAATTATTTTTGTAGCTTAAGTAGTGTATAATAATGTAGGGTCAATTTAATTTAGCTAAGGGTAATGTAACATAATACGTGTGTAAATATAGGGCATAATAAAAAATAATTGCGGTAAAATTATTCTAACGTATTAAAATTTGTAGTAAAGTAGTATATGACAATCTCAAAGCGTGGAGCAGGTGTTAAAATAACATTTCTATTTTCAAACGTAAAATTCAACACGTTTAAAACAAAACAACAAGGGGAGATAATATTTCTCCCTAAGCGTAGCGACAAACAAACTTTAATGGGTTATTGGAAAAGAACAGCGGTTGGAATTAATGTAAACACGGTTTGTTGGTTAAAATATTGATTTCAATCTTGAAGGTAGTATAGGAGAGAACTAAGAAAAGACCAAAATAGAATAAAAATGTAGTGAGTACAAGAGAGATGCATATACTTAATTCGGAAACAGTATAGTAGGGAGACTTAAATAAAATCAATAATTTCAAGGATATTTAGAAGCAAGCACACGTCTGATAGAAGGTGGGAGAATGGAGCAAAGCAAGGTGATTGGTGTAAATTATACAAGAAGGGCAGAGATCGAGCTGGTGGAGGCATATGTGTGAGATAAAGCTATAGATACAAGTGAAATGAAAGATATTTGTTCGAGTTGGAGGCGTAGACAAGTGGAAATGTAGAGGCTAAATTAGAAAGGCGGTTGACAGTTTTTAAGCGATTTACCGAGTATTGTTGTGTTCGTTAGCAAAATTCACGAGAAACCGATGTTCCTTAGGGGTTTTTCGCTGGAACAACAGACGGTTGGAAAAGAATTTTCAAGTATTATAGGAACGGATATACAAGCGTACGTGCCAATTTGAAATAGGGGGGGGGGGCGAATTTTACTTATTTAATCACTGGCAGAGAGGGGCTGAGGTCGCTTTTGCTCTTTTTTTGTTATTTCATCCATCATTCGTGATAATAGTCACTTTCAAGTGAACTACTGCACTTTAGTAAAAATGTATGTAGAAGCTAATAGATCAATTTTTTGTTAAAACGTTAAAGTGGTATGTAAGTACAAAGCTTATTATTTTGGTATTGGAATGCACGGAAGTATTAGAATTTGGAATTGTTTGGATGATGAAGAGAGAGATGTTTGAATAATAAAAGTTAGTTTTGGGGATTGGAATTTTTGGATTGGAAATTGTAAACAGCGGCATGCATGGCAGATATGGTATTTCGACCGAGGAGTTAGCTGATGGCCTGGGAATTTACTAGACAGCAGCATCTCCAAGGAGCTAGGTGGTGGAGCACATTTAGAAGATAGAAACCAGGTAGGCGATAAAATAGAACATTGAGTGGCGAATATTTTTATGGTGTTTGTGATTATTTGGATTTGAGTTTTTATGTGTTTTTATGATTATTTGAAATTTTATGAACAGACATTTATGGGATTTTAAAAGGAAATTGATTTTGAAAATTAATGAATTTACAGATAATCAGATGTTGTAAAGAGGTATAGAGGGCTTATTGATATTTGGTAGTGCAGGAAATTTATATGCACAGTTATAGAGTTTTATTATGAGCTCATACTAGACAAAAGGATAACCTAAGGTATGAGGAACGCCCTCTTACTTTAATAAAAACATATGTGTTTAAAAGGTTATCAATTTGCATGACTATTGTTATAAATTTATTGACCTATATGGATGTACCTAAAGGAATGGTATTTTAAAATGTACTATGGATCTAATTTAAATAGAGTGTGATATATTTGGCCAAGTGAGTTATTTTTGAGTGTGTGATTGGTGTGAATTTCTATTTAGGTTTCAGCATGGGGATATTGAGAGGAAGCGTTGGATGTAACAGGTACGTGTCAATATTAGTTTAGGAAATTTGAGCTAGTCGGAGAGAACTGGAAAACCGCCGAGGGGACTTTTTAAGGGAAACATCACAATATTATATCGACCCAACAGTGAGACGTGATTCCAGAGACGTTCCACACGAGTTTCAACGGTAACTACACAATAATATATATAAATATTTTAGGTAATTTTTTACACAAGGTAAGTTGATAGATACCAACGTATTACAATTAATAAGATGAAATAATAACTTAGATTTTTATGCAAAGCCCAAATGATCATTTCAAATCGAGCTAGTAATTGAAAGAAGGAAAACATAAGGTCTTGGACAGGATTTGAACCTGTATCTTAGTCTTGCCGGGACTATGCGTTTACCAATTACGCCACCGAGACCGAATAATTGGAAATTTTACAAATTTAAATTGTGTACACAACTATACATAAACCTAACCTTCAGAAATATATATATATATATATATATATATATATTGCTGTGATAAGGGGTTGTTTATGGGTGTATTAAATAGTAAAAGTCGTGTAGTAACAATAAATAGCAATAGGAATCAGAAAACTGCATTTATTTAGCAGAAAAATAAGTAATTCGTACATTATGTAAATAGCAAGCATTCAACACTTTGTATATAGACCGTTATTAATTTTAAGTAATGACAATAAGAATATCTTTTAACAATAGAACGCGTATTCAGCAGAGAAATAATCGTACATGTAATTAAACACGCTTTGAGAGGTGTCTAATTAGTTATAAAACAAATACGCAGTAGAGTAGATAAAACCTAACAGAGCTTCAGCAATTACGCTGTAATAATAAGCGCTTTGATAAGAAAACGCAGTTTCAAACATGCATAAATACATGAACGAAAACAGCATTAAAGTTACATAATTTATTATGGACAATTATCCAAAAGACGATATCTACACAAAACAACAGACTTAAAGTTGAACGTCTGGCAAAAATAACATAGCAAATAAACACCATTACAGGGAAATCCGAATTAATTCCATCAGAAACAGCTTCAAAAATACAGGGAATATTAAAGACAAAACCTGGTTGGTTGGAATAATCTGCAAAACTGCTTGAAACCCAACCCAGAGGTAGTGGGAAAAAGCTATTTAACGCCCATTCGGTGATAACACGATTCAGTCCACACTGTTGCACGTGGAAGCTACGACACTGTGAACCAGAAATCTACGCGTAAAATAAATAAAGTAGAATAGATCAAATTTAAGTTACAGTGAAAATAGTGCAACAATTACGCTAAGCATATATGAAGAATTTTTGTCGTTTTTATAGAAAACGGTTTCAAACTGGACAATTCAAAACTGCGTCTACAATAATACTTATGGTATATAGAAGTTCTAATTCTAAGGGGAAAATTCTAATTCTAATTGGATTCTAAAGGGACAATTCTAATCGAATTTTGGTACAATTCTGCTACAATTCTAAGCTGCGTCGAAAGCATTTATGGGAAGAGATTCAAAGCATATGCAGACAAATATAAAATAAAGAAGCACGAAGTGATTTTTGGAAAACAAGGGGTAACTGTACTCAAATATTGGTCCAACTAAGCAGAGCATTGGTAGACAAGAAGGTGTGGATTCACAACACAAACAACATATCACAGGTCGGATCTATTTAATTTAAGATATTTTTCAATTTAAATTTTAATACTGAATTTATTCAATTTATCCAAACTTGTAATGAAATCAACAAGAAACATTTGCTTACGTTAAACTTACGTAATAAATCATAAAGAGGTCTGGAACGTTCCAGATTCTTTTGTAAAGAGGTAGTTTTGGTGACTTTATGAGTGAAGGGTGTATTTAAAGAATTTCAAAAATTGTAAATAATATTTCTTTTCATTATATGAAATTAATTGACTTCGTTTTATCAATTCAAATAGGTAATCATAAAGGGGTGAAAACAGAAAATTGATCATCGTAACGTTGTGCACTCTGTGTAGATTAAAAAGCCGTGGCATAATAATAAAATTAGTAAGATTGAAGTGAGGACACAAAGCGGTGGCGTTAAGTAAAAACGTTCATTACACCGAGTACGGCGTTATCATACCAATTTAAATATGACGGCCCAACGCTGGGGCTCGATTTAAAGGAAATTACAAAGAAGAAAAGGGTGTCTCTACGATTATCAAATCAATTTATATATGGCTAGCCTGGGGCTAGAAAACTTTATATTCATATCAATTTAAATATGGCTGCCCTAGTGTGGGGTTCAAATTAAATCAAGTAAATTTGAAAATTACATAGCAAAATACATATATATATATATATATATATATATATATATATATATTGTAGTGGTTTTAAAGGATTAAATGTAAATATAAACAAAGCAATTTCAAAACACCCTGTATAAAGGAAACAACCAGAAATTACGTGCGAAATTTATTCCAGTTAGTTCATTTAAAGTATCAAGTATTAACATTATTTTATAATTAGGGATTAAGAATTTAATAGGTGCGTAAAGAAAATAAATTGCATAAACCAATGAAAATAATTATTTAATTTAATTGAGTTGAATTCAAAGGAATATAACGCTTAAAACGCATAAGAGCTTGAAAAGTCGATAATACCAAGGTAAAATGCGTTGCTAACAAACGAACAGCCGTTGAATATGAAATACTCCTAAAAGCGAAATCCTAGAAATGTTATTTTAAAACGATCGTTAATTAAACACCTGCAGGTTTTGTAAATGTCAAGTTCCACTTATTTTGTGTAGATAAAGCTTAAGATTCTAGGTATATTGTACGAACGGTTGGATGTTTCGCATTAAACGTTAATAAGGGGTTATTTAAAGCAGGTAGGCAAGTCCACGTGGGGTTAGAGAGCAGATGGACAGGAATATCGATTTCTACCACTCAAACAAGGTTAGAAGGAAACGTAGTATATGCATACGAAAGGGACAGCGTTAATATAGGCGGGATTTGTAAGACGGCAATGCATAGACTATTGGTCGATATCGTTAGTTGTACATCAGACAAACACGGGAATATTGAATGTTAATTTTTCAGAAAATATCGTAACGATGCGCTGAATTTCGAGGATTTAGAAGATGGTTGAACCCAACATTTTAAGAAATATTATTGTAAATGAAGGACTTTGGGTGAAATGCGGCCGAGAGGTGGCATCGTAAATGGTATAAATACTTTTTAAAAATATAATAAAAGCCCTTAGTATTTTGATCGCTTCAGACTACGTACGAAAGTTACCACGAGCTTGTAAGTATAGAAAATTATTTTAAATTAAATAGCACGGCGTTAGTCTCATAATTTGTACGCGGATAGTGCCGAGTTTAAATTTTATTGAGGTGCCACATATATTTTTTTAACAAGCTCGTGTAGTGACGTTATGTAACATAAACTAAATTAAAATAAAAGAAGTGTAATTTTTGGATTTGGAGTTGGATGTATCATCTATGAACAGCATTGCAGCACAACTTTGAGGGTGTTCAACTACTAGTATCTGGAGGCGGGAGCAGAGCAGTACCCCGAAACAACTTAATGGCATCATCAACGGAGCAGGGATCTTCAAGAAATTCCAGGTAACGCTTTAGAATTTGTTGTTGTTGATAAACTATGAAGGTTATTGTGATGGGTGAGAGTGAACTATGATGGTATTTTACATTATTGGGCGTATTGAAAATAATACGTATAACTAACTTTTATTGTGGTATTTAAATACAAAGCTAAAGGTGCATATAAAGCTGATTAATGTTTTTCAGGAATTTAAATATTTTTTTGTTATGAGTACATGAGTTTTTGTGGTGTTTGTAATAAGAATATGCCAAGTAAAGAGCATACATTAACCATAATTAACTGGGTTATCATGAGCTCACCATACTCCAGAGTTGCCTAATTGAAATTAATTAGAAATACAGAAAGAAGGAAAAGGTATTATTCAGGGCCCATTTACTCAGGTTACATTCAATGTGTTTGATATTGCTAGTTAAATTCTGGATCTTACAAAATAGAATTTATTGAGGTGTAACTTGACCAATGAGATGTAAATAATTTTGAAGTTTTATTTGTAAATAGTGGAAAATAGATATTGTATGATTGTTGTATTATTTTGTGGTTTTATTGAGAGTGTGCGTGAATGATAGAGAATATGAGAGTAAATCTAGGTATCCAAGAGGAGGCCCAACTGCGCTAGCCGGAAGCAGTTGAAGAAAGCAATTCAACCGAGGAAGAGAGGAATCTGGGTAAGAAATTAATGTTTTTTTTTAAAATTTTTTATTGTGTGCAAATTTTCGATTTGTTATAAAATTGATAATTAAAGGGGTTCGATTTTTAATCCATGGAACACGGCAATATATATATATATATATATATATATATATATATCTAATTTTTGGGTGATATCGGAGGTACAGGGATCCAATGCTTAGATCGAATTCATCGTTGCGCTTTACTACATCGTTTGCCAGAAGAAATAGAATTGGAAACAGCGCGTATTTATTTAGTCGAACCAGCTCAAGATTGGTACGAAGTTAGGCGTCCAAGAATAAAGTCTTGGAAAGAATTCGAAAAATTGTAATGTATCTAGGTAGAAGTACCTAGGTAAAAGTTCTTAGGTATATGTATCTTAGTACTTTTTTGGTACTTAAATACCTTTAAAAGCAATCAAAAATTAAAGTTTCTGTACCTGTACCTAGCTCCTTTTTCATAGATACCTTAGTACCTAAATTGTGATTTAAGTGCAAGGTAGCAATTTTATTATGTTAATTGATAAATTCCATCCTGCTATGATTAAAGAAGGTATAGTGTTTTTGCCATCTTTAATTAAAGTTGACCAGTTGAGTTAAATTAATGTTACCGGTTTAACAGCCTGTATCGAAATTGTTGTTAAATGTCAACTCTTTAAACTGAGATTTGACAAAAATACATTTTCCCAGAAAAGCGGAACAAAAGATATTTAATCACAAAGATAAATCTTTCACAAATGGAGTTAGATGTGGACAATTCACTAGTTATACTAAACGGCGAGCTTTTTTAAAAATTGTCAGCCAAGAATCATCTAATTACACTACTGATAATAGTGATAATACACTTAAAATAACTGCAAGATGTATGTTGTGTAATCCAAAGATTAAAATTATCTGCAGCACCAAAACATCAACTGGAAATTTTTATAAATATTTTTATAAATATTGTTTTATAAACATTGTTCATGATTGTTTCATGTTTTTAGAAAAAGCATCATACTGCAATTTAAAGGAAAATGCTGTGAGTATAAAGCGTCCTGGGTCAACTGATTCTGAAAGCAGAAGTTCAAGTAACTTCTAAAGGTCAAAAATCATCACACCGTTTACAAGGTGTAAAATGAATAACAACGTTTTACTTGAAATGGTAAGATAAGTTTTTTGGTACTTTTAGGGTTCCGTATCGGAACCGTTATAAGATCACTCTCGTGTCCGTCCGTCCGTCTGTCACAGAGGTTTTTCTCCAAAACTATGTAACGTTGGAATTTGAAATTTGGCACAATGCTAGGTCTTTATGGCGCGCACATATATCGACAGTCAGAAAATAGAAAAAAAATATTTTTAGATTAAAATAGCGGGGGTTAATTCGGCCAAAAGAAAAAAGTTTTAATAAATATATCGTGTGAGGTGTCATTTGACAGAGGTTTCTAAAAGGCTACTAAAAATTTTTTTTTATAATTTTCGTTCTAGTTCTCTTCATGATATAGCTCAAAATGTGCCAAAAATAACTGTTCCCCTTCTATGCTCCTACATTTCCAAAGCTAAAATTTGGATTTTAATAGGGATAGTAGTTATTGAGTCATAGATTATCGAAAACTGCAGGTTTTTTGACAGTGTATTAGTTGTTAGAAAAAAATTTTTAAACAGTAATAGACAGCGTTTTTTACTAATAATGTACCAGTACAATATGGGACAATATGTTCATTTTTCAGTTATCACACTCAAATTTGGATAAAATTTAAATATACATAAAAATGAAAACAGCTTAATTTACTCACTGTAGTATTGGTACGGAACCCTAATAGTGCGAGCTCGACCCGCTCTTGGCTAACTTTCTATTAATTAATAAGATCAATCGTTTGTTGTTGAACATGTGGTGTGAGATGCATTTCGGAAGTTCGTACAATATCTATACTGTAGTTGCTACTATTACTAACTTAAACTTATAATGGTTACTTAATTTTAGGTTAACCATCACATGTGAAGTTACTTAACTGAAGAAATGTTACCAGTATATACAGTTGAAAAGGAATCATTTAGACTGCTTATTTCTGAATTATCGTAGAAGTATACTGAATAAAATATATGAGAGAAAAGAGGAAGCTGTAGGAAGATTAAGAACAACACTTGTAAACATACCGTAGGTTTGTACTACAGCAGATATTTGGAGTGCAAATACAGTATTGCCCGAAATAAACAGTACTGAAATTGTAATTGTTTTGTATATTTAAAAAATACATATTATTGACACTTTATTATATGTTCTAAATGTGCACCTCCTCGTTCGAGACAGACTTCATAACGATGTTTTAAGTTTCTGGTCATGTTATTGAATAAGGGTTGTCTCAGGGCTGCGAAGAAGACTCTAACGGCATCCTTTAATTCATCGATGGTTTGTGGTGCCCGTTTGAAAACGGCATTTTTAGCCATGCCCCAAATGTATGCGTCTGGAGGTGTGAGGTCTGGAGAATGTGACGGATAAGGGAAGTCAGTAAATCGTGATATGAATTTGCTTGGAAAATGTTCTTGAAGAAATTGACGAATTGCGGCAGCAGTATGGCATGTTGCCCCGTCTTGCTGAAAAATTGGTTTCGAAATGCCAAGTTACGTGCACGACAGAATTGACGTAGATCAGGGATAAATCGTGTTAAAATTTGTCTGTACCTCTGTTGATTAAGTGTGACTTGCCTACCATTCTCTTCGATAAAGTACGGACCAATGATTCCGTGTCCGAAACAGCACACCAGACACTCACTTTTCACTATGTAAAGGAACCTCTTGAACCTCATCGGGTCTGGCAAAGCCCAGAAATCGATTTGTGCGACGATTCACATAGCCTGACAAGTGAAAATGTGCTTCGTATGAAAACCAAACATTTTCAAAAATTCAGGTTTTTCATACTGTAACGCGAGAATTCTGGCGCAATATTCCACTCTACTGCGATAATCCCGATGATGTAGTTGTTGATGTACCTGAATCACATACGAAAATGTACCCAGCTCCTTCAGGATTCTTTGAAAGGAAATTCTTTTAAATCAAGTTGTAACGCTGTCCTTGCCTGGCTGACTTTCGGATTTTCTAAGATTTGCTCAAAAACACGTTCATGGTTATTGTTGTTGTTAACTGTCCTGGGACGCCCGAGTTTCCTTTTCGTTGGCACAATACACTACCTGTATTTCTAAACTTTTCAATAACCTTCAAAATTACAGCATTACTTGGAGAACGTTTATTAAACCTTTGTGTGAATTGATCAGACACGTATAGCAAACTTGCACCATTACGTCGGCCGATTCCGTATGAACGAAAATAATGCTCTACCAGAAACACTTTCTCCTCTGTACTTAACACCATTTTTAACAATTAGGCCCTACTAATTACTTGTTTGAGGTTTACTTGACAGGCCTATACTAGCTAACTTGAGTGTGACAGCGCACGCATAAAAACACCGCCAACTTAGTTTCAGTACTGTTTATTTCGGGCAATACTGTAATAAATCGTACTTAGGCGTTACTTATCATTTTTTAGATAATTTGAAAAGACATTCAGCTGTACTAGCTTGCAGACGAATGAAATATTCACATACTCACTTTGAGATTGACAAGTTACTGTCAGACATTCATAAACACTATAATCTCACTGACACGCAGATTATAGGAACGGTAACTTATAATGCCAGTAATTTTGGAAAGGCTTTTAAAATCTATACGCCATCAGAAAATATTAACGAATATGAAGATGTGGATTTTTTAAATGATGAAAATAAGGCTATTATCATACATGACATACCAGATTTATCTGATTTAATGCAAGACATAGAAATTTACGTGGAACAACAAGACGAAGAAATCAATACGATAACATTACCTCGTCATTACCGCTGTGTATCACTCACTTTAAATTTAATAACTACTGAACATCGTGGAAAAACAATGCAACATTCTGGTTATAAAAAATACATAATTCAGCATTTGCAAAGTTAACTGTTTTGTGGAATTACTGTCATCGATCCATTGTTGCTTCAGATGAAATTGAAAATATATGTAATATGATGTTACTGGTTCCTTGTCCCACCCGCTGGAATTCTTTATTTAACAGTGTACAAAGGATATTGCAATTAAAGAACCATTTAAATACATTATGCGATAAGTTAGATAAACCAAGATTAAAGATTGCAGAAATAACGTTTTTAACGGAATATAGTTCCGTTATGTCATCACTTGCACAATCCATCGACATCTCACAAGATAAATTGGAATGTTTTTAGGGTATGTGCTCCCTACTCTGTTTCAAATGAAAGAGCCGCTAAGTTCACTTACTCTTTTGGGTTACTGTACATCTCTTAAAGAAGTCATTTAGAAGGTTTTAATAAAAGATATAGTGATATTCTAAACTTGAACAGCAATCTTTCAAAACCCTATATTTTAACAGCTGTTAGTATTCCAAAATTCAAGTTTAGATGGATAAGTGCAGTAGGTAGTGCTGATGATAGTAACATTGATATTGTAAAGTCGTTGTTAGTATGTTAGTGTCAGAATTTTAAAAAATATTTAAAAGTGATGTTAAGTTTGAACAGTCATATATTAGTGACGATTCAGCTGAAACACATGATACTTTTTTTTACTATATTAAGTAGTCCTAATTTTAATAATATTGATGTGATTTCCAAAATATCAATCAACCAAAATATTGTTCACTTAGAATGTTTGCGATACTTTGAAGATAAATCAAAAGATTTGAAGTCGCTGTTAAATTATTCTGTTATACTGAAAATTTTTAAAATGTATAATTCAATCCCGCCTTCTGCTCCAGTAGAAATATTTTTCTGTACAGGTGGGCAAATTCTGACTCTTAAACAAAATAGGGTGTCACAGGAAGCATTTAAGACGCTTTTAATTTTAAAGAAAAACAATAAAATATTGTTTGAAAAATAGCTTTAAAAATATATATGATTATAATAACATAAAGTTCTAGTGAATTTTTTGTAATTCTTACATTCCAATCAATTTTTTGTAAAATACCTACAACCTACCTATGCATTTTAGGTACAACATTAAAATACCTCTACTTGTACCTAGGTATTTTTTCTTAAATGTACCTATACCTGTATACCTAGGTATAATTTTTTATCAGTATGTGTACCTGTACCTAGGTAGCAAAACAAAAGTACCTGCCTTTGGGTCGCAGAAGCCAGTAGAGAAACCAAGTGCATTTCTTGAAGCTGATTTCAAAATTGATAATGTGAAAGTAAAGAAAATTAAATTTATGTGGTACCAAATACAGCGCAAACTACTGATATTTGAGTTGGTCATTTACAGAAAATTCAAGCGTGGCATATATACGAACAGACGATAAACTAGTGTATTTAATATAAGAATAAGAAGCTGAACTTGCAAGTATGTGGTTCCTTTCCTACGGGGGAGGAATCAATTTGCGGTAGTAGACTTTATAGACCATTTTTCAGCAAACTTAATGCCCCTATCGCAAATCTGCAACAATTGTGCATAACCTGAGAAAATAATGATCTTTTATGCATAGCGTTATTTAATATAACAACTACAAGCTGAATTTGCCATTATGTGGTACTTTTTCTATGGGTGGGTTTTAAAGAGCATTCATTGGGGAACCTACTGCCACTATCACGAATGTGCAACACTTTTGCATAACGCCAAAAAATAATTTTTGGTTGCATAACGCTATTTAATATAGGAATAAAAAGCTGAGTTTGCCATTATGTGGTTCTTTTCGTGAGGGGCAGCAATTGATTTGAGATGGTAGGTTTTAAGGACTATTCGTTGGGCAACCTATTGCCTCTATCGCGAATGTACGAAACACTGTTACATTTATTTTTGACGATAGATTCAAATACGTCCTCTCTTGGGGTAATTCGTTTTTCATTCACTTAGCTTCTGTTTCTATTGAAAACATCATCCTGTATTTTTATCTCGTTACAATGATGGTACGCGCAATCATAACATTCCTTTTAAATCTATTCATTCTAAAACGAAAATTTATTTCATAAATTAAATAGTCGATACCTTGTTTTAGGTATCCATTAATTTGTTAAACATTCAGAGAACGTACAACTGCATTCTCTTGTGTTTCCCATTTAAAGACTTGTCGAAATAATAGGACCTACTATTATTTGATAGTGTGTTTTCCAGTTTGCTAATCGCGCTTTGATAGCGTGAGGATGGCAGTTCAAACTCGTGTTTTTTGAACAAATTTTTAATTTGATTCTTCAGCTTGTGCGTTAAAATATTTTCTCATTACTCGTTCCAGTACTTCAAAAGCGATGTACGTTTTTTTGTTCAACCAGTAAAAGGTATCTTGCGTGTATTGCTCTTAGCTGAAGGCCAAATGGGTTCTTTCTTTATGTAGGTCCAACTGTTCGTTGACGTAGACGAATTGTTTTTGTCTGTAGATTGCTGCTGCAGTTACGGTGGCAGGGCGAATGGATCCTGACTACCGTGGCGTTGCTGTGCCGACTCGCACCCGACGGATTGCAAGATAGGCATCCCGACGCATAGAGGTATGTGACTCGTTTTTTTTTATGCACATCGAGGATTATTATTTATCAGCGGTTGATGTTGTAAAGGCGGCTCCGTGGGTAGTGGTATGTGTGTGACTAGTACGCCCAAGGTCCCGGGTTCTAATCCGACACGGTCCACTTGAAAAATGTTAGGCAAGCATTTTTTACAAAAATACACCCTCGTTTGGATGAGGGTAAAATGGAGGTCCCGTGTGTGAGTGTTGTCACGCACGTTAAAGATCCCTACCTTGCTTGGAACAGCAAGGGTTCGGCAAAATTCGAAATTCTCCAGGTAAAAAAAACTCGTTTCCTGGCCAATGTAGTACCTTCGGGTGGAAAAATCACATGTAAGGTTGATGTTGTGGAACCAGTTCACCATACATGTTTAAAAGCTAGTTTCGCTGGTGCTTTTGGTTATATTTCTTTAATTCTTACTACAACTTGGACTACATTTAAAAATTTAATTTAACACACTTGCTATGGAGAAAACCTACATTTCATACTTTAATTTAACACAGGTGCTATTAAAAAAATCTACATTGAATACTTTACTTTAACACACTTGTTATTGAGAAAATCTAACCATTACTTTTCTTCAATAAGTTTTATTACAAGATAGCTACGAAATGCGCACTTCGTGAATACATTATAAAATTTGTCCTTTACAATATTACTTAAATTTAATACTTTTCTTTGTCCATGTGAATTAAGAAATTTTGATTTATGTTTATTGTTAATGGATAATTGTGGGCGAAGTGCCTTTTTTTTTTTTTTGGTATGTAGGTGAATCTCCCACTCTCCGCGTTTGGTAGTAGCCTGGTATTTACTTTTCTTTCGGCTATGTCTAGGTACGTAGCATAAATTCTGACGACCTGGCGTGGGGCTGCGAGTTTGTTTTAGTTAATTTTTTTATGCTCCGATTTTGTTTCGCGTAACTTTGTCCCCGATTTTGTTTGAGTTAACGGTTACTTCGATTTGGTTTTGATTAATTTCTGCTCCGAGTTTGTTTTAGTTAATTTTTGCTCAGATTTTTTTTGTTGTTAGTGCCTAAGTTCCTACTCGCCTTTGCGTTTTTCTTTTTCTTTTGGCTCTTTGGAGTTTCTCATATGAGGATCGGTTTTCTTTATTTCTTGTGTGGGTTCGATCTTTTTGAATTTTGACTTTGTTTTCTCCCGTGATTGCTAAATATTCTTGGTTAGCTCATGTCAGATTATTGGACTTGTGTTTTCGCCAATAATTGTAACCCTTTGAAAGCTCTGGCGCCCTAATTTCTGATTGTATTGATTTTATTCCCTTACCTATAGTCCTTTTTTCCGAAATTTAAAGCGCTTGTTACGTCTGAATTGAATAAAATCGTTTTGTTTCGATTCATTTCTGATATTTTATAGTTTATTCGGTTGTTGTTGGGACTTTTGCATTACTCTGATATATGTATTTCTTTTGTCACAATGGTTACGTGGGGGTTGGATGTAAATAGACTGTTAAAACCCGAACTCTAATATGAGTTATTTTCTCGAAGATTTGACTATGACATTAAAGTCGAGGGGTTGCGTAATGCCGTCCGCAACGCGAATAAAGTGGAAATGAATCAGTCTTGTACTTCTAGCCCTTATACAATTACGTTTACAGTGGATCATGAGGCTATCAAACGCGCACTTACTGAACTTGGACCGTCTTCTGACAATTTTACTAGGGATGTTACTGATAATAAGTTCACCCGTGTACGCTTCTTAAGGGTACACATTCAGCGACGTTGTGAATTGATGTTGGCTAGCTCTGAGGAGGAAGCTCTTATGAAAAATAAATTATTAATCGCTTTACAGACCATTCGTTCGGTTGGAGAGACGACTGTTAGAAAAAGCAAGCGTGCTACTTTTGCTGATTTTAGTCAACAGCCTTCTTCCAGTCCACAAGCCCTTAATGTAGCTACTAACGTTACCGAAGAAGTTCCTTATCTTTCTTCTGATTCCGAGGAAGAATTGGATACTTCTACTGCTGCCAATACTATGACCCCTACTGAAGGATACCCGCTCGCTAACTTAAATGTCTCTTTTTCAGGTGAAAGATTCTCTATCGGAATTCTTGTTTCGTATTAAGGAATTCAGGGTCTCGCGTAATATTTCTGCTCGACAACTTTTTTATTTTATTCCGGAATTACTTACCGGAAAGGCTTTACTTTTCTTCCGAACACATCAGTGTTCTTTTAAATGTTGGAAAGTCGTTGCTACTTTATTAAACTCAGAATTCTTCCCCATGGATTTTGCTTATAAGTCTACTACTATTGAGGAAAATACTTTTACTTCACATGAGTGAGTTGTTATGATTTCTCCTACGCCTAGAGGTAGATCAGATACTTCCTCCGTACTTTCTACTGTTCTTCCATCTAGTTCTACTTCTACTTGTCAAGTCGTATGCTTTAATTGCGACAAACCTGGTCATGTTTCGACCTGTTGTACTCGTCCTAAAGTACTCCACTTATGGTTGTGGATTATAAGGTAGTTACGCGCCATAACTGTCCACACTGTCATCCTACTCCTAATTGGTTTTCAAATAATCTTTCAAAGTTCTGCCACCACCTCTAGATGCCTAATTTCTTCTGCTTCTCACTCTAAATCCTCTTCTGTATCTCTTCCAGGTCATCCTGATACTACTAACAAACCATACCCTTCTTCGGCAAATATAACAAAATTTCTTCCGGCTCTAGTTCTACTTCCTATTCTATTCCTTCTTCTGCTCGCCCTACTTATTCACTCTCACCCCAGACTGTGCCTCGACCACCTTTACAACCCATATTTCAAATTAGTGACTTGCAGCTAGCTTCTCAAGAGGTTGTTCCCGTTTTCTTAAATGATTCTATCCCAGAAATTTCTGTCGTGTCTGCAAGCACACACGTCGCTGAAGTGACGATAATTTCTAATTTAGTCAGCGAAGGTCCTGTTGAAGTCCATGAACCTGTATCTTTAATGACTGTTACAGTTGCTGTCAAAATTTTCCATGTTTCTGCTTTCTTAAATGGTTCTACTCAAGAAATTTCTATCGTGCCTGCAATAACAGCCGTAGCTGAAGTGAAGATAATTTCTAATATGGATAGAGAAGGTCCTATTGAAGTTAGGGAACCCGTACCTATAACGGCTATTGCTGCTGTTGTCAAAGTTTTACCTGATCCTGGTTCGTTAACTACTCTTACTCATTTTTCTCATGCTGACAAAATGCTACTTACTTCGGTTCTTTTAACTAAGGTTGGTGAAATTGTAGCTAATGTCCTGTTATCTATTGTTGACGAAGGTCAACCGGATTCTGCTTCCTTATCTATTGTGGATGAAGTTTTTCTTGATGCTGTTTGTTCTTATAAAGTTGATGAAATTTTGTCTGGTGCTCCTCCTTTCTTTCATGTTGCTAAACTTCATTCTACCCCTTTATTTAACATAGGCGAAGTTCTACTTGATACTATTTGTTCTTGTAACGTTGATGAACTCTTGCCTGGTTCTGCTCTTTTTCTTAAGGTGGATACTCCTACATCCAATTCTGTTTTCGTTCATAACTGTGATACTGCTAGTTCTTCATCCAACGTCGATGAAATGAACTGTTTCTGTCCTTTTATCTAACGTAACTGAAGTGTGCTCTGCTTGTGTTTCTCTTCGTAAGATTGATTCTCGTACAGCCAGTACTTTTTCTCTTTCTACCTTCTTTCTTCTCTGACGTGTTTTAAATTTTCTAAACTACCCTCGCCATGTCCTACACCGCGTGCTACCACTACTACACCCCTGATGTCCCTGTGTTGGAGAAACAATGGGAAAATTTACACTAAGCGTGAAACCCCATATTATTTCCTTAGAGCAAGTGGACTGTGACTTGGGGGTAGTGTTGCGATAAAATACTCTTAGCGGTAAATCAAACAATGATCATGCACTTACCTTAATGCTCATACTGTTGGCTTCTACGGAAGTGGCTGGCAGCATCCAAACCAGAACAAATCTCCGCCGACGGATTATGTAGAAGCACAGTAACACACACACACACCAAAAAATGTATATTGTATTAATACATGACCGCACGGGCCGAATGCTTCGAAACGAGTGTACAAAACCAGTGCTAGATAAGACCGCCTGGTTTATCGCAAAACAAAACCTTGACTGTTTAAAATAAATAACATTGAAATTAAGAGTGGCGTTCTAACCCAATTTTGAACACCCTGTTTTGTGGAAAACTGCCCATAAGAGGCAGAAAATTGTCTGTACTGATTCAGAACCTGAAGATGTTGGTCTACGAAATCTTAATGTCCTTGATCTCGTTTTATTTTCCTCCTGGCGGCGTAAACGTCTTAAGCCCAATACCTAGTCTTCGCGCCCGTTTCTTATGCCGACTTTGCTCTTATTAGGTTCTAATTTCTGGACTTTAAGTTTTCTTTTTATTTACGTTCCTGTTTGCTGGGTTTTCTTTCTTTTTTTCTATTTAACCCGTGTGGGTCCAGGAATAGAATAGCCCCATGGTACGACCTGCCTGTCGTAAAACGCGACTACAGCGGTCCAACACATACATACACCCACACACTTTATACACGTCTAATCTTACCCACGCACTTCATACACACACATACACCCACACACTTTATAAACACACAGTTCTACTTGGTTCTTCTTTCTTTCGTTTTCTCCTTCTACTCCTTGCACCCATATGGGTCCGGGAATAGAATAGTCCCATGGTACGACCTGCCTGTCGTAAGAGGCGACTACAACAGTCCAACACATACACACACACACACTTTATACACGTCCGATCTATACCCACACACTACATACACACACACACACACATACACACACATACACCCACACACTTCATAAACACGCTGTTCTACTTGGCTCTCCTTTCTTCCGTTCTCTTCTTGGTTCCTCATTCTTCTGTTCTCTCCTTATACTCCTTCAACCCGTGTGGGTCCGGGAATAGAATAGCCCCATGGTACAACCTACTTGTCGTAAGAGGCGACTACAGCGGTCCGACACAACACATACACACGCGCACACTTTATACACGCACATCACATACACACACACTTCTTACACACCCATACACACACGCACACTTTATACACGCCCAACACCTACATACACACACTTCTTACACACACACACACACAAACACATATATACACACACACGCACGCACACGCACACAGCTACTCATACATGACTACACTGTGATTTTGTTTTATTTTCTTTTGTACGATTCTTAGTTTTTCTTTGGTTTTGTACTTGGTGCTTGGTGTTATTCTTTTTGGTTTGTTCTTTTTTGTTCTCGTTCCTTTCGTTCCACATTCCTCCCCTTTTTCCTGTTGCTAGTTTTCTTTGCTGTTTGTACCTAGTCCGATTGTGTTTCGTCCATCCGCTCCTGTGGTAGGTGCTTTCTAGTCCGTTCTTCTTTCTTCGGAAACCACGACTTAGTCGACTTTAGGACTAGTTAGCATTTCTTTTGTTTGGTTTTTCGGTTTTGGTTACCACAGTTAGTAGTACATCGTTTCTTTTTACCAGCGCTCTCGTTCTCCCTTGTTGTCCTTTTGTTTACTTGAAGCTTGACCCTTGGGTCTTGTTTTGGGTATTACAGCTCGGTTTCAGCCTTGTTTTCTTTTTATTTTTTTGGTTTCTTCGCGGGAAACCAATCCAGTTCTGGAAATTGATAACCTTACTGTTTCTTTTGAGAAACATCCATCCATTGACGACTGCAGTGTCGATGCCGTTCCATCTTAGTCCACGCTGCTTGCTTAGTACCCATCTTCCCTTCCTTTTTATTTTTTTTCTCTTACTCTGTTGTCCTAGTACTCGATTCACTCCAGTGAGTGTCTCGAGTAACTTTTTCGGGTAGTCCGATCGTTACCTCCATTGGCGCTTCGAGCCGGATGAGAGTTCTTTTTTTTATTTTGAAGTTTTTTCCTCTTTTTTTCTGTTTTTTTTTGTTGTTTTCGTAAGGAAATTCCTTTTAGTTTTTAAACAAATTTTTATTGTTTGGGTTCTTTCTTTGGTTTTTTTGGTCCTGTCCAATCCCGGATTTTGGCTTTCCTACGTTTATTTTCGACGATAAATTCAAATAAGTTTTTTTTTGGGGTAATTTGTTTTTCATTCACCTAACTTCTGTTTCTATTCAAAACCTCATCCTGAATTTTTATCTCTTTACAATATTATGCGCAATCATAACATTTCTTTCAAATCTATTCATTATAAAACAAAAATTTGTTCCATAAATTAAATAGTCGATACCTTGTTACAAAACGAAAACTTATTCGATAAATTAAATACTCAATACCTTGATTTAGGTATCCGTTAATTTGTTAAACATTCCAAGAACGTATAATTGCTGTCTCATGTTTCCTATTTAAAGACTTGTCGAAATAATAGATCCCACTATTATTTGATAGCGTGTTTTCCAGTTTGCTAATCGCGCTTTGATAACGCGAGGATTGCAGTTCGAACTCGTGTTATTTGAACCAATTTTTATTTTGATTCTGCAGCTTGCGCGTTGAAATATTTTCTACATTACTCGTCCCAGTACTTCAAAAGTGATGCACGTTTTTTTGTTCGACCAGTAGGAGTTATCTTGTGTGTATTGCTCTTAGCTGGAGGCCAAATGGGTTCTTTCCTTATGTAGGCCCAGCTGTTCATTGACGTAGACCACCTGCTTTTGTCTGTAAACTGCTGCTGCAGTAACGGTGGCATAGCGAATGGATCCTGACCGCCGTGGTGTTGCTGTGCTGACTCACCCCCGATGGTTTATAAGATAAGCATCCCGACGCATAGAGGTATGTGACTCGTTTTCTTTTATGCGCAATCGAGGATTATTATTTATCAACGATTGAAGTTGTGGCACTAGTTCACCATGCATGTTCAAAAGATAGCTTCGCTAGTGCTTCTGGTTATATTTCTTTAATTCTTACTACAACTTGGTCTACATTTAATACTTTAATTTAACACACTTGCTAGGGAGAAAACCTACATTTAATACTTTAATTTAACACACTTGCTATTAAGAAAATCTAAGCATTACTTTTTTTCAATGAGTTTTATTACATGTTAGTTACGAAATGCGCACCTCGTGGATCCATTCTAAAATTTGTCCTTTACAATATTACTTAAATTTAATACTTTTCTTTGTCCATGTGAATCAAGAGATTGTAACTTATTTTTATTATTAATAGATAATCATGGGCGACGAGCTTTGGTTTTTTTTTGGTATGTAGGTGAATCCCCAAACTCTCCGTGTTTGGTAGTTAGCCTGGTATTTACTTTTCTTTCGGCTACGTCTAGGTACGTAGCAATTTGTATAACGTTAGAAAATACTTTATAGTGCATAACGTTTTTTAATATAAGTACTAGAAACTTAATTTGCCATTATGTGGTTTTTTCCTATAGGGAACAATCGATTTGGGGAGGTTGATTGTAAAGACCATACTTTGTGGAACCTACTACCCCAATCGCGAATGTGCAACACTTTTACATAACATCAAAAAATAATTTTTTATTGCATAACGTTATTTAATATAAGAATAAAAGTCCGAGTTTACCATTATTTGGTTCTTTTCGTACGAGGGAGCAATTGATTTGGGTTGATAGGTTTTTAAGACTAATTGTTGGGCAACCTATTGCCCCTATCACAAATGTGGAGGTGGAGGTAAAGGTGGAGTTATCAATCGTATCGTTTATACGAACTTGTTGAAACAGCTAAGTACAAAAAGTTGAGTACACAATTATTTGAGAACTGCTTTAATTTTAAATACATTTCTTCGGCAATTATGTAGATATTAATTTATCTTAGCATGATCTTCGTGTATGCTTAAAACTTTAACAACATTTAAACCATCATCAATGTAGCACCAATTTTAATAGATGTCAGCATTTGATAGAGTTGAATGATTTAATATTTAGAGCATGGTTTTTAGGGCAAACAGAATAGTTTGGGATTACAAATTCACCAATAAAAAGCCTGATAACCATTTACAAATATACTATTTGTAATAGGTATTGAATTTAAACTTTGAAAAATAAATGTAATTATTTAGAAAAATTATGTATTATTAGTAGAAAAAATAAGTTGCTCCTGTATTTATTATAATAAAGCTATATAATACTTTATGAAATAATAAGTAAATATAGTCCACCAGGTTGTCGTAGCATAGTTAAGAATACACCGATTAAATAAAATTATAGTTAGCTACATTTCAGTTACACTGCATTCGATAATGCTGTCGAATATTAATTAACAAAAAAAAACTAAATCGTGTGCTTAAAAATATCTAAAAATAAAATAACATACATTAATGGACCCGCAAGTGTATGAACTATATCAAACATTTGACTTTTGTATTTTACTAGACAAAAATAAACCGCATGGAAACTTTGCAATCAGGTTAGTACCTGACTTTGTGATGAAGTCCAAGACATGGATTTTTGTTTTTAGAATCATTTGTGCTGTTCAAATCATTTGGAATTATTATAATTGGTCTTACTTTAATCAAATTAAAATGTCAAAAGCGTGTTTCAAATTTGAAATGTGATTAGAAATTTATAAATGTACTTCTACAGCCTTCTGTAAAAAGCAACGACGTCTTATTACAATTTTTATACGCTTCTCGTGCAACCAAAACATGCACACGTTTTTGACCTGATAACGCTACCATGTTGAAGAAATCGAAGCAATCGCTAACAACTTGATATAATCTTGTGTCTTGTTACATGCTGAAAATCGGCATGTAAACATTTCTAATTTTAGTTCTGAATTTGTAAGTGAATTAGCGCCCATAATTTTAAAGACTTGTGCGTGCATTTCCGTCACTTTAGATAGTTGCGTTGGCGCTCGAGATTGCGCAGACGCAAAGTGGTGATTTCCGTCCGGTCGAGACTAGTCAAAAACTCGTCGTACTGAGTGGTTATCGGGGTACCGTTTATCTTGTCTTCTCTTTCAGATATGTAGGTTTCCTGCCTTGTACCTGTTATCGTTCCTCATTCTAGTATCATTTACCGTACCGCTACAGAAGAGAGAAGACAAATTAATTTGACTTCAACGAGGGGGCAAAGGACAACCCACGCCCACAACGCTCAACCCACGCGGAGAGCCTGACGCGAGAATAGCAGCAATGTTGTTAAGAGCTTCACAGTTTACGTAAGTACCTTTATTTTTGTATGTGATAATAATTTGTGGCGTAATAATGACCTTATTGCGCATTATTAGTCAAATATTTATTGTGTTACCAACTGTCGTAGTGGCTCTTATACATTACGCGCCGGGACTTTAAAAGTATACCTTAGAGTATAGAACCATTGAGTATAACAGTCTGTGCTAAATCTTTAAACTCATTTAAAGGAGAAACGTTCAATATTGTTCAGAAATTAAGTGCCAATGATATATTGCCACTTTTTTGTAAATTTACACATTGATATAAACATTAAAAAAGACTTCACTTAATTTCACAATTTTTTAGCACTTTAAAGATACCTTCGAAGCAATTTTTCTATGGATTTTATTTCCAAAACAAAGAATGAGTTGTCTTCAACTGCTTTTAATGTTGACAGTTAATAATAAATGCCACATCATTCAACTACAACGATATTTCAATATTTTGTTTAATTTGATATTCCTATACGCAGGGAAAATTTGTAGGGATTTCTGGAAGTTTTCAGTAAGGTTTTTATATACTTGTAGCTAAAATTTCCAAAAAAATCTTCTAAATGTTAAACACATTTTTAGGTAACGATACAAGCTAAGTCATTGATTCTGGAGTAGACTTTCCAAGCCTATATTTTAGAATTCTTAGTATGTAAATACATATGGATTCTTAAGTCGCTTCTTTTAGAAGCGGTGTAACCACATAAATTGCATGTAAATAAACGTTTAATAGAATGGGTCCGCATATGAATTTTCAAGCTATCTTTACAGGATGTAGAATAATTACATTGAGATTGACGTACCAACATTAGTATTAGTATGGGACTGCTGATGCCGTTGTAGAGAACACTTTTGTAATGCACTATAATCACACAAATTACATACAAATAGACGTTGATTAGTATGGGTCCGCATATGAGTTTTCATATTACTTTTACAAGATGAAGAATAATCGCATAAATTGCATGGAGCATGACGTACATTGGTATGGGACTGTATATGCCGTAGCAGAGAACACTTTTGTAATGCACTATAATCACACAAACTGCATGCAAAAGGACGTTCATTAGTATGGGTTCGCATGTGTGTTTTCAATTACCTTTGCAAGATGCAGAATAATTACATAAATTGCATGTAAAAGAACGTTCATTAGTATGAGTCCGCATATGAGTTTCTAAATTACTTTTAAAAGATGTTGAATAATTACACAAAATGAATGCAAATAGACGATAATTAGTATGACTCCGCATATGAGCTTTCAAATTATCTTTGCGAGATGCAGAATGATTAAATAAATTGCATACAAATGGACGTTCATTACTATGGGTTCGCATATGAATTTTCAAGCTACCTTTACAGGATGTATAATAATTACATGGAGATTGACGTACCAACATTAGTATTAGTATGTGACTGCAGATGCCGTTGTAGAGAACACTTTTGTAATGCACTATAATCACACAAATTGCATGCAAAAGGACGTTCATTAGTATGGGTTCGCATATGTGTTTTCAAATTACCTTTGCAAGATGCAGAATAATTACATAAATTGCATGCAAAAGAACGTACATTAGTATGGGTCCGCATATGAGTTTCTAAGTTACTTTTAAAAGATGTTGAATAATTACACAAAGTGCATGCAAATGGACGATAATTAGTATGAGTCCGCATATGAGCTTTCAAACTATCTTTGCGAGATGCAGAATGATTACATAAATTGCATACAAATGGACGTTCATTACTATGGGTTTGCATATGAGTTTTCAAACTGCCTTTGCAGGATGCAGAATAATTACATAAATTGCATACAAAAGAACGTTCATTAGTATGGGTCTGCATATGAATTTCCAAGCTACTTTTAAAATATGCGCAATAATTACATAAACTGCATGCAAATGGACGATTATTACTATGGATCCGCATATGAGCTTTCAAACTATCTTTGCGAGATGCAGAATGATTACAAAAACTGCATACGAATGGACGTTCATTAGTATGAGTCCGCATATGAGTTTCCAAGCTACTTTTACAAGATGCAGAATAATTACATAACTTGCATGCTAATGGACGTTCATTAGTATGGGTCCGCATATGAATTTTCAAACTAGCTTTGCAAGATGCAGAGTAATTACATAAATTGCATGCAAATGGGCGTTCATTAGTATGGGTCCGCATATGAGTTTCCAAGTTGCTCTTACAAGATGCACAATAATTACACAGGTTGCATACAAATGGGCGTTCATTAGTATGGGTCCGCATATGAATTTTCAAGTTGCTTTTACAAGATGCAGAATAATTACACAAACTGCATGCAAATGGACGATCACTAATATGGGTCCGCGTATGAGCTTTCACACTACCTTTGCAAGAAGCAGAATAATTACATAAATTGCAAGAAAACTGATATACACTAGTATTAGTATGGGACTGCATATGCCATTGTAGGGAACCCTTTTGTAATGCGGTATAATCACAGAAATTGCATGCAAATGGACGTTCAATAGTATGGGAGCGCATATGAATTTTCAAACGACCTTTGTAAGATGCAGCATAATTACATAAATTGCATGGAAATGAACGATCATTATTATGGGATCCCATATGAATTTTCAAATTACTTTTACGAGATGCCGCATAATTACATATATTGCATGCAAATGGCCGTTCATTAGTATGGAGCCTCATATGAATTTTCAAATTACTTTTACGAGATGCAGCATAATAACATAAATTGCACGGAAATGGACGATCTTTAGTATGGGATCTCATGTGAATTTTCAAAATACTTTTACAAGATGCAGCGTAATTACACAAATTGCATGGATATGGACGGTCATTAGTATGGGACTTCATATGAATTTTAAAATTACCCTTAGAAGTAGCTGCATAATTACATAAATTGCATGGAAATGGACGATCAGTAGTGTGAGATCGCATATGAACTTTCAAATTACCTTTAGAAGTTGCAGCGTAATTACACAAATTGCATGGAAATGGACGATCGTTAGTATGGGACCGGATATGAATTTCCAAACTACCTTTAGAAATTCCTGCATAATTACATAAATTGCATTGAAATGGACGATCACTAGTATGGGATCGCATATGAACTTTCAAATTACCTTTAGAAGTTGCAGCGTAATTACATACATTACATGCAAATGGACGATCATTAGTATGGAACCGCATATGTATTATCAAACCACCTTTGTAAGATGCAGAATAGTTACATAAGTTGCACCGGAATGGACGTTCTTTAGTATGGGATCGCATATGCACTATCAACCAACTTTTAAAAGATGCAGAATAAGCACATAAAAAGCATGCAAATGTGCGTGCGTTAGTATGTGAAGTCATATTAATGGCGTTCTATAGAATTGAGAATAGTTACATAAATTGCATGCCACAAATGTTCTTTAATTTGTGGACCGTTAAATGTATTTGTAAGTTTTGATTTGGTGGTACAAAAGTCACACACTGGATAGTCTTTGAGGATGAGATCACATATGCGAAGCAGAATAATCACATAAATTGCCTATCCATAAAACATATTTCAATAATCTTCTACTATTACGTCGACTCAGTTAAAAGTTTATAGGCTCATTTTATTTTGATCTCACATTCTCTGTTAATAATACAATATATTCTACAAAATAATTTTCGGTCCAAATTAGCTATCAATCGGGTCGTTTATATGAACTTGTTAAAGAACTAAATACAAAGAGTTTTTATAACATTGTTTATACTCTACGTATTGTTGCGAGCTACTACTAGGCAACCCATCAAACACACAAGCGCTGTAGACTCTGCATACTTTTCAGGATACGAGAATTCTTCTAGCAATCAATTACACACAAAACGCTCGGGGGCACAGCGTATTCTCAAGGATTCCAGAATTGTTCTAGAAATTACGGGAGCATGAGTCATCCTTGTAATCCAGAGTATATATAAGACCGCTAATGAATGCAAGAGTCAGTCTATTCTTGAATGTCTAATATAAATTATATCGTGTACAGTAAGCGTAGTTGAGCTTTTAGAATATATACATAAATGATATAAGCTGTGTCTAATGTACATGCAGCTTGAAGTATACATAAATAAATAGAAGTGTATAAACAAATAGTTGTGTTAGTGTTGTTAATGAACCTATAGTAAAGGAGTTAATTAAGAAGATATTAGTGCTTGTAATTCATTAGTGTAATAGTGCTTCATTGTTGAGTGGACAGAAAACATCTATAAATAAGGCATATACTGTTAATTAGACTTGTGAACAGTGAGTAATAAAGACCATTATTATTACTTGTTTTAAATTAAAGAAACGCGGTAGTAGTAGCCCGCTTCAGTATAGTTGTTCGACCTCGAGTAAGTATCGCACCAAGGCCTTCAGGCGTCGTGTCCGAAACAAGTTACAAGATGAAGATAAGATAAAATAGAAAACCGTTGGCCTACTTGTACAGAAATGCCGTCACTCAGAGTTAAATGTCAAAATCATATATGAGGTATCGGGCCACTTGTGTCGGAAACTTAAATTATGTGGAAGTTATCTTTGTCTAGCATAATACATAGAAGAATAATTATAGAGAAGCAGTACTGTTCCAATTCATAATTTTATACTTGGTTTTATAGATTGAGGTTTCTGCGCCAGAAGACGCATGCGCTATTGTTTAATGAAATTTATCTACTTCTATCACATTACATATTAATTAATCAGCTGTTTTTGAGCAATTTATAGTATCCATAAACAAACAGAGTGAGTTATAATAACTCTCTTGTGATTTATGATAATTCTCAGTATTCCTACTAGATGGTGTCAAATTCCTTCATGTCTAGTCTGTATAATCGAATAGACGCAACGCGCGAAGTTGGCTCTGTACGAGCCTGATACGACGAAATGCAAGGTTCATTATTATTATTGAAGTAAGGCCACTTGACAAATTTAAATAAATTATTCTGACGTTTACAAATTGAAATTGAATTAAGTAAAATTAGCGTTAAATACAATGAATTCTGATAGTAAAGATGAATTAATATGTACACCTCCAGAGTTGAGACAGGTAGCTAATGCTACAGTACAGAATCTATTACGCGAAAAATCGCAAGCCAAATATAAAGAAGTGTATAAAAACTTTCTAGATTGGTGTAGCAGTAAGAATGTCAACTGTAACAACAATAAATTTAAATAATTCAGTCCCACATATTCAGTTTACGGGTTGTTCAAACTTTACTAATAATTTTGTTTATAAGCAAAATGAGTAATTAGACAAAAAATTTTGTATCATTATTATACCTGTCAAGATTTCTAAATATAGTAAATATAGTGTTCTTTAGCTGTGTACTTACATCTTAGTGTTCACTGTTGTAGTCGTAGATAAAGTATAGTATTCAACATACGGTAATGTACGCAATAACTCACTTGATGAATTACGGCACTCGCCTTTGGCTCGTGCCGCAAACTTCATCTGGGTGAGTTATTGCGTACATTACCGTATGCTGAATAATATACCATTAATTATTATGTACTATAACTCCATGCTAGCAGCCGCGAAAAAGTAGATTATCTAAAGCAATCTTTTAGAAAGAGATTTTTTTTATATTCTAAAATTGTGAAATATCTTATGAAATAGAGTAGGATTCCAGGTATCTATTCTGGCAAAGAGTATATAACAATAGAATAATATCTCTATCATATATCAAAAGACAAGAATGCCACAAGCATTCTATTTAAAGAAAGTTCTAAATAATATTTCACTGACATGGTTTAATAGACTAAATAATTTTTCAAAATTCAAGATCTTTAGATTCGATAAGTGTAAATGTTCTTAGAATATATGAAATAAAATTATATGAATATACTATCGGGTGGTGATGAGTTGAATACCCATAATGGGGATATCAATGTTAATTCTTAATGTTGGACTATTTACTTCCCTAATTTTTTTATAGAAAAAGTGTTAACCCATATTTTGTAGAGAAATATCCTACAATCATACATACTATTGTACAAAAATTTTTATTTTCCGGAATCGATAAAATGAAACAAAAGTTTATCTTAGATAGTCCTTAGGTAATGTTACATGCTTAGTATGATGCGTTTCTGCTGATATGTAGAAACATAGCATTTTATTTTACGCACTGTAGTGTAACCGATCTGAGGACTGACCCCGAACGCCCTTTCTAAACGGCACGCCGGTCTCCATGATCTAACATCTAGTGGCAGTGGCTGGACGATACCTACGTTGTGCTGTTATCATGTGACCCAAATTCACACTGGAAAAATGGCGTTAAGGCGGGAAGGTTTGCAATGAAACTACAGTATTTACATAGCCCTACTTTTAATAAAAACAATAACCACTAAATAGGTCATTCGCATGAAAGCATAGAAAACTAACATTCAAAGCACACGGTGCCGTACGCAACCTGGGCGATTGGAGAAAGCACGGCAGAGAAAACCCCAAACTGCCCTCACGCTTCTAATTGCATTTAACACATTTCGGCAAGGACAGGTGACGTACAAGTACTCAGATCAACAACACTGAATTTGACGGGATGCCAACTGTTAGCCAGACATATTACATCTGACGACTGAAGAAACGTTAGTGTAGTTCAGCTAATCTTTTCTGGAAGATTCTGAGGTCGCATAACCAATACTACCCAGCTAAAGTTGAAGAGGGGGGACATCAGGAAGGTAACATGTACTTTGACTACCAATGTTCCTTCCCGCACGGACATAAAATGCTAGTAATATTTAACAAGACTTAATCATGCGCGTCCATATACACGCATTAGCAGTTTCCAGCCTGGGTTACAAAATGTTTTACAAAAGCTAGCCGACTTCCTATTATTTGCAAAAGGGTACAACTACAAGTACATTGACAAGACAACATGAATCGCTGAAATGAACTTATGGTATGATTACGCATGGTTAAAAGGCGCTGGTTATTGACTACACTATCTCAACATTGTCATAAATGCAAACGCGAAGGCACGAGATGGTCGGTTATACCGGAGGTTCAATTTAATTGCATCACAACAATTATCACAAACGTTAAATACTAGTTGGTTATATAGGAACATTTGCTAGATGATAGGATAAACACAAACCGACATATAATTAAGTTTAAATCAAGTTGTTAAGCTGGCTAGTTAATGTTTTTGTTTCTTCTATATAAATGTCATAATAAAATAAAGTACACATTTATAACAGTTCCTAAAACCAAAGTATTTTCTTTTTTAACTCAAGAACTAATCAAATATATTGTTGTGAGCTACTACTAGGCAACCCATCAAACACACAAGCGCTGTAGACTCTGCATACTTTTCAGGATACGAGAATTCTTCTAGCAATCAATTACACACAAAACACTCGGGGCACAGCGTATTCTCAAGGATTCCAGAATTGTTCTAGAAATTACGGGAGCATGAGTCATCCTTGTAATCCAGAGTATATATAAGACCGCTAATGAATGCAAGAGTCAGTCTATACTAGAATGTCGTATATAAATTATAACGTGTTTAAGTAATAGTAGTTTCGAGCTTTTAGAAGTTTACATAAATGTGATATGCTGTGTCTAATGTACATGCAGCTTGTAGTGTACATAAATAAATAGAAGTGTATAAACAAATAGTTGTGTTAGTGGTTAATGGACCTATGATAGAGAAGTTAGTTTAAGAAGATATTAGTGCTTGTAAATTCATTAGTGTAATAGTGCTTCATTGTTAAGTGGACTGAAAACATCTATAAATAAGGCATATACTGTTAATTAGACTTGTGAACAGTAAGTAATAAAGACGTTTGTTATTACTTGTTTTAAATTAAAGAAACGCGGTAGCAGTAGCCCGCTACACTGGTGTCAGCCTGTGTGGGGTATATAGTGATTAATTTAAAACACAAGTCTAAAGACATTTAAGTAGTTTATATATGCCAGTTACAAGAAATCAGAGTAAGATGGAGGCAGAAACTGTAATGAATTGCCTCAAGGATTTTAAATCCGGTATGGAGGAGAGGTCGGCTAAACTAGAATTGACACTTAGTGAAAATGCTGGGAAAATGGAGGAGAGGTCGGCTAAACTAGAATTGACACTTAGTGAAAATGCTGAGAAAATGGAGGAGAGGTCGGCTAAACTGGAAGTCACACTAAATGAAAAGTTTACTGAAAATGCTGTAAAAATAGATGAAAAGTTTACTGAAAACGCTGAGAAAATGGAAAGGTTAAGTGAAAATCCTGCCAAAATGGAAGAAAAGTTGAATGAAAGTACAGCCACGTTAGAACAAAGATTAATGGAAAGTTCCATTGCATTGAAAGAGGATTTCACTGAACAGGTAAAAACAGTTGAGCAAAAGTTGGATAATAAATTGATAAAAATGGAAGAAGATATGATGAGGCTGCAAGAACAAGTGATTTCACTAACAACGCGACCACTTGAATTGCCAAGCCAAGTTGTTAATCAGAACATTCCAGAAATAAGAACCATGAAAAGAAGCGAGTCAATTCCGTCTAAATTTAAAGTAAAACCACCTACATTCGATGGTAAAACACCTTGGCCCACATATTTGAAACAATTTGAAGCTGCTGCAATAGCCAACGGTTGGTGCAACAAAGAGAAGGCTATCTCCTTAATAGTGGCCCTACGGGGGGTGGCTCTTAACATCTTACAAACGATTCCCGATCACCAGCAGAATGATTACGGCCTCTTAACATCAAAGCTTGAGATGAGATATGGAGATGCTCACCTTCAACAGGTTTACCACGCACAAGTTAAGAACCGCTCGCAAAAGACAAGTGAAAGCCTGCAAGAATTCGAAGCTGACATTGCCAGGTTAGTTAGATTGGCATACCCAACGGCACCAGATAGCTTCCTCGAACAACTTGCTGTCCAAACATTTGTGGATGGCGTTAAGGATGGCGAAATACAGCAAGCGCTAAGACTAGCACGGCCAAAAATGTTAGATGATGCACTGGCCCATGCGCTTGAATTTGAAGCAACTAAGCAGACATCACATAGGGTAAGTCACAAAGCTCGGTCTGCCTTAGAGGAACCTGGTCAAGTTCAGAACAGCATAGATGAAATAGTCAACCGTGTAGCAGAAAGGCTGGAACTACAACGACCGCGGCGATTGCGTCTGCGATGCTGGAACTGCGGTGAAGTTGGTCACATACAGAGACGCTGTACTCAACCAAAAAAAACAACCGGTTGAGCAGCAGGAAAACTAAAGCAAGTCGACGTAAGGGGCGAACGTCGACAGTACAACGTAGTGCCCCGGAGATTATCATCCGTGCTGCATCGTCAATGGGAAGTCTGGACAGCATTTATATCGATGGTAGAATTAATGGTAGGGTTGTCCGATTACTTGTGGATACAGGAGCGACAAGAACTATTGTGAGACCAGATTTGGTTGGTCGTGGAAAAGTGCTACCTGTATCGGTGTGTCTCCGAACGGCAAGTGGTGAGAAGATTGGTACTCACGGAGAGACTGCCGTTATGTTGACAATTGGGGACAAATTAATTAATCATCGAGTGTTGGTAGCTGAAATTACAGAGGAAGTGATCTTGGGAATGGATCTCATGAGAGAATATGGGTTTCATGTAAACATGAAAGAAAATGTGCTTAGGATAGATGATGATGAGATTCCATTTCAAGGTAGGAGTAACCAGACGATGCAAGTTCGAATGATTTGTGATATGAAAATACCCGAGAAGGCGGAAATGATAGTAATGGGACGCCCGGATGGTACGCTCCGGGAAGGACAAGTATGCATGATGGAAGCAACTGAATCGGGAATGAGTCAAGAGGGACTACTGATTGGAAGAACGCTGGTAAAGTCTCGTAATATGGTACCAGTAAGGGTGCTGAACATTAATCCGCATACGGTGACCCTGAAGAAAGACACAATTGTGGGAAGTTGCATTCCAGTATGCCATATTAAACGTTGTGTGGACGATACGAGAGATAAACCAGCCAACGGTTGCTCACAGAAATTGCTGGATACGTTAATACCTTCGTGTCAAGGATTAAACGGCGACCAACTGGGCAAGGTAAAAGAGCTGGTCGGACGATATCGAGGTGTGTTTGCACTGGATGATAGTGAGAAGGGAAGGATGAATGTTGTGCAACACAAGATCAATACTGGAGATGCGCAACCGATAAGACAACACCCCAGGCGGCTTCCTTTGGCAAAACGTAAGGAAGCTGAGCAAATTATCACCGATATGGAAGAACAGGGAGTGATTTAACCCTCGAATAGTCCATGGGCATCCCCGGTAGTGCTTGTCAAGAAAAAGGACGGGTCGACAAGGTTTCAAGGTTTCAAATAATTAGCTTATTTAATTTTGATATAAAGATTTAAATTTTTTTTTAAATAAATAAATAGTGTTGTTATTTGGTTTTAGTCGTTATTTTGACGTTTAGTGTTTATTGTATTTTTGCTAAATTTGAAATTTAATTTGAAAATTCGAAGGTTAAATACAGTTTATCCTTAATCAAATATTTTTATTGGACCAACGTTTTGCGTTCTTTTAGCGTCGTAACCGACAGGTCGTTTTTTTTGAGTTGCTTTTTTTTCGTTGGTTACTCTTTTTCGTAAGTTTTGTTAGCATGGTGGTCCACCGGGGCGAGGAGCCGTTGCCACGGAAGAAGAAGGGTAATCGGTCCGAGTCTGCTAGGTCGGAGGCTAAGGGCGCTGTTAGGGGAAAACAGCTTTATTTCTACATCAACCTATTTTCACTACTTACTTAATTTACAATATGAACGAATTTTAATATATTATATTATTTTTACCAACCATTCAACATTGTTTGAATTTATTGGTTCGGTCAAACCTTCAGTGAAACCGAACCATTTTGATCTCCAAACTTGGGCCATAAGCCACTTGGGAATCATTAAGGGGCCGCGAGGTAGAGTACAGCCAATATAGTGGGCTTAATGCGCGAACGGCTGGCAACACCCAGCCGAAATGGAGCAAAATTAATAAATAATTTATATTTTATATATATATATATATATATATATATCTTGCCTATCGCAACTTCTGAAGGACATTAGATTAAGGACTCAGGAGGAGATTGAGGAGGTAGTGAAGGAGCCTGTGTCTGCGACGGTCGTGTCGACCCCCCAATACGACCGTTCAGCGGTGACTGCGGCACCCGAATTGCCTCCTACTTCAAAAGGCCAGCGTAAGACGATGACCAGCAGCAACGGTAGCGTTGCCGCTAGCGATCTCGATAAGTTGGAGCAATTGAAGTTTAGGGCGAGGAGGGCGCACGCAGTCATCTGCGGGAAGGTGTCGACATCCTCCGCCACTATCGTCCTGGAGGACAGAAAGGTGATTCGTCACGCCGTGGATGATATCCACCACACGACGAATCAGCTTGTAGGCATGGTAAGGGCGCTTAGGCTTTGTTTATAGAATTCTGGAGAGCTAGTGTTGTCGGGGGAGGTCCAGCTGGGGTAATTTCTGTTTCAGGACAGCAGGGTTTCCGGAGCCAGGAGTTGGTGATGCCGCGCAAGGTCTCTTATGCCGCAGCAACTTTAGGTGCTACGCCTACGTTTGCAGTCAGGGTCGACGCCAGGCCCGGTGAGAAGGAATACGTCATGTCTACGCTTAAGAAGAAGATCGATTCCGCTCGTGATGGGTTTGTTGTGGTCGGAGCTCGTCGAACATTTAGGGGCGGTTTTTATAGTGGAGTGCGTCGGTCGAGATGACGCTAAGAAATTGCAGTCGAAGATCGGCGGGCACTGCAAAGAGCTCGTAGTAAAGACCATCGAGAAGAAGCGTCCACGGGTCGTTCTTCTGGGGGTCGCAGCGTGGATAAAGGCGGAAGGACTGATGCGGTTAATCGCGAGCCAGAATCCCCGCTTCGGCGATTTGAAGCTGCAAGACCACCTGAGAGAAGTTCAGGATTGGCGGAAAGTGCCATAGGGATCCCTTCGCTAACATAGTCTTCGAACTGACCCCCACGCTTCGAAGACGTTTATTAGCTGATGCTATCAACCTCAGGTGGCGAAGAGTATGGGCCCGGGACCTCTTCTCGATGACACAGTGTTACCGGTGCTACGAGTACGGCAATAGATCAATGGAGTGCAGGTAGAAGGTACAGTGGTGCGGTAACTGTGCCGAAATCGGTCACGAATTTAAGAATTGCCGGAAGGCAGTCCCCTGCTGTGTGGTTTGCGCAAGGGCAAACGACAGAAATTTCGGTGGCAAGAAGGTCGATACGCGCCACGACGCCAAGTCGAGTAGATGCTCCACGATGCTACGGTTGAAGAACGCAATCACACGTAACATCGATTAAGGACTGTGAAGATAAAAAAATTCTATAAGAAGAAAGAAGATTAAATTTGCGCAACTAAATCTCGGGAAAGGTAAACGGGCAACAAACAACTTCGTGAAGCTATTTACCGAAAATAATATCGACATCGGGATTAAACAGGAACCGCATCTGTATAGCCATAAAATAACAGGTTTTGGGAGAGGATTGCGAACGACCGCGTAGCGGGATAATAATAAATAATGGGACGTGCGCCGGAATAATTTTAAATAATTTATCGAATGAATTTTTAACGACGGTCGAAATCAAATCAGGGAGAAATGCGTTCTACGTAATAAGCGCGTACCTCCCGCCGGTCGATTCCCGGCGAGAAAATCCCCAAACCCTATCGAAGACTATAGAGGATCACAGGTTGCTGATCTTTTTACGGAGTGTGATAAACACTAATGATTCACCTAAGTTTGAGGGGCATAGAGGCAGCAGTTTTATAGATATTACTGCAGCCTCGCACGAAATGTTAGAAACGATTTGTAATTGGAAATCGGACGAGGAAACGCTCTCTGACCATAAATTAATAACATGGGACGTTGAAACCAAAACAAGCACAAACGAGCAGCTAACTATATTTCCGCGGTTCTGTAATAAAAAAAGCAAATTGGGAGCGGTTTAAACAAAAATTTGGCGAAAGTATCCTTGCGCTCGAGAGGCAGACGAAGTAGAAAAACTCGCGAAAAAATTAAACGGCGCGGTGGTAGACGTGTCTTCGTATTCTATGCCGCGAAAGAAGACATATAAAGACAGCGTACCCTGGTGGACTCGGAAACTAACCACTAAGCGGGCTGAAACGCGTAACCTAAAGCGCCGCTACCAACGCGCCTTGGGAGGAATAGAAGAACAACGACGAATCGAATATAATCAGAGTAACCGCGAATATAAAATATTAATAGAAGAAACGCGAACAAATTAATTTAAAGAATTCTGCACGCGAAACTCAGAGAAAGAACCTTGGGGAACCACATACCGCGTATAGAGGAAAACAACAAAAAATTGCGCTCGGTAATATAAAGAAAACAAATGGCGAATACACGGAAGGTTTTAAAACCACGGCGAAATATTTACTAGAGAAATTCTTCCCATCGGATAATCCCGAAGGGGATGAAGAATCGCACGATTTAGTACGTCGGGAAGCTGAAGAGGCGCAAGGAACAGGTGCCGATAATGCAATCCTGGTTCACGAGGTCGTCAGGGCTCTTAGGAGGATGAACCCTTAGAAGTCACCGGCATGATGGAATTACTTCAGACGCAGCTCTGGAGGCGTGCCTGTTAGCCCCGTGTGTTTTTGCCGGGCTGTTTAATCTTTATCTAGAAAGGGGCGTTTTTCCGCGTTGCTGGAAAATCCAGTACGTGAAATTTATACCCAAATCTAAAATGGCGGATGCATCAGATCCGGGCAGCTATCGTCCAATTAGCTTGCTACCAGTGCCGTGGAAAGTTTTAGATCGCGTTATGACTACGCGTGTTGACCACTTAGTGCGAGACAGCGGTGGTTTTAATAACCGACTATCGACGCGTTAGAGTTAGTTGTTGGGAAAAATAAGTAGGCGAGATATGCTAAAGAGTACTGTGTCGTTGTTGCTTTGGAAATTTCAGGAGCATTTGATGCTGCCTGGTGGCCATTAATCGTTTGCGAGTTAGATCGTAGGGGTTGTCCGCGAAACTTGATGTCTTTGGTCAAGGGTTATTTCTCGGGGCGATTGGCACAGGTTGAAATTCCGAGTGAAGTTTTGTCGCGTGAGGTGGAAATGGGATGCCCGCAGAGGTCATGCTCTGGTCCCACATTTTGGAAGTTGTTGTATGAGAGCATCTTTAGAGTCAAGTTGCCCGCAGGATGCTCAATCGTTGGGTTTGCGGATGACACGCTTTTAATTATAAGATCGAGATTGTTAATGGCTATGCGCACAAAAACGAGCGAGGTGCTTAATAAATTACACGAATGGTCGCAGGCGGTAAAATTAAAATTTAACACCGCAAAGTCAGAGGCGCTTTATTTCGGCACGAAACCAGGACAGCGACCCCCTAGGCTAGAGCTAGGAGGGGAGAAAATCCCGTTTAAAGATACTATTACCTACCTCGGCGTCAAGATCGTCGATAAATTAAATTGGAAAGCGCACGTACACTACTTAAAAAGTAAGGGCGGTGAAATATCAAACAAAATGATGGAGGCGGCTAAAATAAAGTGGGGTTTTAGGAGAGAATCGCTGAGGACGGTTTATGGTGGAGCAATTGAGCCGGCACAGCCGTACGCAGCTTCTGTATGGGCAAAAGGTTGTAAAGTCAGGGAGATGCGTCAATTGACGAGCGTACAACGCAAAACCGCGGTAAAAGCGGCGAAAGCATACAGGACCACCTCCACGGAGGCAGTCCTGATCAGTAGGACTCTCCCTATCGAATATGTCGTAAAGGAAATTAGAGATAGGCGATTAATAAATATAGGAAAGGGCGCGAAATTATCGAAGATGTTAATCTTGGTAATAGGGAAGTTGCGAGAAAGATCGTTGTATCTGAGTTGGGGCACCCGGCTGATATTAGAGGAATCGAGTTTGTCGAAGGTGATGGGGACGCGATGGGTATCAGAATTTATACGGACGGTTCACGTATGGACGATGGGCAAGCAGGCGCGGCTTTTGTCGTGTATAAGCAGGAAAGGGAGGTGTTTCGGTTTCAAACCAATTTCGCGAACTGGAGCACTATCTTCCAGTGCAAATTGGTAGCCATATCGATTACGTAATAAACCATGCGGGCGGAGACGAGTATTATATAATCAGTGACAGTAAATTGGCGCTGACGGCTTTAACAAATATGAACATCTCGACAGACCTCCAAGCGGATGCCTGGAGGATAGCGCGTGCGGCGTTCGAGTTTCGACGTTCTCCTAGGTCAGGTCGCACAATGGTAACGTAGGAAACGATAGGGCTGATAAATTAGCTAAAGAGCTAAAGCTTTAATTAAAAGAAAGCTGCGCGAAAAGTCAATCAGACAATGGAAAGCGTGTAACATACTGTTTTAATATCGCTCTAATTAGTTCTATGAATTCTAAAAATAGTTATTTTCTAGTTTAATTTTAGCATTCTAATTATTAGAACGAAGGTCTTGGAGCGAACGGCTTCAAGACTACCCAAGTAGCGTCCTAGCGAAGTTTCCAGGAAGATCTAATCCAAGAGTCAATCAGTTTTCTAAAGGCACTTACTTTAAGGGCACTAAACATGTCAGATTAGTTGCTATCTATGATTAGATGTCAATCATGCTTTAGAATCCTATTTATGTCAGGGTGGTCTGAAGCAATTTTTCAATTAGCGGAGCACTCAACTAAAATTAGTTCCGAGATCTACTTGTGTGGCTAGCTTAGGCAATGGGCAGTTTTATTAATCTTAAAGATTTACGACCGGCGTATCCTAAGCCGAGTATGAGCGCCAAAAAAGGGGTTATTTTTCAATTAACTTAAATGTATATAAGGATGCCAGCCGGCGGAAATCTAGGTTGTTTATTTCCAGACGCGTTAGAGTCTGAAGCTCGTGGTCTTGCAAGATTCAGTAAGTGTTTTATTTCTCTGAATTCAAGTGCGTGCCGTTATGTTCAAAGTTAGTTTATTTTTCTGAGTAAGTAATTATTATATATGGTATTACTATGAACTCAAAGCTGTGTTATGCATCATAAGTCATTTATTTATTTAAATACAATATCTGTCGACTTTCATAGCATACAACTTCGGGTTAAAGCTCCGTGCCGGTAATTTTATCCCGTTAAGGTTATTGTTAAAGACCGCATCTTTTGAAGAGTTTCTTATTTTATTGTGTTTCGACGTTGTCCGAGGCTTGTAATAACTAAGCCACGAATTCCGTTATTGTACTATTTGACCCGTGTGAAGATCGTGTTTTTCCTGTTATTGATGACCCCGGGATTAAAGGAAGGTCGTTTCAGTATGCAAGTTAGACTACGGTAGCGTTAATTAATTATATGTATTGGGGTGTTTGCACCCAGAACTGTTGTTAATATTAATAAAATAAGGACTTTAGAATGGTTTAGTTAAGTTGTGTTTGTGCTAGCCGGAGACTTAATAACATTTGTCCCTGTGAAGTGACGTATTTTCTGACGTATTTCCCTGCAATCTTATTTCATCGCCACGAACAAAGTGCGAAGAGAGCTATTACCGCGATCGGTCCATGGGCCGTTTAATTCCCATGGTGGCGCCCTATTGTAAATATTGTTAATCACTGTATAATTTTGTATGCATATGTAATTAGGTTAAGTTAGTTAGTAGGCCGTTTAATAAAACAATTGGAATTTTGTCTTAGTGTGTTGTTGTTTAATAAACCTCCCCTTCTCACCGACTGCAGCAGCTGCGAGGCAGTCCCGAAACGTGAGGGTACTATAGTGTTAGAGGTCCTTCCCATTTATTATTTATTATTAATTGGATACCCTCACGCGGTAGGTAAATATTCTAATTACAAGCGAGGTGGAACAACGCAGCCACGGGCAGGTTGACCCATAAATTCATACCGAGCTTAGAAACTAGAGGTAATATCGAGGTAAAACTCTATCATAAAATGGTGCAACTGATAACAGGGCACGGCGCCCTAAAAGCGTATTTACAAATATTCGGTTTAACCGACAACGACCTCTGCGAATGCGGTGAGAGCGCTGAAAGCGCAGAGCACATGCTCTTCGACTGCCCGCTTGAGGCGGCAAATCGAGGGTTAGCTGATAGCAAATTAGCTATCCTAGCTCTAGCATGGCCAAAGAGCCTAGAGGAAGTTGGGGAAGTGGCTAACCAGAAGGCGTTCTAGATAGCCTTTAAAGAGTTCGCGGGAAGGGTCGCGTGATTAGACGGCGATAACCGCGCGTAAATGGAAAGGGGGAGGGGGATTGGAAATTTTAGATACTGATCTGGCGTAAAATGATATGAGTTCGGTAACCAAAACCTCTATTTAAATAATTATATAAAAAAAATTATCATAATATTTATAAAAGTCCATATGCACGAAACCCCCGCACCATTAATACAATCACTGTAATCACTATCTAACCTTATACGCGCGGAAATCGGGAATAAATAAAAAACTTAAAACTTAATCTGGGCAAATGAATAAATAAGAACATATAAATCAAAAACCCTCATAACTTAAATCAATGAAATAAACAAAGGAATAAGATAAAAAAATAAAATAGAGTGAAACTGCGCATCCCTCCAGGACTTAAAAGTAAAGTGATAGTGTTTGTGACCTCCCAGGACGATTATTGCATATCCACCAGAACTTTAGCAGTGCATATCCATTTTTCCCTAGCAGTTAGTTTAAATGTATGCAGACGATCAGATCTTCGGATGCTGGAGAAATATACTAACGAGGTAAGAACAAAATTGTAGCGGTTGTGATGGCATAAGCGTTGATTTATGATAATTAGTAGATATGAAATAATTCAACGAGCACGTTTTGTGCATAATGGCGCTAGCCGGTATAATTCACCAGATAATTTGGGTTATGCTTCTTGCAATTTAATGCACTGCTCAACGCTTAATTTATAGATGTTTATTTATATATTTACATAAATATTTATATTTATTTTTATATTTATATTTTTGCCTGCTTTTATTGTTTGTGGCTTAATATTATTTGTTTGACGTTCTGCCGCCATTTTTTGTGGCAGCTTATATATAGGAAGGAAGATTGTTTGAGAAGATTGTAATTACAATATAAATTAGTTAGGGAATGATAGGGAAAGCTAGGGACAAATTACTTAGACCAGGGAAGACGAATTTAAAAATTTATAGAGCAGGTAAAATAGCTGGATTAACTATTAATATATTTGACGTATTGTTAGAAAATTTGAATCCATTTTAAATTAGCTAGCTATATTTGGATAGTTTTAAGACGATTTTTCAGGTCACACCGGTAAGCAGAGCTGGCAGCTGCTATCCAGCATTACGGATCCCTCCTAATTCATTTTATTTGTGTCTTGTTGATCGGGCACATTCCAAGGTCAACACCAGAGAAACCATCAATCAAACCCTATTCTTAGTTTTTTGTTTCAGTTGTTAGATTTTTATTTAGGATGTGTTAATTTTGAAGTTAGAATAATTAGGAGCACGTTTATATTTTTGCGTTTAAACCCAATGTAGTACCTTTGGGTGGAGAATTGGGGACGTGGCCGCAAGCATAGCCGCTCTTAATTAAATTATAATGTTCAAAAGTCAACAAAAAGAAACTAGATCCTAAAAGTAAGGAGTTGATTATTGAAGGTTACTGTACCGACTCAAAAGCCTATAGGATAGGAGATCCAAAATTTCCTTCAAATATAATTATTTCACGAGATGTTGATTTTATAGAAGAGAAAGCAATGGAAGAGCGGGATGAATAAGCCATGTGAATCGGTTTATAAATCACTGCACATTCTTGATGATGAAAATTTAAACACAAATGAAAATTTAATTACAGAATAAAATTTTGATGTTTCAGTGGATAGTAATCAACAACCAACACACGATGACAGCCATGATGACAAGGAAAATATTAGACGTTATTCAAACTGAAAAAGGAATCCAAAAGACTTAGAAGTCTACAGTGTGGTTTGTGATGGTAATGACCCAAAAACAGTTTCTGAAACATTAAGTAGTAAAGACAAATTATTGTGGGAAAACGCTATGAAACAAGAATATGTCTCATTCAAAGCAAATGATGCTTGGAAACTTGTTGATCTGTCTAAAGGCGCAAAGGTAATAAGAAACAAGTGGATCTTTAAATTAAAAAAGAATGGCAGTGGAGAAATATATCAACATAAAGCTCGACTGGTAGCAAAAGTATTCACTCAGAGGTATGGTATTGACTACTCCGAGACATTTTTACCAGTTGTCAGACATTCGACTATGAGGATGTTATTCACTAGTAGAGCTAGATCTATATGTCGATCACTTGGATGTATAACTGCTTCTCTCAATGATGATCTAGAAGAAGCAATTTATATGGAGCAACCAGAAAATTTTGTTGTTTCGGGAAAAGAAGATGAAGTTTGTTTGCTAAAACGCTCAATTTATAGGTTAAAACAGTCATCTCGAGCATGGAACGAAAACCAAACAATATTCTCGTTTCAATGAACTTCAGAAGGTTAAATTCTGAACCGTGTGTATATCGCAGAAACAAATGGGAATTTATCGATAATTGCAATCTACATTGACGACTTTTTGCTGTTTTGTAATTATCTAGAAGAAGAACATTCAATAAACCAGAAATTGATGAATTAATTTAAAATAAGGGATTTAGATCCGGTAAAACACATACTTGGTATGCGTGTGAGAAGAAAAAAGGATGTTATGTATCTGGATAAGTCAACCTACATTATAGATACCTTAAGAAATAATATTGTCGATTGCAAACCTGTAATCACTCCAATTGATTCAAATTCAAAATTGTTAAAGGGAAATTCGGATGAAAATTGTACTAATAGGTTGCATCATGTATTTAACTGTGACTTGTAACCGGATATTGCACATGCAGCAAGTGTACTCAGCCAATTTAATAACTGCTATAATGGTACACACTGGACAGCGGCTACGCGTGTACTTAGGTACGTAAAGGGAACAGCTGATTTCTGTCTGGAATTTAGAAAAACCAGAGAAAACCTAACTGGATTCGTGGACGCAGACTGGGCCGGTGATGAGAATAATAAAAGATCCTACAGCGGTCATGTTTTTAAACTTGCGGGAGGCCCTGTAAGTTGGGAAAGTAAAAAACAGCGCGCCGTAGTACTATATAGCAGCACTGAAGCGAAGTACATGGCAATTAGGGATGGAACCAAAGAAGCAAAGTTTTTAAAAAGTTTGTTAAGTGAGTTACTAGGCACCTCATGTGCTATTACATTGTTCAATGACAATCAGTCAGTACAGAAGATATCTGAAAATCAAATTTTAAATAATCGGACGAAACATATTGATATTCGGTATCATTTCATTAGACACGCCATTGAAGATGGTATTATATGTTTAAAATACCAGTCAACGCAGGCCATGATTGCTAATGCTCTTACCAAGCCTCTTCCTGGTCCAAAATATAAACATTTGCTACCTATATTGGGCCTAACGGAAGAAAAACATTAAGAGAGGGTGTTAAAGAGGCTAGTTAATGTTTTTGTTTATTCTATATAAATGTCATAATAAAATAAAGTTCATATTTATAACAGTTCCTAAAAACTAAAGTATTTTCTTCTTTAACTCAAGAACTAATCAAATATATTAAAAGTATATCAGGAAATAGCATCCCAGCATCCACAGTAAACTAAGAGAGCTATGAATATTCATACATTGTTGTTACGAAGGTTTTTATTTTAACTTTATTCTATTAATTACAAAATTACTAAACATAGTAAAAACATGAGTTCAATGCTAACAGCATGCGATTGTCCATGAAAGAAATTGGGCAACTTTAACATTGCTGCAGGAAACGACAAAAAAAAGTTTAATATATATAAAATGTCAAAATTTTGGAGGCGCAACACATACGATCTGATTTAAGACGTTTAGCTTTAGTGGCTTCAGAATATCTAATATCTTCAGTTATCTTAGTTCCTTTTACGGGTTTATTTACCTCAGAATCTTTTTTCTCTTCACAGGGTTTTGCTTTCTTGGAAAAATTTGCTTCTTTAGAATTTTTTGACTCCTTGAAATGGGATACTGACTCAGCGGATTTCTTTTCCTCAAAAACTTTTGTTTCATCAACAAATTCTTTATTTCCATTAGTTTTTGTTTCATTAAAAGCATCTGTTTTCTCAAAAGGTTTTGATTCATCAGAATGTTTTGTTTCGTTAGATGATTTTGTTTCATCTGCAGGTTTTATTGAATTAGAAGGTTTAGTTTCTTCAGAGAGTTTTGTTTCATCAAAAAGTTTTGTTTCATTGGATAGTTTAGTTTCATCCAAAGGTTTTGTTAAATTGAGAGGTTTTGTTTCCTCAGAGGGTTTGGTTTTGTCAGAGAGTTTTGTTTCATCAAAGGGTTTTGTTTCATTGGATAGTTTAGTTTCATCCAAAGGTTTTGTTAAATTGAGAGGTTTTGTTTCCTCAGAGGGTTTGGTTTTGTCAGAGAGTTTTGTTTCATCAGAGAGTTTTCTTTCGTCAGAGGATTTTGTTTCATTAGCAATTTTAGTATCAGTTGCAAGATTTGTTTCTTCAGAATGTTTTGTTTTATCAGAAACCTGCGTTTCCTTAGAACGTTTTAATTCATCAGAAGATTTTACTGAACTGGGGTTTGCTTCAGCAGAGAGTTTTGTTTCATTAGAAATTTTAGTTTCAGCTGAAAGTTTTGTTTCCTCAGAGTGTTTTGTTTTATCAGATATGTTTGTTTCCTTAGAAATCCTTGTTTCGTCAGAATGTTTTGAAATTACAATATTTTTGCCTTCTTCAAAAATTTTTGTTACATTGATAGATTTTGTGTCTTGTATAACTTTTGGTATATTGAAACTGTTTGTTTCTATAACAGGTTTTGACTTTTCAGAATGCTTATCAACCTCAATGTGGTTTATATCAGCAGATTTTGTGTCCTCTCCACGCTTTACGTCTCCAGTAACTTTATTTTCACTTTTAGTAGCAGTGGGCTTGTTCTTAGGTAAATCAGGGTTGTAACAAAGAACTTCCATATCAGTATTTCCCTGCGTATAGCCCTTTCCTTCTTCAACATAGCGAATGGTTATATCTTGTCTACCCATTGTAATTTGACCCACGATTAATGGTCCTTTTTTATGTACTGCCCTACCAATAAAATATGATGTATTTTGGGCTACGTTGAAACCGCCTAATACAAAACGCTCTGTCTTCAAAGATTTGTAAGTTTTGCCATTTGCCTTTAACCATTCAAATTGTTCAGGATGTTCTGCACAAAGGATCTAAAATAGAAACACAGATTATACCTTTTATAGATAAACAACAAATTATGACAATTTTTTAGTACTATAACAATCTTCTAAAAATATAAGAAAAAAATTGTAGCTTATAATTTAAAATAGTGGAATTCTTTTAACACTTTTTTAGATACAATATAAATAAACTAGCAAAATAAATCATGACGTTAAATTCATACAGAACTATGGTACATGACTGTACCTTCAATTTACATATCTGAATCTTCTTTAATTTTTGTATAGGAAACATGTTAAGAGTTAATTTCGTTCGACGATTTTAATTCTATTGTTACTATTACCTTAGGATTGTTCCATCTGAAACTTGGCAACTCATACTCTGGACACGCGAGGTATCATGTTTTAAAAGTCGAAAGCTAAGATGGTATATCTAACCTCGTCATGTATTATTTTTGAGCATTCAAAGGCTTATATTTTAATTTGAATGCTACTTTCAACATTGGTCAGCCGTACAGTGCACTTACAACGTAGACTTTAAATCGTCTACCTCAAATATCATAAATCTTTATCACGAAAGCCCCGGGTAGGCGACGGTGCTCCTCGTAGATGTCGAATACCAAAATATCTTATTTGGCAAAATGGATAATCTTAAGTAACCCCGCACTCTCTTTTTGTGATAAACCAATCAGGCCACTGCTATATAAAGAAACAAACTACTAGATAAATCAACTCAGTTGTTTATAAATATAAACAGGTTATTACAGGAATCAATATTATTTGGACAGTTAAAGCACTATGATAAATATGGAAATATCACTCGATTTAGAGGAGCAATATATTTTTTAACATTGATTTTATTATATGCGCGGAATTTATAGTAAAATGCCTTGTTTTTAACTAATTTTTTATCTTTCAATTAATTCCTTGGACAATATTATTTTGTAATGAATATTTTTGACTGGCATTGAAAAAGTAAATCGAGCATAGTGAACGTAAATTAATTTAAAATTGTTGGTATTTTGCAAAGGGAAGAGCCAATGACTGGTTTCGCAGCTCGTCAGACTGGCGTATTTCTCTTTGCAAAACAACTAAAAAAGTTATTGAATTATTCACAAATCATGGTATATTAAGAAGTACAAAATGTTTATTATACGCTCTCTATTCTCGAATGTAAACAACTAACTATCGGTGACTTTCAAATCTCTAACATGATAGTATAAACGGCATTACCAACAAAATTTGAATAACTAGTTAAAGTGAAGATAAGAATAAACAAGTGAATGGTCGATTACCTACTTAACACTGACGGATTTTCTAAGAAAGTCTTATCATCTTACCTTTCCTATTTTTTTACGGTGTTCCACAGATATCGTTCTTCCTTAGTATTTGTAGAACCTCTTTGTTCTTAACTTTGTCTGTCCATTATATCTTCATTATACATCTGTAACGTCACATTTAAAAGGCTTCCATCTTTCTCCTGCTTGCTTCTCCTACTATACACGTTTCATAGCCGTACAGTGCTGTGCTCCACACACGCCTTTAATAAATTTATACATAGCAGTTGCTTTTTTTGCTAAATACAGCACGGCTTTGTGCTCATCTTCTTTTAAATTTTTTGCGCTTTTTCCCTTTGTTTTCTATAATATATACCCTATTTCACCAATATTCCGTGGTTAGCTAAAAGGGTTAAGCAACCTGACAGCTACCTAAATCCCCCGCTACTTAGACATTTGCCGAATCAATAGTTTTCTTATTCTACATTTCGCACAATCAACATATTTTGAGAATATTGTAAAACCAACTTGTAACGTATTTTTTTTACTCAGTTACACTTTCCTTATTAATATAATATAATGTTTCAATATAATAAAAATATAATTTATAAATGTCTGATCACTTAAAATAATTCATAAAATATATAATAGATTAGGCGCTCCTTCGCTTTTGATGTCTAAGTTTCTACAATACAAATCGTTTGTCTGTCATTTCGTGTCACTTTTCGATCAGCGCTTGAACAAGTATGCTGCTCTGCGGAGCGTTGAAAGGTCAATATGATCAGGCACGTGGCCTGCAATAAGGTTCGTAAGAAAGTTTAATTAGTTCAACCTTCGTGTCTGAATGTGGTTTCTGACAGCTTTTGGGTGATGGTTTTATTCTGTATTCGACCTTCAGAAAAGTTAGTTGATTCCTGCAGACCGAAGACGATAGAAGCCCCCCATCATTAAAACAGTTGGTATAATTACTTAGATAAATTTTATTAATGCTTTCTTCGTAGTGCAATACCACGGAAATCAATATTTAGTTGAAATTTAGAATACCACTGAAATCAAAATTTAGTTTGAAATTTAGAATACAAGAAAATAATATTACATACTTAATGGAGATTTGGTTTGGTTAGATAATATTTTGTTCGGAAGATCTTTTATAATTCCAGCGTAAATTTCAGTCATAATGGCATGTTTTCTTGTTGCGTGCATTGCAGATGTATATGGAATAGTCCACATCTGGTGTTATTTGGTTCTAGCATAAAAGCTCAAGTTTTTTTGATTGAACTGTACTTCCGCACGTGAGTGACATTTAACCTTTAATTCCAGTTATATTTATTTAAATGTTTTACGAATGTTCGTAGGTTGAAATTTCACTTTGATTTAGTTATCTTAAAATTCATTTAGAAAAAGAAAAATCCTGTACTATTCTTGTAACTTTACAAAATTTTAAAGATGGCTACGTAGTTTGCCTAACATATTTTTTTCACAAGCAGACAGTAGTGGCTACACTAAAAAAGTTGTTATTGACATAGGATGTCAAAAATATCTAGTTATTCAACATAATTACCACATGCTATTTTGCGTTACTTTAAAAATATCTTTGGTTATTTTGAGGTCATGTAATTTAAGTTTAAAGAACATGATGAATTTTTTTTATAAGATATAAAGTAAAGCTAACTCTCTGTTTGAATGATACATTTTTATAAGTCGTAAAGTAATCTAATTTCTCACTTGTAAAGTCGACCGTAGTACTACAAATGACTATAATTAAAATTTGAAATATGAGTTATTAAGAAAGCATAAACCTTGTAGTAAACTTATGTAGAAGTATTCAATTTAGAGATCTTTGTGTTTTTTTGAAGACAGAACAATACTAGTTTTTCTTTATGGAAATTTTTGTTGAAAAAGTTAATGCTGAAACAAGCTAAGACAATTTAATGGAATAGAATTTATTTTTGCTTAACTCTTTTATTATTAAACATTGAAGTAAAATTTATTGGTTCTTAATAAGCAAAAGGTTAACTGTGTCTAATGATAACAAATACCCTGGGTGTATATTCTTGGAACTTAAATTCAATTATATTATTTTATGTGAATATTTTTAAGGACACAAACGGTGTCCATGTTGTTCATTTGTTTGTTTACAGGTTAAGTCGAGACATCTGTAATACATCTGGCAATTGATATTTTGGTAAGTGCTTTGCAAGGTTGATATATAGGTTTTGTGGCTATATAAGCGGTGTAGATTTCAGGTTTCCGCATTCCCCTAATACAAAGTACATGTATCTTCGTATGCTGTTGTATTGAAAAATACGGTGGCGCTCTTTATGTATATTTTTGGTCAACAGACAACCCATGACCCAAGCTCATGATCTACCCAGAGCTAACACTCTACTAGCCGTTTATCTCTCAAGAGTTTTCTTTTCCTCAAGCCGTTTTCCATCCAACTTTACCGTGGGCTTCCTTCATTAATAAGAAATTCTCGACCTTGTGATATCAGGTAAGGTAGTCGTTTATATTTTATGGAGATCCAATTTGCTATCTGATATCCCTAAGGAAAAATTTTGTTTACAAACTCATATCAAATTTTTATTAACACAACTAGTTAAAGGTGGTTTTCTGATCCTGCGAATATCCGATCTTTTATCCTATAGTTCCATTTTTCTACACAATTCGCTGTACGTCGAAGCTACTGTATTTTCACCTCAGTGGCCCTTTAGCAGCACTACAATATGCTATACACTTCCTGTTTCTTAAAACAAGAGTGGTAGACATATATTTTTATTACACAATGGCGTTGAACACTTTTAATAACATGTCCTTTTTTACAGTACCTCGATACTTAGGAAGTAGAAACAGAATGGAATAACATTAAATCCAGCTTAGACATGGTGACCAAAGATATTCTGGGGTATACACAAAAAGAAAATCGGAAACCATGGATAACAAAGGATATCTTGAGTTTAATAGAAGAAACACGAAAATTCAAAAATAGATCAGACAGGCGAGATACCCAAAGATTTCAAACGTAACATATTAATAAATATACCAAAAAAGAGGAGTGCGGATAGATGTGAAATATTTCGAACAATAACTTTGACAGCACACGTGTCAAAAGTATTAACTGGAATTGTATAAAGACTGATGGAAAAACGAGCTGAAGAAATACTAAGAGAAGATCTATTTGGGTTTAAGCGAAACACGGTAACACGAGAAGCTATTTTAGCTCTGAGGGTGATAATGGAGAAAACAAAAGAAAAGGGAGAGAACGTGTATATGGGGTTTGTAGATCTGGAAAAAGCATTTGACAATGTAAAATGGAAAAAAAATGTTCGAAATACTCCAAAAGATTGGAATGGGTTTTAGGGATAAACGATTAGTACATAGCTTATACAAAGAGCAACCGGCGGTAATAGAACCAGAGCAGGAAAGTAGAGAAGTAAATATTAGGAAAGGGGCGTTGTGCCAAAACCCCATTAATTTTTAACTTGTACATTGAAGAGGCAACGAATACTGTCAAATGCAGGAAGACATTTGGAATTACTATGCAGGAACAAAAGATTGATATGCTTAGATTTGCAGATGAAATAGCGGTATTAGCATCAAGCAAAGAAAAGTTACAAGCTGTTCTTAACGAAATGTAAACAGTTCTAACAGAGAGATCCGGTATGAAAATTAATAAAAATAAATTTAAAGTTCTGGTATGCAAAGGATTGGAAGATAAATTAAAAACCAGAATACAAATAGGTAACGAGAACTTACAAGAGGTTAAGGATGTCTGCTACCTAGGAAGTCAGATAACGCAAGGTGGGAAAAGCGCAAAAGATATAAAACAAAGATTAACACAAGGTCGTGCTACATTTAACAAGAAAAAGCAACTACTGTGTTCAAAGACAGGGAAAGATTGCTTAAAACATATGTGTGCAGCACAGCTTTGTATGGCCGTGAAGCCTGGACAGTAGGAGAAGCGGACAAGAAAAAGGTAGAAGCCTTTAAAGTATAGTGCTATAGACGTATGATGAAGATATCATGAGCAAAAAAAGTTAAGAACAAAGAGGTACTAGAAATGATAGGGGAAGAAATAAATATGTGAAAAACAGTAAAAATAGGAGATATAAGATGATAGGCCGCATACTAAGACATGAGGGAATAGTGCGAAATATATTAGAAGCACAGATAAGAAAAAGAGAGGCAGAGGTAGACCTAGGTTAGACTATTGCACACAGATAGTGAAAGATGTAGGATGTTAGAAGTTCGGGGAAATATGTAGGCTATCAGAATAAAAATCAATGGAGGTACGCATCCAACCAATTCCAAGATGGAAAAACCAATGATGAGAAAAATAACTGTACTTAAACATGACGATTATTATAAACAACTACAGGTATTGGTTTTGAAATATTCTCAACTAATGTTAATTGTGCGAAAGGATTTACTGGAAAACTTTTAATACGGTAAATGTCTAAGTCTTGAGAATTCTTGGCAGCTAGAGGCTGCTTAACCCCCTTCATGGCATATAAGTAGAAAACAATAGAAGGGGAACCGGGCTGTATATAGGCTGTTGTGGGAATTTCAAGGAACTGTGTAGGCTAGCTCTGAACATAAATAAGTGGAGGGACGCGTCTAACCAATTTTAAGATGGAAACCTAATGAAGGGTAATATACAGATTAGCTCGATTTTCTAGGGTGCAATGCACGTAGATAAACTTGTGTAAGATCTTATATGAAGATGAATTGAGCTGTAGTACTTTGATGTTTCAAATTTTTTCTTCTAAGACTTTTAAAAGTTTCATAATTTGATGATCGTCTACTCAGACGAATGGATATACAAATATAAATATAGAGAAATAGTTAATGTTAATTTGTATATATGAGTTGCTTTAAGCCATCCAGTTTGTTTGTTGCCAATCGTTAACTTTACAAACTGATAGTGATGACATTTGATGATATATTTCAAAGTTTTACATCTTTTTATTAATCCCGCTTGAAGGTACCAAACATAAATGTGTAGTGATCACTAGTGAACCGTGTATTTGGAATTGTTTTTTACCTTTTATTTAAAGAAAATTATTTACAAAAATGATAAGAACTGCTCTATTATTATTGCATAAACTTATTTTCTTATTTATCACAAAACAAATTCCTTTTCAAACACGGATCACTGGATTCCAGTACTAAGTGCATTAGAAGATAACTCATACTTATGATTTAGAACCTCACCTTTTAGTATATATTAACAAATTGATGTGCTAACTCCTTTTTCTATTATCCTAAATTATGTGAAGTGAGAATTTTACTTACATGAAATATAATTTCACCTTCAATAGGAAATTTAATAATTATTTTTTGTCAGTTCTGTCAAATACTCCATTATAATTTTGATTGCTCGAAAGCTAGGACTTTACCAGACATATAGCTTGGTTTATTCTTAGAGTAAATGTATACTTTTTATGGCAATTTTTATAAATTTTTAGTCTTAAAATTATTTGCTACATAAAATTTACGAAATTATTTATAACTTATTATGAAATAATAAAGTTAGTGATATGCACGAGAATAACGTAATTTTGGCAATGCTGATATTGTCTAAAATGTTTTACGGAACCGACAATTTCCCGATCAGAATTATCCTTTATTAAATATTCAATGACTGCGAAATATAACCTTGACGCAGACGAATACCTTTGACGATAAATATTGACTCCCTTGTGATTGCGACTTTACCATGTGAATATTAAATACCGCAGTAGAAAGTTTTCAATGTAATGATGTACTTGATTGAAATTTTTTTATATTGTAACGGATGCGGATGTTTATGCTTTTATCAATTTTGTCTAATATTAAATATAAATAGAATTTCCATTACTTTATTCATTACATAATATTTTCTTATAAACCACAGCATTAATTTTGACAAAACTTTTGAATAGGAAAGCACTACAGGTGCCTGGATTATCAAAAATTCATGTTGATGACAACAAACAAATCTCTAAAAAATAATTAAAAAACAACTAAATTATTTGAAAACTCATTGAATAACTTTACATCGCACCGCAGACACTTTCTGCAGAATCTAAAGGTAAAATTTCATTCATGAAACGCAGTAAAAGTCGAGATCCCGAATGATGGTGGAGCGTAATCAGTCTTGAACTGTTTGGGGGGACTAAATAAAATAAAAACAAAGTTAAACGAGTTCTTCAATAACATCCAAAAAAATATTTTAAAAGAATTTTTTAATCAAATTATGCTGAAATTGTTTTTTCATGCAGGGATATTAAATAGCAGTTCTATCCTTCTACTATTACTACTTGCGTATGCTGTGATTATTTCGTCAAGGTCAATTACCTCTCTGTGAATGTTCAGTAGCACAAACCAGTTCAAACGATTTTCTTCAATATTCGAACGAATCCAAGTTTTAATTGTTCTGACAACTGAAGAATTTCTTTTTGCTTCTGCTGTGGATGCAGGTGCAACATACAGGGGTTTGTAACAAAATTTATATTGTAGAGGGGTGGATCGGTTTACCAAATGAATTATCGGATAGTTCAGACGATCCTCTATCAATTCACCAAAAATAAAAACAAGATGCTTATTATTTGGAAAGGTATCAACCCTGTAGGAAACACAACACTAATACAGATTAACATTTATTTTGATTTTACTATTTATGTGGAACAGATATACACATAGAGCATTGAACTGAAAACTATGGCAATCCACTTACAAGATATATTAACCATATAATTAGTGATATTAAGATATATGTCTAAATTGTTAACAAAGAAGATCTTAGTGACCCAAACGACTGCACAAGCACAACCGCTCCCTATCAAGAAGCCGGATGCTCACGCACATCCGTCGCTCATCCCAACCCTTCACCGACTGCTTTCAAATACTCTCTTTTCCCTGCACTAATATCGTAACGTATCCACATCACAGGGGCGCACTCGCTACTCTAATCATATTCAGAGGCGTACGTGCTACAATGTATTTGGGAATAATTTTTATGGCACACAGAAGAATCAAGAACCGTTGTATTATACAAATCACATTCATTATTTTGTTTCCACTTATTTTGCCACTTCTCAGTTTAAATGGTAATAACTCTTAAGTCTGTCTCTTAAATATTATTTATGCATTGGAAAATTTGATCCTCTATCTTCTTAACTGTAAAATATGGTATCAGAAATTGAACTTCAGCCACTTTTCTGAAGAAATTTCCAAATCTGCCCTTAACTTCTACTAAAACGTGATCCAAAAATGGCAAATAAATTGTTGATTTATAGTACTCTTTAGAATTGGAACGTGGTATGTTAACTTCTTTTTGTTTGTTCAGAGCACGTTCTGGTACCATTATTTCAATACTCTTGGAGAAAGGAATATTCTCAATGTCTTTAAAAATTTTAGCAAATTTTTTGTCGGCGTGCTTCCGCGTGTTTTCGAAAATTGATTCTACATTTTTTATTTCATTTTATTCCAGTTCCAAAATAGAAAAACTAATGGCGAAAAAAATAATTGTACTTAAACATTTTGATTATTATAAGCAACTACAGGTATTGATTGTGCAATATTCTCGAATAATGTTAATTGTGCAAAAGGATTTATTAGAAAACTATTAATTCGGTAAGTGCCTAAGTGTTGGGGGATCTTGGCAGCCACAGGCTACTTACCCCCCTTGACATACCACTGAATATCGAGGAAATAGGGTATAAATTGTAAAACAATAGAAGATGACCAAACTACATCTAACAAGAAAGAACAACAGCTATTTTCAAAGACAACAAATATAGAAACAAGAAGATAAGTGTTGAAAGCATATGTGTGGAGCACAGCACAGTACATCTATGAAATAGGTGCAGTAGGAAAAGTAGACAGAAAGAGATAGAAGTTTTCTGGAATATTATGTTTCAAATGTATAAAGATGGTAGCATGGACAGATAAAGTTAATAACAAATAGGTTATAGAAATAGTATCTGTGGAAAACAAAAAAATATAGAAGAAATAGAAGGGCAGGATACGTTCTAAGGCATTTTTTGGGAATAGTAAGTGATATACTACAAGCAGAGATAAGAAAAAGGAGGTAGAACTAGACTTAGATCAGACTATCGCATGCAGATAGTGATAGATGCAGATTGTGCAAATTTTAAGGAAATGTGTAGGTTAGTTCAGAATAGGAAACAATGAGAGTACGCGTCTAACCAGTTCCAGGATTGAAGACCTAATGATGATGACCACTATAACAAAAGTTAAGTGGTCCAATGCTGGCAACCTTATCGTAATCGTTTTTGGAGAGGGGGTATAAGTACGATGAAAAGTGAGTTTTCTTTATATTCCGGATAGACGAAAATGCCAATTGTACAAAGAGATTGCTTTGGCAATAAAGTAACGATTACGGTTGGTAAAATTTTGAAGTAATTCTACTTTGAATTATTCAATGAGAGGCGACCTGTAAATGCAAGATTATATTCCTGGCATTTGATAGAGTTTATAAAATTCTACATTAATCAACAGGAACCAAGAATTGATGCAACAGGATAATTCTTCAGTAGATAGAGCCGCAATCTGTTGAATCAGTGCAGGAGAAATTAAAAAGGTTATACCACACCTACCATTTTGCGCCATCTGGTTATGGCTTGCTTATTGAATGGCGCACTTTTTTGTCGCCAACTTTAAAAAATTTTGAAAATATAGAAAACTAGTGTTGAGAATTTTTTGTCTTCAAACTACCAGAATAGTATCGTCATCAAATTTAGATTAAGATTGAAGACGGAGGGTGTAAAAGAACAAAAGGTTACTATTGGAAAATTGATTCTCTTTATTTTATTGCTTTTTTTACTTTAAACCTAAAGCACATGAATTTATATAACAAACTGTTAAAATATGTTATGATTTAAATGTTTCGTTTATTTATGCCGAGCATTTGGTTAGCCTAAATCCATCAATTGAATATAAACCAGTACCTTGAAAACCTACGTTTGTAGCTTACCTTATGTCAAAAATAACAATCGATAATTATAAAAAAGAAATATTAGATTTACTTACCTGAATGCTATCTTTAGTTGCAACTTTAACATCTCTATTAACATAATAAACTTTTTTTTCGTTGACACGAATTTCAGTGGGTATTACAAGGTTTGTCAATATTATTCGTCCAATATATGACGTTTTATCGCCCGAAAGCTTTCCTCCAGTTATAGCTTCTTTTGGAATTGTACCATCATAAGCTTCCCAATAGTAATCTAAAAATGTATGCATTAGCATATTAAAATGCAATAAAGAGGTTAAAGATAGTGAAATGTTTAGGTGATAAATAATTAAGTGATATTCACTATAAACTAAAACGCATGATTGATGGGGGGATTAAGGAGATGATATAAATTGATAAAGATATGCTATTATAGGGAAGGACCAATTGCTTTTTGCAAGCAATAACGATAGCAGTGGAGCGGTTATGTAATAACTACAACTACACCAAACTACTTAATAAAAGGGTATAAATACCTTTTATCCTGTGCCGCTGTGGGCAAATGAAACGTTCACGCACAAAGCTTTCGACGGAGCACCAGTAACACGCTCGAATGGGTGATGGTGTCGCTTTCAAAAGCTTTCACACGACCGTCTTCTGCAAGGGTTCAGATGCGACTTGCTTCTGTAAAGGCTCGAGTACGACTGTCTTTATGCACTGTTACTGTCGGTATAAATGTTTCACTCAAAACTGCAGGACACCCGCACCACTCGTGTTTATTGTCACAAATTCCAATGAATGTTCGATGATGACGTAACATACCGCCCACCAAATTCATAGAATTTTGAAAAGGAGGGAAGTAGGTTGGGTGAAGGAAATCACATGGGATTTGACCTTGCTAGGAAAACAGGTAACGAAAAATAGGGTGGTACACTACAACGAGCGATATTACCAACTATGCAAAAAAAAAAATATATATGTAAATAAGCAAATATGTAAAAATAATATACTACTATACATGTAAAAAATGTGTATATACATCTAAACATAAAATAACATTAAAATACCGGTAGCGGCGCTAGTTTAACCAAAGGTCGTTTTAATGTGCCATGTGCAGTTTTCATCTGGGTAATACGTGCTGCCGGTAGGTCTCCCATAGGAGGAGTTACCAGGACCGGTTTGGTACGAAAACATCTATGACATGATGATAAATAATTTCTAATTGAATGTTTAATAGAAAGGATCCAGAAATTCTGTTGGATAAGATACGCTGTGGTATTAACACCGGGATGGCAATACCTTTCATGAGTTGACCGAATGATAAGTTCGGTTAATCGGTGCCGCTGAGGCAATAACGCAGGAAACTTTTCGAAATAGGAAAGCAAAGAATGTGTCAAGCGCCCACCTACTCTTAAGATATTTTGTGGATCAACAAATGGAGAAAGTTTTCGCAAGCTTTTAGGTAATTTACGGTTTGCCTTGATCGAAGCTATTTCCTTTGAAAATGTAACATTTTGTGCATGCCGAACGATAATCATGAGAGCATTGTGTAATTCAATGTCTGTTAAGGGACCCGTATGACATTGAGCCATGGGTTTAGAAAATCTATAAATGTAAGCCACGATGCCTTGGATTTTATATAACGATGAAAAGCGACTTAGTAAAATGTCAATGACGTTTGGGTCTGTTTGAGCGACAAATGTTAGGATCTTCTTTTCCGTAGTTACCTCAGCAATTGAGGTTGACAATGTTGGTTGAGGCGGCCACGAGTCACTAGGGTAGTGAAGCCATTCAGGCCCCGCCCACCATAGCGAACATGAAATAACCGCGCTTGGCATTAATCCCCGAGATGCAGGATCAGCCGGATTATGCGAAGATTTAATATAAAACCATCGGCTAGGTGCAATGATTTCTTGAATGTGGCTAACACGGTTTGCCACAAAAGTTTTCCAACGAAAAGGTGGAGAACGTATCCAAGTGAGAGCGACCGTAGAATCACTCCACGCTGAAACATCGGAGATGTCAATCAAGCCTTGATAAGAACGAATGGTAAAAGAAAGTAAATCGGTTAATAAAACGGCGGCACATAATTCCAAACGTGGAATTGAAATGCGCTTAATTTGGAGCTACCTTTGTTTTAGCGGCTACAAATTGTACAGTTATTTCTCCAGTAGTTTGATTTATAAACTGAAAATACACTACTGCTGCATACCCTACCTCGCTAGCATCGCAAAACCCATGCAAATGACAAGTAAAAGGATCCGAAGGGGGTAAACAACGTGGTAACTTAATGACGATAATAACGGCAACTCTTCGTGGTATTGCTGCCATTGAGACGAAATGTCTGCTGGTGGGATGTCATCCCAATTTAAACCTAACATCCACAGATGCTGGATTAGGCGTTTTGCAAAAAGTGTTAGTGGTGCTAAAAATCCTAATGGATCATATATTCTGGCAACTTGCGAAAGTATGTTGCGCTTTGTACATATTGGGTTTAATGGTTTAACCCGAAACGAGAAAATATCTTCTGTAGGTGACCATTGAAGACCTAATATTTTTATTGATTCGTCAGAATCGAAATCGAGAGAAGTGTATTGGCAAAAATCTGACGGAATGCCTTCCAAAATAGAAACTGAATTCGAACTCCATTTTCTAAGTTCAAAACCAGCCAAATGTAAAAGTCGGATGAGTTGATCTTTAATTTCGCGGGCCGATTGTATAGAATCTCCACCGGCGACGAAATCGTCAATATATAGATTTGACCGTATAGCCTCAGCGGCTAACGGAAACCTTTTGCCTTCGTCAATGGCTAATTGCTGAAGAGTTTTTAGTGCTAGATAAGGCGATGACTTAATACCATAGGTCACTGTATTAAGCTGATAAGTCTGAATGGGTTCTTCTGCGGAGAACCGCCAAACAATTAACTGAAACTTTCGATGTTCTTCGGTAACCAAAATTTGTCGATACATTTGGCGAACATCACAAGTAAAAACGAAACGATGAGAACGAAATTTAAGTAAAATCCACGAAATGTCATTTTGGAGACTAGATCCAGCCAATTGAGTGTCATTAAGTGACACGTTGTTTTTAGCCTTTGCAGAGGCGTCAAAAACCACACGAATTTTAGAAGTATGACCTTCTTCTTTAAACACAGGGTGATGGGGTAAAAAATAATTATCGTTCCCAACGGGCGGAGAATCGAGTAATGCCATATGACCCGCATCAAGATAGTCCTGCATGAAATTGTTGTATTGGGCGCGTAGCTCCGGTTAAGCATGCAATTTGCGCTCCAACGAAAATAGTCTTTTTTTAGCCATGTCAAAGGAATTATCAAAAACGGGCAAAGTATCGTTGAACGGTAACGCAACAATAAAACGACCGCTAGGGTCACGAGAAAACGTGTTTTCAAAAATCAAATCTGCCTTTTCTTCTTCTGGAGAAGTATAAGGCTTGGATGGCAATTCTTCTATCTCCCAAAACCGCCTTAGGGTCTGGTCGATAGGATCTTCTACAGAAGTAAAAAATGCTTGGACAGTGTCAGACTGCAAGCTTTTTGTGGGACCAATAATAGTCCAACCAAAAATTGTATTTATGGCGGTAGGCTGAAGAAATTTGCCATGTATAACACCGCCATTGATGATGAACGGATAAACATCTGCTCCAAGGAGCATGTCAATAGTTCCTGGAGAGTTCCAGGTCGGGTCTGCAAAGTGCAGGCCGCATAAGTGTTCCCAATTATTAGGAACTTCAACGCTAGGTAATTTGCCAGATATTGACGAAAGCACAAAAGTTGTGACTTCTAGAGATTTTCAGAGTCTAACATAGAGCGAATGGTGCAGCTGACGGCACCCTATTGACTGCTGAAGTTGTCTGCCCAAGTCCATAAATCGGAACTTGAGAACGTATGCGTGGAAGCCAAAGTTTGCTCACGCAATCGTCTCGAATAAAGCTAGCTTGAGAGCCAGGGTCTAAGAGTACCCTGATCGGTTTGTATCTACCAGACCGGTCTTGAACTTCCACAACAGCAGTGGAGAGTAAGACAGTAACCCCAAGATTTGGATTCGTCTGTGAAGACAAAACATTTGCCGGAATAGGAGAGGCTGACTGCGTCCTATTGGCATTTTTATGCATAGGTGTAGCAATCGGTTCAGCTGAACGGCTAGAAGCAGGTTGCGGTTCAAAATGTAGCAAGGTATGATGCGGCTTGGCGCAAGTTCGACAGGAATTATATGATTTGCATTGCATGGACGCATGGTCTGTTCGTAAGCAATTTAAACAAAGGCGTAAGCGTTTGACAATGTCGAAACGTTCCGTCGGAGTTTTCTTTAGAAACGATTGACATCTATAAATTAAGTGATTGCCTTTGCAAGAAGGACAATGGTGCGAAAATGAATTCTTTGAGTCACTGGAGCTACTTGGTGTGTCCAGTGAGACTACGTTAGAAGAAACTCTTGGTTTAAATTGAAACGCTGAGGATTTCTTAGGCACTGATGTGTGAGATGTATGGACAGTCGTCGAATAAGAAACAAGTGCGGTTGAAGAAAAGGTTTCCAACGCTGCACATTGTTGGGTTAAAAAATATCTCAAATCCTCGAAATTAGGTATTTGCTTCGGATCCGATTGGAGTTCGAAGCGTTTTCTAGTGAACGGATCAAGTTTTTCTAAAAGCAAATCGACTAGAATAAAGTTCCAATGTTCAGTGGGAAACTTTAAGTTAGTTAGAACAGCAAGGTTCTCTGAAAAACAATCAATAAGTGCCCTAAGTTTCTTAGGGTCTTCTGATTTTAAAGGTGGAAAGTCTTTCATTGCTTTCCAATGCAAAGTTACCAATAAACGCGGGTTGCTAAATCGCTCACGCAAGGCGTTATAGGAATAATAAAGTTATTCCCCGAAATGGGTACAGATTTAACGATTCTTAAAAACTCCCCGCTACAACAATTAATAAGGTGATTTAATTTTTCGATATTGGTGAGTGACGCGTTATTATAGACCAGACTGTCAAATAAATCGATAAAGGATGCGAATTCAGCTACCTCATTCTTAAAGAGTGGGAGCTTTAACGGTACCAATTTTGATACCGTGCTGCTTGGAGCATTTTCGATGATTTGTGGTGCTTTCATTTCTTGCATCGTTTCGAAATGCAGCAGTATGCAAAAATAAGCGGAATCTACTTCCTTCCGTACAGCGTTGTAAGTTAATGATTCTACCTCGTCACATGAAGCTAAGACCGCAATTAAAATTTTGCTGAAATTTGTATAAAGGTCAGTTATTCCCCTTGTTTGAATAAGGAACAACGTTTTTAAACTTGGGTCACTTTGTATAGTATTACAAAGCTCAAACATTTCTATAATACGTGTTTTCAGTAATTGGAGTTCTACCACATGTGCCTTCTTTGGAGCCATAGTGACTGTTATTGTAAAAGGCCTACAATAAAATGTTGTAAAACGGTACCGCTCAAGATGTACACTATGAAATATTAAAATATTATGAGTTGTTCAAAGCACGAAAAGGTAAGACAGCGTATAAACCAATAAATCACGTTTTATGACCATTAGCCTGCAATGTAGGCTTAAAACAAGACGTCGAAAACAAGGGTTTGTCAAACAAAGTGTTTAGATAAGATGTACCGCTTACAGTTACGGTCGGCCTTTACATCAAAAGATCACAGGAACGTTTAAAACATGCAGCTTAACGTGTTTGCAAGATGGGTTCAGCTTTACAACTTTATCCCCTTTGCAGATGTTCAATATTTTACCGTAAACCGACTGAAAAGGTTGCATGTGATAGAAAACGTACAATAGCTTTTAAATACAAAGCAAATCCCTTTACCTTTCTTGTTTAAGAAGTATAAGGCGACTATAATTTTCAGGTTGCTGTGCTTTATACCGCTAAAATAAATTTAAAACTGAAAACTGACAAATTTTATATTATGGATTTGTTTGTAATTAAAACGCTTGCTGGTTTCAATTACGGCGAAATCGCTTAATTTAATCTAAAGACAGTATAAATAATATTTACACATTTTAACCCGCTACATATGGAGCTTGAACACAAATTTAAAACTAAAATATTTAATTAATTAAAAAGCTCGCTGGAATGCAAAATAATATTTAATTTAGGACATGCGTATACCATAAGACTGGTGAATGCGGATCGAATTAGGACCAATGATTGATGGGGGGATTAAGGAGATGATATAAATTGATAAAGATATGCTATTATAGGGAAGGACCAATTGCTTTTTGCAAGCAATAACGATAGCAGTGGAGCGGTTATGTAATAACTACAACTACACCAAACTACTTAATAAAAAGGTATAAATACCTTTTATCCTGTGCCTCTGTGGGCAAATGAAACGTTCACGCACAAAGCTTTCGACGGAGCACCAGTAACACGCTCGAATGGGTGATGGTGTCGCTTTCAAAAGCTCTCACACGACCGTCTTCTGCAAGGGTTCAGATGCGACTTGCTTCTGTAAAGGCTCGAGTACGACTGTCTTTATGCACTGTTACTGTCGGTATAAATGTTTCACTCAAAACTGCAGGACACCCGCACCACTCGTGTTTATTGTCACAAATTCCAATGAATGTTCGATGATGACGTAACAACGCATTTTATTGATTCCTTTTTAGATACGCTAGTAATTAGAATCAAAAAGAGATTAGAATTTGATATTTATGGATAAGAAACCTAAGTCAGCTGGCGATGTTATTTTTGATGCTGTACTAGTTTATGCTCAGTATGTAGAAGAGCATGATAAAATCTTGTGTGAAGTTTTGTCTCGTTTATAAAAGGAAGGCATAACTCTGAACAAGGCAAAGTTCTTAGGACATGTGGTGTCTGAGAGAGGTATTGACATCGATCCATCTCCAGTGGAATCTATTTTGAGATATACAGCTCCATCTAACGTAAAAGAAGTTCAGCAGTTGTTTGGTATGATTAATTATGCCTCAAGATTTTTATACAATAAATCAGCAATATTAAAACCCATTACAAGTTTTTTAAAAAGGGGATGCTGTTCACCTAGGATGAATCGCAGGAAAATTCTTTTAAAAAATTAAACAGCTTCTTATTGAGGCTCTACTCTCCTATTTTGATTCGTCGAAACAGATTATACAGGGTGATTTTTTAGTCCTGTTACCCAATTTTTAATATAATTTATAAAACGGAAATTTAGGTGTGATAAAAAATTGTAGTTGTTATTTACAAAAGACATTTAATATTTTATTACTCACATTTCTCAGTTATTAAAGATTATTAAAGAATATACTCAAAATGTCTACCCATGGAGGTTATACACGCTCGGACTCTTTTCACCATATTAACAGAAACCTTTTTCAGAGTTGTATTGGAAACATACTTAAGGTTTCAGTAGGGCCATAAATAGGAGCACAACATTCCTGTACACTTCACCATTTAGAGTCTGTTCGAAGAATATGGGTCCGATTATACGCTGACGAGATATCGCACACCACACACTAATTTTTGCAGGATGTAAAGGTTTTGTTTGAACAGTGTTAGGATTTTCAGCCGCCCAAATTCCAGTGTATTGACTGTTTATATAACCCTCTAGATGGATCCAAGCTTCATCACTAAAGAACACTGTTCAAAGATTCGATTCCGTTATCATTTACAAATGACGTATGCCAACGGCAGTATTGCAATCGCTTGTTCAAATCCGGAGGTTGAAGCTCTTGAACTAATCGCACGCGATACGGATACATATGCAATTTTTTAGCAGCTTTCTGAACACTCGAATAGGATAAACCAACTTGCGAGGAAAGTTTTTGTAAACTCTCGAAATCGGTTTGCTAGCCTAGAAATTGACATTTTCTTCTGGCGGAGGTACACCAACAAATTTAATTTGAAATGCTTTTTTTACACTCCCGTACGATTTCGTACTATATCATAGCGTATATTATTATGCCCGCTAGAATAATTATCCCCTTTTATCAATAACCCCCGTCCTATAGGAGCTGCTCACATAAATGATAACAGACAAACTTAGTAAGGTTAAAATATCTTACAGTAACATTTTCACTGCCAACTTTTATTGTCGCCTGGATGGTCCTGGCTGTTGCTGGGTGGGACCACGGCAGCTTAAACTCGACGACGGATTCCACTAAGTGATGGCAGACGGTGAGGACTCAGATAAGGCACAAGAGGGATGCTTCGCCAAGGATAAAAACCGCTTGTAAGGCATAAATCTCCCATTAAACTTCTCTACAATTTACAATCTCATCAGATCGCTTGAGCAACCAAACCACCCGCTGGTGCTACCAGTCACCACGTAAATAACTACTGATCGAAGTAACTAATTTTAATAAACGCCATGCTAATTCCTTTGTGGTATTGTTACAGTACAGTACCACTTTACTATAAATTTTTAATTTATTCGGCAACCATGTGCCTGTACCATCATCTGGAACACTCCACGCTTCGTCAAACCAAGTTGACGTCTTGGCTGCAAATTCAAGAAGAGGCCCGATAGCCTTGCAAGCCATTTTATATAACGCAATGACAACCAAACAAATATCCCTCGTGGATGTTATCTGCCTGCATTGTGGCTTAGTTGGAGATATTGAGTGGCAACTACACAAATATTGCACTGAACTGAAAGACTAAACAACTTTTCTACATACAACTCATAATTAAACATGAAACTCGATCAGAATACTTCGATGTTTATGGGAAATAATTATGCTGTCAAAGTCTCTACCTGTGACATTGACATAACGGCCATCTTACTATAGAAGGTTATCAAGATGCGTTCCCATCACGCGATGTTGAAACAATCTCTACTGCTCTAACTGCAAAATCAGAAATTACTCAGGATAGTTGAGCTAACCTAACCTAAATCGGAACGGTAAGAAATAAACCGTTACAGTTATTGAATAATTTAAGAATTGAAACGGAATTTATTCGAACGGGTAATGTATTAACAAGGGAAAAGGGGTATTTAATTGATCCCGAAAATCGTAACATATGCTTCGTCTGGCTATCCTATTTCGATCTTAGTTTGTATCTCTTTGCACTTTTCATCAATCCATTGTTCTTTAGCTTTCCTGCATGTGCTAATATTTGCCCATTTTATGGCTTTGTATCTTTGTTTTCCTGTTTCGTCTGATTTATTTTTCTTCTATTAAATTCAGGATATCCTTTGTTATCCATGGTTTCTTATTTTCTTTTTGTGTATACCCCAGAATATCCCTGGCCGCAATGCCTATGCTGGATTTAATATTTTTTTCCCGAAACTTTTAGCAATTCATTCGACTTTTTTCAAATCTTTTGTGGATATCTTTATTTTCAGTTTCTCAAAGTCAAAGTGTCTTTTTTTTTCATTTTTCAAATTTTTAAATTTAGGAGTGGTCTTCATAATCACTATGTTGTTGTCAGTGTTTATATATGCTTCTGCGAAGGTCCTACAGTCTTTTACTTTGTTCCTAAACCGTTGTCTAACAAGAATGTAATCTATTTGATATCTTTCTATATCTCTTGGCATCTTCCGCGTGTATCGTCTTCTAGCATGATGTTGAAATAATGTATTTGCCATGGTTAAATTGTTTTTGTAAAAAAAATCCACGAAACCATGTCCCTTGTTTCTCGTGCTTAAACCAAATAAACCTACCACCGTTCCTTCCATTCCTTCACCTACCACTGCATTAAAATCTCTCGTAATTATTATATTTTCATGTCCTTTTATATATCTTAGATATCCTTGTAGATTTTCTCCATCGTCATCACTGTAGCTAGAGGTGGGCATGTATACTTGTATTATTACTGTATTTACCGATTTAGATTCTAATCTAACCATGAGTACTTTTTCGTTTTTTTGTAAGTAGTTTTCTAAGCGGATTCCTATCTTTTTTTCACATAACTATCCCTACACCGGAATTTCTTTCCTCTGATCCTGTATAAATTACCCTAAAATCTCCGCTCCAAAAATCCACCGTCTCTGGCCACCGAACTTCGCTGATGCCTACTATGTCTAATGCTAACCTATCCATCTCACTTTTCTAGTTCTCTAGCTTACCTACTTTCTTCATACTTCTAACATTCCACGCTCCGACTCGCAAAATGTACCCGACTCTTTTTCTAATCTTTCCGATTACCTCCGAAGTAGTCTCCTCTTGGAGATACGAATGGGGGACTATTTTAACTCCGAAATCTTTTACCCCAAAGGATGCCATCGTCTTAATTACAATTTAAGTATGCTGTGTACTTGGGAGATAATATGGTGGTTTCCCCGTTGCCTTCCACATCGCAGTAGTGTGTCTTAGAAAATAATTTAATATTTATTATTTTATTTAAGAATGCTGTAATGGCACACATCAGTAGAACCCAATGCTTAGCTTAAAAGAGCTTCAAACTTTAAGCAAATATATATAGAAGTTGGCATTATCATTTAAATGCGCACCGCAGGTATCTAGCGACGGTATCTCCCTAAAACCAATATACTTCAGTAGTGGGGGAAGAGAGTTATTTCTTGAAGAGGTTGTGGTAAGTTTGTAGCGTTGACTTAAGCGTATATGTCGCTTCTTCCGCCAGTAAAAATGTGGTCTCTTTGCTACTAGTTTCATTTATATATTTGTGTTTTGATACTTCAGATTCAACTATCTGTCTTTAAATGCTGATTTATAGAATTTTATTGTAGTTCTTTATATTTATCAAGTTTATGGTAGATTGCATATAGCAGATATCTTCAGCAATAAAAGCAGTAGTTGAAACAGTTATATCATAAAGAGCAAGAAATTTATGAAGAAGTTAGATATGATTTTTGCGTGGGTAATAAAAATAGAATCTTGATATCAGGCATAGGTCAAGAAAAATAAACAAAATAAGACCCACATAGTGGCAATAGTTTTCTAAATGCGAAAAAAGGAAGACAAAAGATCAGTCTATGCATATTATAGCCATTATACACTGAAGAAATTCCATCAAAAGACAATTCCTATTACACAAATATCTGTAGTAAGTCTGTCAAATCAGTAGCACATCATGGTTTGCAGCGCGTTTACGTTACTCTAGACATAAACCAGATAGGAAAGAAAAATCTTCATTTTGGATGAACATAATAAATAGAGATGCATCACGTATATTTAGATTTCACGAATAGTTAATGTTAACTAAATATGACATTTGAAATTTTTCTCTCTGTAAAAGTAACTCAGATAACAAACTTTAACCTCAAAAGCTATAACCTTAATTCTTTTAAATACATTGTTAACATAATAAACCAGGACGATGCTTATTTTAAAACTACAATTGAAGACAGATCTAAACGTTAGAAGTCGCTACGTGGGCCCTACACATGGAAAGATGATTTACAATAAACAGTTATCATCCTTCCCGACTTTCAAGGACATGCAAATGATGCTATGTTACAACAATGTACAGGTAACAAAGGAGATTACGCGACTTTTACTCAATTTATGTTACAATAACTTGCAGTTAGCACAAATTAATTATGTTACATTGTAGGAACAGAACTTTGATTGCGGTTGGCATGCATTACAAAAAGGGAGAGATATTATATAATAACTAAGTGTTTTCAGCAACTCGTAGTTACAATGCAATCCTAAAAACTCTCACAACAATGTACTTTTCAGTTAATCGCAAACCGTACTAATATCAAGTTTTTGACACTAAAACTACTACGCTACCTTCTTAATTACTATCGAGAAGCACTATACTTAACTATCTAATTACTGATTCTTAATCTATATTAACTTATATGATCATTGCAGTAATTTATATCAGATAGGGTAACTAATAGCAGATTATATTACATCAATGTTTCCAAAGCTTTAAATTAGGACTGCAATTGTAATCAAAGCTTCAATTAAAACTGACCTGAACTATCGCTCCTTGCGGCAATTTATATACATATTTAAAACCTACTGACTATTCTAAAATGTACTGGAATATCCAAATAACATTTTCGAGGTTTCCTATTGTAATCTAAATTACTGTTAAATGCAAAAACTTTGTACCTGTCAATCCAGTTCATCAGAAAGAAATTGCGCCGCAAAGCCTATCAATCATCTTTGTGTACAAACTCTACGTTTAGGTTCTAATGTAATTACTCCAGTGACAGGTAAACCAAATGACGCCATTTTACCCCTTTCCTAAAGCTGTTGTCCAGAACACTCTGTAATCCGGACGTTGGAAGTTCCTGTGGCGGTAACGACGATCGAAACCATTTGTGCAGTTTCCATGTTGATACAAGTAGGAAGTCAACCGTTTAACTGCAGGCTCGTACTGTTTGGATTGTAACCATACAAAGATCTGGATTCCGGTCTTCTGGAACAGTACCTCTAGCATATTTCGTATTATTCCCTTGTCTTCAAATTTGATCGTCTGGCCCTTGAGGTCTGCTAACGTCTTCCACATATCCTGGTAATTTGGTCTACTAGAAGGCTGTTGCGTTGTCCCCAGGTATTAGATGTCACGATTTCGGTCCTTTAACTGTATGGCTTTTCTAATCTCTGGTTGTTATCGGCAAAGTTAGTCCTGACCACCAACTTTATTTTCAAACACCCGAGCAAATCCTCGGAACATATCAAGGTCCGTCGCTACACAATGTGCCAGGGAGTATTCCGATGACACATCGAATAGATCACCTTAAATTTCTTCCATGGCCCCATATCTCGCTTTGCCTGTGCTGCTGTTCAACCAATCATAGCATTGTCCAGATTTTTGTTTATCCTCTCAAACCGTAACTGTTTGTTTGTTTGTGTCACTGCGTACCGTTCTTCGTATTCCTGGCGCAATCATTTTCATAGAATGCCAACCGGTAGATGTGCACCGCTACTGTTCTTCTTTTTGATAGTCTTCAAATCTGATATATCAAGCCCTTGATACCTTTTGTAACGTAGTACAGACTCTCCCAATGTTTCTGTAAATTTGGTGATAGTCTACGTTTTCGTATGTGATTGTATAGCCAGACGCGGTCGCCCTGTTGAAAACCAGATTTTTGCGCCTTAATGTCGTATATGGTCTTTATCAGATCGCTTGCGATCTGAATGTTTTTGCTACAGTCACCATAAATGTCATGCATTTTGCTCTGGAAGTTCTCGACGTAGCTCTTGCCCCCGATGTCATCTCATACTTGCCGACACTTGCGGTTTCACTCTTTCACATCGTTTTTGCAACTTACGTAGTAAAATTTTGCTCGATTTTTTTCCAGAGTCTTTTTAACGCGATCCAATTATGCAGATGTCCCAAAACCTCTGACACTCGGCTTTTAAGAACCCTCACCTGAAGCGTACTCATGAATCCAACTCCATTCTTTAAGGATCGTACCGAGATCCCATTCTCTGCTTCTAGAAAATCCATTGTGGCCACTAGGACTTCATGCTGCTACTCAGCGAGCTAATGTATCCCAGGACGGACGTTCTCCTCTGGTTTTCCAAACCTGAATGAGAACTAGGTTTTTGTCAATTACCTGTTCCGTTCACATTTTTGGAGTCAATCGTCATTCATCACGGTAGTCAAACCAAATGGATCGCACTTTTTCTAACCGTGAGCAATACCTGCAATCCTCGGAGCAATAATTCAGTCTCTAAAGTGCATTCGCATTACGATGACTTGCACGAACACGGTGTTCTATGTCAAAGTCATACTCCTGCAGACTTTCCATCCATCTGTAGACGTGCCCTTAGGAGTTTTTAAACTGTAATAGCCACTTAGGGGCGAGGTGGTAGGTTCTAAAGTAATATTTCCTCCCGTACAGGAACTTATAAAAATGTTCTACGAATTTCACCACAGCCAACAGTTCCCGTCTTGTAACACAATAATTTTGTTACGGTATCGAGAGCGCCTGCTGGAGTAATTAAGCACTCCTTTTTACCCGTCTTGCATCTGGGATAGTACATTTCCCATGACGACATTGCAAGTGTCTGTATCCATGATGAATTTGCCTTTCGACCGAGGATAGCTCAAGATCGGAGCTGTTGTCAATAAACGTCTTAGTTGTTGGAACAAATTTTAGCAATCTTCATCCCAAACATAATCACGCTTTTCTTCCAGTTTGGCCAAAGACTTGGCAATATTCACAAACACGAAAACAAATCTTATATAATAACTGCACAACCCCAGAAAGCTGCGTAGCTGATATTTGTCTTTTGGCGACCGTCACTCTTGTACCGCTTACATCTTTTCCAAATCTGCCCTGAGCATTGCATGAAACTACGTGCTTTAGGTATTTCACCTCTTTGCCTAGCAAGTGACTCGTCTTTGAAGTCAGCATAAGATTGGCTTCTTCAGTCTTCAAAACGCGTCTTCTAAATTTTCCAAATGTTCCCCAAACGGGTTTCTAATCACGGCCACGCCATCCAAATATACAAAACATGATTTTCACAATAGCCTACGCAAGATGTTATCTACTAAATGCTCGAAGGTGACTGGAATGTTACAGATCCCAAATGCCATAACTGTAAATTGCCATACGCCAGTACCAATAATGAACGCAGTTTTTTTCCCGGTCTTCAGGTTCTATCTCTACTTGCCAGTAGCCACTTTTCAAATCCAAGTATGAGAACTATCGTGACTCTGAAAGTGTAACCAGGGCGGCGTCAATCCTTGCAAGTGGGTAACTATCCTTTTTAATCACGTCATCCAGTCGTCTGTAGTCCACACAAAATCTTATCGACCTTTCCTTCTTTTTAACAAGCACAACAGGTTATCTTACAGGTTATCAGAGTGATCAATTACTCCATGTTCCCCTATCTACAATCATTTTCTCGGTTTCCTTGCATTTAGCAAATTGAAGTTTTCTTGGCTAGTGTGTTATAAGTGGGCCTCGTATGTATCAATTTGATGCTTGACTACTGCGGTCTTCCCCAATCGACTACCGTCAACCCGGAACACGTCTGACTATTTTCGGTTTAAGTTTTTAAGTCCTATCAGTTATTGCTGTTTAAGATGCTGGCACTGTTTCGTCAATTTTCGGTAACTGGTCCAATAACTTAACGGAACACTACTTGATGGGTGGTTCTTTCTCAACACCGACATACCCTTCCATTTGAAGGACCGAAAAACACCACCCAACCGTTGGACTTTTCTTTAACGCGATATCATAGTTATTGGCGTTTAAGATCCTAACAGATACACCATCCATCACCTTTGTCAGAGACTTCCCACATGCACCCTCTTTCCGAGGAATTCGTTACTAATCGGTTCAACAGCGCGCAGAAGACTTTCCCGCAGAGAACCATCGCGTCCCATCACCGCATTTTCTCCCAACTCCGATTTTTATATGTAGCATTCCGTGTTTTTGAATTTCCTGCTTTGCCGCGGTTTGAAGACGCATTGTCGCGGATGACACTTTATCACTCTCTCGCACTACATCCGGATTAGCAATTGTTCCCTTGGCTCCGTTATCGACCTATAATTTCAAGTCTTTCCGTTAAACTGTTCATATCCGTAAATTCCGTTTGCGTGCTTAGATCGTGCGATGTGGATGATGGTCTCCGGGGCAAAATCCGTGCAGGTCGACTTTTGGTCTCTCCTATCGACCCTCTTCAGTTTTCGCCTTCTCCGCTTCCTTCTTAGGCTGCTTACATTTGGACTGTATATACCCAAACTCACGACCATTCCAGCATCTGGATTCTTTCCGCTTTGGTTAATGTCTACAAAGTATCCAGGAAATCACCTCATGTATGATTTCTTGTCCCTGCTCATCCGGAAAATATATTACGTTGCCATTAGTATGATGCAAAGCTTGTTTCACCGCTTCAAATTCCAAAGCATGAGATAGCGTATCATCTAGGTTTCTTGGTCGAGTTAGCCATAGTACTTTCTGGATACTCTACGTCGCATTTCCCGTCAACAATCGTCTGTGCTTGCCAGCTGTTCTAGAAAGTTATCCGGTACTGTTGGGTAGGCTAGTCTAACCAAGCGAACAATATCTGCTTCAAACTTTTGCAAATTTTCGTTAACCTTTTGGTAACGGTTCTTCACTTGTTGCAAATGAGAGTCGGCGTACCTAATTTCAGCCTTGATGTTAAGACCGCGTAACTTCTTCGGTCATGGTCTGATATGGTCTGAAAAATATTCAAGGTATCACCTCGTAACAGGACAATCGATGCAGTAGCACTTTCGTCATTGTTCCAGCCCTTAGCTTTCGCGGCAGCCTCGAATTGTTTAAAATATGTTTGCGAAAGTGATTTTGCATCAAATGTAGATGATTTTACTCTGAATCTTGACGTTAGTTCGCATTCCACAATTTTTTAGATTCTGGAGAGGGCTGCTGTATCACAGGCACTGAAAGCTCTGACGCCTGCACTGTTAGGAAATTAATTTATTCTTTCATCTCCAGAACTTTTGTTCCATTCTTCGCGAGCTTAATTTTTCGCGGCTTTTAAAGTTTCCTACATAAATTCCTCCCTTGATTGTGTGTAATTTCAATTCATTTTTGCTCAACTACTTTTGAGTTCCGATCTAATTCTCCTGTGAGATTTTCGATGGTTTCCTGTAGTTTTTCTGAAAAACTCGTGTTAATTGTTTCTAATTTTGCTGCCAAGTTTGCGGAATTTTGGTATTTTTTCTCTGTATGTTCTGGTAATTTCTCTGAAAAAATTTTCTGTAGTTTTACGGAACTTTCATTGATGCCCGACTATAGGTCCTTCGATAACAAAAGAATTTTAATGTCCTTTTTTTCTTTATTTTTACTACGAGTACCAGCAATACAAATAGAAATCGTTTAAAAGTTTTTAATCCCACTACTTGACACCAGTGTAACAAAAACTTTATGTACAATAACAACAGTTTATATTTTGAAACTCATTGTACATGCTCAACTTGTAGCTACAATAAAATTTTATAAGCTCTCACAACAATGTACTTTTCAGTTAGTCGCACAGTACTAATATCAACTTTTTAATACTAAAACTACGATGCTATCTTCTTAATTGCTATCGAGAAGCATGATACTAAGCTGTTATTAATTAATTAATTATTCAAGCACTAATTCCTAATTTATGTTGATTTATAGTATCACTGTAGTAATTTGTAGCAGATAAGACAACCAAGAGTGATTTATATCATATTAAGACCTACAAAGCTTTAAATTAGAACTGACATCGTAGTCAAAGCTTCAATCATAACTGACTTGAACTAACGCCCCTCACGACAAGTTATATACATATTTAAAACCTACCGACTATTCTAAAACTTACCAGAATATGCAAATAACTTTCCTGAGATTTACTATTGTAATCTAAATTACTCGTAAGTGCAAAGCTCTTGTACATGTCAACCGAGTTTATCTGAAAAATGTAATGCCACAGGACTTGCTAATCTATATTTGTGTACAAGCTCTTCGTTTACGTTTTAAGGTAATTATTCTGGTCACAAGTAGAGCAAACGGCGCTTACAGTTTTAAATTTTTAGAGCCACTGGTTCAAGCTTGTTTTAAATACGATAGCATAGGTTTGTGACATTCATTTTAAAATAGGTACGTGTTAATTTACAGTTTACATAAAATATAGTTTGCTATTTATAATTGCTTTTCCTCGAATGATCAGTTTTTTGTGTAATGGTATTTGCAAGTTATGTATTTCAAATGAATTAGATAAGGAAGTAGTATAAATAGAGGTAACGCTAGGCTTAGAGATTAGATCATGTATGACATCAGTGTTGTAATGTTCTCACGCTAATAAAGATTTTTAAAAAACCGTTTTTGAGAGTGATAAACATAATTTGCAAATAGATGAATTATTTCTCGCATTTTAATTCGATTTTTTTTATTTATAAATTCTGCTACATACTTTTTGTGGTAGTCGGATTTTTTTATTGTTTCTCTTTTTCACGTGCGTGAAGTTAGCCGCAACATTTTTGAATTTTTTAAAAATACTTAATTAGGCGCCAATTAGGCGCCATTTTGCGCCGCTAAAACTAAATTTTGCGCCGTCTTGGCAAACAAGTTATTGATAAAATAAGATTTTTCCGGTCAAGTTCACGAAGCCGCACTTGTTTCAATTTTCAGAAAATCTTTATTCCATAATTTAGCGCCAATTAGGCGCCATTTTGCGCCGTTGAAACGAAATTTTGCGCCTTCCTGTGTAACAAGTTATTCGAAATAAACTATTTTCCTAACCGACCTAAAATCGTGAAGTTGGCCGCGACTTTTTCGAATTTTGAAAAAAATTTTGTACCACAATTAAGCGGTAATTATGCGCCATTTTGCTCCGTTGAAACGAAATTTTGCGCCCTCCTGTGTAACAAGTTATTCGAAAAAAACCATTTTTCCAAACTAGCCCAAAATCGTGAAGTTGGCCGTTCATTTACATTTCCAATGCTCCACCTGTAGGTACTACATTGGCCAGGAGGCGAGTTTTTTGTTGCCTGGAAATTTAGAATTTTGCCGAACCCTTGCCGTTCCAGGCAAGGTAGGGATCTTTAACGTGCGTGACAACACTCACACACGGGACCTCCATTTAACCTCTCATCCGAACGAGGGCGTAATTTTTGTGAAAAATGCTCACCTGTCATTTTTCAAGCAGTCGGCCGTGTCGGGATTTGAACCCGGGACCTTGGGATCCGTAGCCTTACGCTTACTACATTGATCCATGGCGACGCCCGTGAAGTTGGCCGCGACTTTTTTAGAATTTTGAAAAAAATTTTTGTACCACAATTAAGCGGTAATTATGCGCCATTTTGCGCCGTTGAAACGAAATTTTGCGCCCTCCTGTGTAACAAGTTATTTGAAAAAACTATTTCTCCATACTACCCTAAATCGTGAAGTTGGCCGCGACTTTTTCGAATTTTGAAAAAAATTTTGTACCAAATTTAAGCGGTAATTAGGCGCCATTTTGCGCCGTTGAAACGAAATTTTGCACCCTCCGGTGTAACAAGTTATTTGAAAAACTATATTTATCCGAACTGCCTAAAAGCATGAACTTTTTTGAAAAACGGCGCAAAATGGCGCTTAATTACCGCTTAAATTTGGTACAAAATTTTTTTCAAAATTCGAAAAAGTCGCGGCCAACTTCACGATTTTAGGTCGGTTAGGAAAATAGTTTATTTCGAATAACTTGTTACACAGGAAGGCGCAAAATTTCGTTTCAACGGCGCAAAATGGCGCATAATTACCGCTTAATTGTGGTACAAAATTTTTTTCAAAATTCAAAAAGTCGCGGCCAACTTCACGATTTTGGGCTAGTTTGGAGAAATGTTTTTTTTCGAATAACTTGTTACACAGAAGGGCGCAAAATTTCGTTTTAACGGCGCAAAATGGCGCCTAATTACCGCTTAAATTTGGTACAAAATTTTTTTGAAAATTCCAAAAAGTCGCGGCCAACTTCACGCTTTTAAGTAGTTCAGAAAAATAGTTGTTTTTCGTTTAACTTGTTACACAGAAGGGCGCAAAATTTCGTTTCAACGGAGCAAAATGGCGCATAATTACCGCTTAATTGTGGTACAAATTTTTTTTCAAAATTCAAAAAAGTCGCGGTCAACTTCACGATTTTGGGCTAGTTTGGGGAAATGGTTTTTTTCGAATAACTTGGAACACAGAAGGGCGCAAAACTTCGTTTTAACGGCGCAAAATGGCGCCTAATTACCGCTTAATTGTGGTGCAAAATTTTTTTCAAAATTCGAAAAAGTCGCGGCCAACTTCACGTTTTTGGAGTTCAGAAAAATAGTTTATTGCGAATAACTTGATACACAGGAGGGCGCAAAATTTTGTTTTAAATGGCGCATAATTGGCGCTAAATTATGGAATAAAGATTTTCTGAAAATTGAAAAAAAGTGCGGCTTCGTGAACTTGGCCGGAAAATCTTATTTTATCAATAACTTGTTTGCAAAGACGGCGCAAAATTTAGTTTTAGCGGCGCAAAATGGCGCCTAATTGACGCCTAATTATGACATAAATATTTTTAAAAAATTCAAAAATGTTGCGGCTAACTTCACGCACCTCTCATTTTCTGCATGTCGTAAGAAATTATGATTCAGGTCTGAGTAGGTATTTAGTTGGTCTGTACAATTTGTTTCTTGTTGTGAGCAATAGTTGTGATATAAACAAGCGTATAGAAAACACAAACAAGCAAAATTAAATACTGTGAAGTATACACCAGGTGTCACAAACAAGATTAAAGAAAGCAAACAAGCAACATTAAAAGTTATGAGATCCATAAGGAACCTTTTTGATTAATTTTTAAGTTTTGCTAGTGATGATGGCCACGTAGTGGTCAAAATACCTGTACAATTTTAAAATAATTTGTGCGTAATGTGCTTTTATTGCATGTAATTTAAATTCGGACAATTTTGACCACCAAAGTATAGAATTTTACAACTATGCGAACACATACATCAAGGTTTCAAAACAAAAATAAATTGTGGAATATTTATTACTAATTATACTTAGAACATCTTAGCAACCGTAAGTAAACATTTTCAATTAGTTAAACTATTTATGCATATACACATAACTCATCTGTGAGTAGAAATAATTAACATGAAAACCAACACAATATTTAATGTATGTGCAAAAAATTTCAAACTTCCGGTGCACTTGTATTGAGACTGCCGATAAAGCACCTGTATAATAATAATAAGTTAGAATCTGCATAAAATATGCATTCAGTTTATAACATGTAAAAAGTACTCAACCTAGAAATCAAGTAACGTACTACTTTGCAGTTTTTGGTTGAATTTTATACTTTAAGTATTTTTTAGGTATTTGCATTGCGTTCATGAAATAACTATAATCTCAGTTTTGATAAATTTTCTTTTTGATTTGGAGTATGCAGAAACTTATTTCGTATGGTTTAGGGAGATTGTGTATGAATTAAGTAATTTGGAAATATTTACTTACCGTGATCGCCTGCATCAAGTACCGGCATTGCATTTGCAAATGCGCACACTGAGTAAAACACAGACAACCAAAAAATATTCATTTGTACTAATTTTATGTTGATTTGCTGTTATTCAACTCCATTATATTAATTTTTTATCAAACATGTTTCCGCTAAAATTGAAGTTTGTATCCTGATTAGATACATCCTACATCAATGTCATTTTTAATGAGATTCGTAACCGAGTTGTAAAATCCTTGTTCTATTTAACAGGTGTTACGCTTTTAAATCTGTTGTAGTCCAGATATAAAACATATTGTTTATTTTACCATTATACGAGGTTGTACCATAGATTTCGTCTTTAGTATAACAAAATGCAACATACATTCAGGTTTAATTATCGTTTAGTATTCTATTCGTAATCAGTATAAAAATATTTAGAATGTTTACACACAGTAGCGCGCGTACGCACGCACAATTTCCTAGTCAAAGTACACGTTATCTTGTTTATTATTTAAAGGCATACTTGTCTTTGTTGTAAGATGTCTCTTATAATTGTATGTAGGTCATTAGTTCGTCGATGTCATGGGCGATTCAAATTATAGAGCAGAGTGGAATTTCACTATTCTTGGCTGTGAAAAGGAGTTACTGCTGACCCCAAGGTCCCGGGTTCGAATCCCGACACGGAACTCTTGAAAAATGTTAGGTAAACATTTTTTACAAATACACACTCTCGTTCGGATGAGAGAAAAGTACATAGGCAACCTTAGTATAAGCAATGGCCAATCACCAGCTCAAAACTCCAATTGATTTTCCCATTTATATTCTAGCATGAAGCTATTTTTAAAAACTATATGATATTTACTGATTGTCATAATATTTGGATGCATGTTAGAACGTTGTATTAACGTTTACCTCCTATTTTATTCGCTAAGCTTTAAACGTTGAATTGAAACTATGCCGGAAGCGCCATGGAGCCACCTTTCTTTATAAGCACATTCAAAGCGCTATCTCACATACACAAATATAAGACAATATATTAAACATTGATTCACACACACGCACGCACGCATGCACGTACGCACGCACACACGCACGCACCCACGCACACTCCCACGCACGCACGCACGCACGCCCCCACGCACGCACACACGTACATACGCACAGACGGACGCACGCACGCAATCACGCACGCACGCACGTACACACGCATGCACGCACGTACACACTATGGTACGCACGCATACGCGCGCACACATACACAAACACACACACACCAGGTGTTTTCGGGATCTTTTTATATGATAGATGGCAAATGAACTCATTGTGTTCATCTGGTGGTGCATAGCAACATATTCACATAATGATTAATACGAAGTAGGTATCAAATATAATGGTTATATTAATTAATACGACATAGGGATAGATTTTTGTAAGTAGAGTATTTGAACTGGTTTGCGGACCTCATTTCCTCCAGAATCCCTCATTTTCTCCAGTCTCCCTAGCTCATCTTTTGAGATAAATCTATCTTGGGAAGCTCATCTTTCGAGATAAATTTATCTTGTTTGGTGTCAACTAATAGTAGATTTTTCTCAGCTACCTTAATTTCTGGGCATTTTTTTAGATAGCATCACTCCTTAAGGCGGTATTCCTATTTTAAGATTGTTTTACCAGCAGGTTAGGTTAGTTGGACTTGTACGGACTTATGTTAAATAGCAGGAAAAATTAATAGGTTGGGTCAGCACCGCGGCGCTGATTTAACCTATCAATTTTTCCTGCTATCTAACATAAGTCCGCAAAAGAACAACTAACCTAACCTAACCTAACTCCAGACAACACTAAGTGCAACTCCTGCCCATGCGCGCCCCTGTGCGTGTACACCCCTACCCGTGTGCATCCCTGCGCATGTGCACCCCTGCCCATGCGCATTCCTGTAATGCTGGTATATAAGGGGTATTATTTTCAATTTGAATCAGTTTAAACTTATATTTGAAATGCACACCAAGGAATCTTTAGATAAAACAATTAGTGAAATACAAAAGGGTATAAGTGTTAACAGTGCAAGTAAGCTGTATGGTATACCCAGAAAAACGTTAGACAGGCATCTAGATCTCCGTACATCTCAAAAGAAGAATGGTGTTCCTAGACAAGAAGATCCGAGTAACATGAGTGATGCTATACAACAAGTTATAATACCGGTGCAAAACTTTGACGAATTCTTGGTTTCCGCACCTAACAATATGGGTAAACATGGGCTTTTGTTCCCGTCTAACATACGAGCTATATTCGCTGGACTATCGAGTTGTGGAAAAACTAATGCCTTAATAGCTCTGATCCTGCACGAAAATGGGCTTTGATTTCAAAATGTCTATGTATTTTCAAAAAGTCTGTATCAACCAAAATACGAATTGTTAAGAAACGTTTTTACACCATTAAAAGAAGAAATTGGCCACAAGGAGTTTGAAAATTACGACGATTTGATTGAACCCGGAGATACCAAAGAAGATTTAATTATTGTCTTTGATGATATACCTGCAAACGAGCAAAGCAAGATTACACAGTTTTTTTCGTTTGGGAAGCATACAGCAATAGATTCATTCTACCTATGTCAAACGTATGCTAGTACCTTAAAACATAGACTCAGAGATAACGCCAATGTAATCGCATTATGGAAACAGGATGACACAAACCATCGCCATATCTTTCTTGATCATATAAGTGGTGACATGACATATCCAAAATTTAAAAAAGTGTGCGTGCAGTGTTGGGGTGGGGGTGAGTTAAAACACAATTTTATGACTATTGTGAAAGGTTTTGATATAGATAAAGTTCGGTATCGGAAGAATTTCGATGAGTATATAAATATTTGAAAAGACGTTAATAGATAGTTGGTTGAAAATGAAGACTAAAATATAGACAAGTCGGTTTATGGAGTAAAGTGTAATCCTCAATCCGATACAGGTTGTTTATTCTGGCACTAGAGGTCTAACAAGAGTTATAATTATTTTCAAAGTCTTTAGCATTTTCATAAGAAATGTAATAAATTAGTTCAGAGGATACATTCCCTACGCGTTGTTTCGTGCGTGCACACAAATCGGATACAGTCGGTACATATCCGAATAAGAGTAGCTCATATAAAAAGACTGTTCGCATAGAAGTTATTATTTGTCGATTGTACAGTTTAAAAAGACGATTAGACAAATATGTATAAAAACTTTGGGGAGGTTATTTGAAGATTGCGCAATGCTCTACGAGTAAAAAAGCAGAATGCGAGCAACGGTTCTCGATAGAAGGAGAAAAATGTCTTATGTGTCAGTCGTAAGAGAAAGAAATACAGCACTGTACTGCTGTCTCAGTATTGCCTGAGGATTTGGATGATTTTATAGAAATAATCGTGGACATGGGGTTTATAAAACTGTTGGAAGATATTCAGATGGAATATATACTAACTTGTAAGTTTTAAAGTAAAAATTTTACCGCCTCAACTACTATCATTAGAAATGAATGATGCGAATTTGGAAATTATTTTTGTACATATTAGCATGTTTATGTATGTATAAGGTATACATTGCTATTGTTTAATTCTTCAAGTGTCCACATAACTGAAATGGGTATCTAAGTTTTTATGAAAAGAATTATAACAAAGATGTGTATTTATTAAAAGGGTACAAAATTATTAATCGGAATCGTTTTATTTAAAACTATAACAATTTTATATACAGCTATTAATATAAGTAGTTGAAGTACAATAATCTAGAAAGGTATAAGAGAATAGACTGTAACATACAAGATTATAGTGTCAGAAATTTCTTCTAAATCTATAGTTTAAAATTTAAACATCGCTCGTAAATGCGTGGAATAGAAACCTGTTGTACTTTTCCATCTACTTAACTTGTCTACAAATACTGTTTTCAAACAATCTTGGATAGGTTCTTATAAATTCGTATAATATGACCCCAATATCACTATTACTGTAATTGCTTTTAATTATATCATGTGCGAGATTCTGTAAGACATCAATCCTATTATATTTTTACATTGCTACATCTAACAGAAGCAGATCTATATTAGGAGTACCGTTTTCCGTTAGTTCTCTTAAAGTATTAGCCTGGTTGAGAACGATCTGAGATACTCATAAAATGTGTTCTACAGTACTTTTGGTAAATAACATATAATTCTCATCAAATGTCACCATCTTCACTAAACAATTCTTATTTAAATAAAAACGCAAGTTGTCAAATTTGCATATCTGATTTCGCACGCCAACTTCCATAGCGCGTATAATATATGGAGGATTTGATATAAACTACATAAATATATTGAGAGATACATTAAGTACGGTCTGCTAAATGATGTCAACAAATCTGAAAGTTATTTTATAATCGTCGAACGGGTTCAGACCTACAATTATGATTTTGGAAGAAGATTTTGTTATGGCGTATGGTTTTTCAAATAGCAACTTGGTTTGCTCTAACTGAATTGCGGCGTTCATACATTCTTTACGCGCTGCGGTCGACTGCTTTTTCAAATCCTTAATTTGCTCCCACTCATTGTCTGTAATTTTTAGTTCCTCCTGGAAATAAACCATCTCGATGTGCTTCTCGTTGTGTTTGTTTACGACGTCACATCCAGTATAACGCTTTCACACACACTACATGAGATACTTAAGATGTTTATTCTAGAAAAAATTAATAATTACCAGTTTTTTGAATTACACATGTGAATATTAATTTTTTCTACGTTTGCAGGTTAAAATTCAAACTAAGACTTACTCCTCTTTGTCGATAGTTCTCACATAAAATTTTCAAAGGCGGAAAATTCTGTAACACTATTAATTACACTTTGAACGACTTTACGTTTTACAAAAATAAATTCAAAATGAATTTTTAGTATCATTTCCCCGTATTTATATACATAGAGAAAGTATAAGTATAATTTGTCCTTACCTTTACCCAATTTAAATCAAATTATAGAATGCGTATTTCTTTATATTTACTACAATTGTAGGAAAGTATCTTTCACAATTAATAGTCAGACGTTATTGACATAACAAGGCAAGGCTGAGCATAATACATTTCACTAAATTTATTTAGAAAATACGTCTTATTTTGAACTACATTTAAAATAGATTATCGAACTACTTTCTAACCCACAGTGCAGAATTAATATATATTTAACCTTTTGGTTTAATTATTTGAATGTGGATGCACTAATTGAAAATTTTAACAATCTTAAATATTAATAACTATTTGTTGAGTTATACTCTATTATTGAGTTAAATCTAAATAAAAATGCAGAGGTGTTTTGCTGTTAGGTTTTTGAATATTAAAACATTATGCGGGTTTTGGTGAGACTGTTTTTAAAAGACGTGATAATTGATTTCGATTTCCCAGGAAATTATATACTAATTTGATAGGTTACACGATGGGTTTATCTGAAAAGACAGAGAAATACCGTTTAGAAATAGATTAAAGATAAACGCCGTATGGTTTGTAATAGGTTGATCTGTAAATCAGTAAGGGTTCGTGTTTATCTCAAAAGACAGAGCAATACTGTTCAGAAAAAGATTAAAGATGAACATCGTATGGTTTGTAAAAGGTTGATCTGTAAATCAGTAAGGGGTCGTGTTTATCTCAAAAGACAAAGCAATACTGTTCAGAAATAGATTAAAGATGAATACTGTATAATTTGAAAAGGTTGATCTGTAAATCAGTAAGGGGTCGTACGATTTGAAAAAAACAATTCTGAAAGATTTGAGAAGCTGAGGAAAACACAATAATAATTGATATCTTACACGACGGAGTATTATTAAAAATATCGCTAAGAGTAATTCTTATAAAAATTCTAAAATGGTGTTGGCGGTTAAGTACAAACACGTAAAATCCATCATATAACAATTATAAGCGTCACTTTTCCAGTCAAGACTTGCATATAAAACCAATTAACATAATAAGGAACTACGGGCGCTTGGCTGTCAGCTTGAAAATGATTAGAGATCGAATTATTCAAAGACAATTATTTACATTTAAGTACGACGCATTGATTGGCGCAATTGTCATATTGGTACGCAATGCCTTTTGGGTTTTTTTTATGATAGCTTGAAAATGGTTAGAGCTATCTAAATTTTGTAAAGACAGTTAGGTTTTTATTTGTTTGACACATGAATTTGTGTGTAATTGTCGTATCCATTATTAATGATCTTTGACCGTAGTTTCCAATATGTATGCTACTCTTTAAGAAAAAAAATAAATATATTTTATGATGGTGAAATATGTTACGTTCCGTGTTTGTTTTCGAACCGATTATGTATTCCTTAGAATGAACTGCAACGTCCCCTAACTTATTTATGGTCTTTTATTTACTCTTCAATCATTGTGAGCTCTTTTAAAAATTAAAAAAATCCTGTTATTTATTTTGCGTCCACCTTGTATGATTCTACGCAGCTATTTAATATATATGGCAGCTCCTTTTAATTCATGCAGGTATAACACGTCGAAATGGTTATCTGTTCTTCTGGTTAATATTTGAAATTTATAATACCTTGTAAAGTTATGTCTAGATTTGGAACCGGATTCTGCATACATTACTCGTAATTGTTGATAGTCCATTTTTTATACTAGGCGATTTTTGTTTCGTTACTTACTCTACTACATACTTTTAACTTTCGATTCGCGCTATCAAGTCCCATGCGGATAACCAATGAGAAATTCTAGTTTACAAAATAAATTTATTAATCATTCTAAATTGTTGTTCCACTCATATATGCAATGGTTTGTGTTTTGTTCTGCAGATGTTTCACAATGCAATACACGTTTTTGCTTCCTAATTTAACTCTACATAATAAAAGGTATTATACTCGGAGTACAGGGTGAGTACTTCAAATCATTGGACAAACGACTCCAAGTTGCTGGTAAACCTTTCGAAGCTGCGGGTTAACGACTCGAAACCACTGAACAAATAATCGATTTGGGTCAGGAAGCTCTAGTGAGAAACTACAACAGAAACATAAGGTCGGGATTATCTTTTCAATCTATAGTATGTTACATTTATTATTTTAAATATTTGCTGAGCTTAAAATTTGCATGTTATTTAAATATTTTGTGTAAAGGTCAACAACATTTTGGTTGGTACGCAAAAGTACGTTTTAAAAGGGGATAGTTCTTTGAACGTTCAACGAAACATTCTTGGTAAAATACAATTTTTTGGCTGGCTATTTTCAAATTAAAATGGACAAAAGAATGCAGTAAATTAGGAGTACGTTGAAGACTGAAGGGGTTGTGATAAAAACTCAGGGAAATGTGTTCTTAGAAGATACACAGACTGAAACTGCAGGGAGAGTATTAGAAAGGAGTAAGAGCAAAGAAAAGTCAAACACCCACGAGTCTAGAATGATGTCGATTCTGTTAGCGCTTAATGATAAAATGAACAAAAATGACAGTCGTAAAACAAATGAGTGAGAAAATGGACAAAAATTTGAATATACGATGGCGGTATGTAACAATATTTGTTGTCCTGCACAACCAAAATGAAAGGACTTAACTCCTTTGGCATATTTAAGTAAAAAATGTTTACTAAAATCACTGTGAATTAAGACTTCTGTTGGGTTAAGTTAATTTTTTAACGTTACAATGCTATTCTATTGGCATCTGATACGCCCTTCATGAGCTAAGAAAACACGCAATTTTAGTTTAAATTTTGTAGTTAATTCAGCAACTGTGGTTTGTAAGGGCTGTTTTGCTATCTTGCGTACTATTTTTTTTGTGTTTGATTTTTATTGATATATGTTTCTTTTAGATTCATCCATTGAAACTACTGCACTCATTTGACGCATTTTAGATTGCTGTAAACCAGATCAGACAGTTTACATTTTCGACATTGTTTGAAAAGACATTGTTCATTTTCGTAATTACAGCAAATATTTTCCATAACTGCATATGGAGTTTTAGATGTAATTATTTCATTTGAATAGAGACTAGTTGCAATTAGCTCCATATTTTTAATGAGTTCTACATTTGCACGTCTCCCTCTCTTGAATTTTTATCAAAACAATCCAGAATAAACGTGACTTGCAAAAAAATGGGTAACTGCCATGTGCCTTGTTTTTACGAAATTCCAAATATAATTTTTTTAAGGTATTACTTAAATATCGTTTTTGTTTTGTTATTATATTTTTAGTTATAAAATCAAAAGGGCGATAAATTCCATGGAACCAATCAAACAAGCTGATTAGTACTAATTACCTAGCATTCTTAACGGATAAAGACATTCTCTTTAGCAGGATAGCATAAATATTTGAATATTGCTGGTTGAAATGAAACATTTAATAGTGCATAAAGCGAGAAAGTAAAGAAATTCCATTGACCACTCAATTAACCCTAGTGAGATAGGTGCCCAACACTATTAACAAACAGAAGAATTACAATGAGGCATGAAAGATATAGAATTGAAAGAAACATGTACTAGGACTAACAATTTTAACTGATCTGTTGTATAGTTCAAGAGCTTATTCGTACCTGATTTAGAGGGTTCAACAAGTTTTATTGTATGTGTCATAAAATCCAGGCTTTGGGAAATTGTCTCCAATTTTTAGTATTTTTCAGTTCCTATTTCACGAGAGGTAGGCTCTGATACATTAAAGTTAGTACAGGATATGAATTCTTGTATAGAAAATAGACCAGATTTATACGTTCTTCAATCAGACCTAGAGGTTTTGTTTGGCAACTGTGGAAGTGCAAACACCATAGAAGATATTTTAATAAAGGCTAGAGAAAGGAAGCATATTTCAAAAATAGCATTTTGTTTGTCAATTTGTGGTCACAATTGAATTTTCAATTGCAACTAACAAACCAAAATTTGGTCAGCTGAAGTTTGCAAAAATGTAATTCGTAGCACTATGGCAAACGAAACGCTTGGAGCATTACTATTATTAAGAAATGAAAATGATATCATCGACAACATTAACATTTCGAATGTTAGTCGATCCTGGGCGCAATTTAAAAATAGTCGCATATGTAGTAATACGCTATTAATATAGTCGACTATTTAAAAGTTTCTTTCATTAATGCTATGAATTCACATATATCTTTGTTTGTCTGAACAACAATAAAAAGCTTTCAGCTGGAAAATCCCACTCATCCACTCACCTCACCATCACTTCCACTACCACCAACAAGCTCTTTCACACCTCTGGTTCCTTCATTACAAAATTCTCGCTATGCGGTCGTTTTGAAAACCTGAACAAACATCACGTCCTAGGAAACTACTTTCATGCTATGGTATCAATTGTATAGCTCTTTCGCATAAACCTGAATGCGAAAAGAGTTTATTATTTCATTTTAGTGTTTTATAATCAAAGGAAACTCAAAACGAACTTAGATAACGTCTATAAAATTGAAACATTTGCACTTATTACTTCAGCCGCGTTATCTATTAAACCATTCTAATTTCATCCGGTTGTGATAGTTGGCAAGAACTGAAAATATTTCATGAACGTTACAGAATACATGAATACTTTAGCAATGAAAGATTTATTTAGGCTACTATTTCTAATAAGCTTCCAGTTTTGCAACTATAACTCATTGGTAGTTGTTGATGGTGATGTAGAAGGTACGTGCTGATATTTCTTTTTATTGTTAAGCAAAATTGATTTGCAAGTCTTTTGTTCTACAGCACTGCACGTTATAAACTTTGGTTTTAGAATATTATTGGAAACGATATTTAGGAAAAATTCCAGAAGACGCTTTTCCGGGAGGATTGGATCAAAATGACAGTGTTACCTATATCGGTCAAACTTTTTACGAAGGTTCAACTATACCAGGTGAAATACACAGCAATTCAGAAGTTATGTATTTTGAAATGAATGGACCTCATTCCACAACAGAAAATATTAAGGTATGTAAATAAAATGCCAGTGAATATGCCAATTACCAAAATAAGTAAATCCCTTCACACCCGATGGACGACTATTCATTAACGGTATATATTTAGATATATTAAGAGTCCGTAGTCCCTAACGTTTACTCTTTGAGAATCGAAATTAAAAAGAACAAAAACTATAAATAATAATTTGTGGTTGTTAACTGGTTCAGCCAACAACCACAAATTATTACTTAAAGTTTTAATTTTATCGAATTAGAAAACAATATCCAAAGGCAGAACATTTTTTGTATTAATGCTTTGAATTGGGCAATTGTTCTGCAACTTTACAAAAATAACAAAGCCTGTTTTAGTCTACCGCAGAGGTTCTACAACAATCATTTTATTTATTTACTGTTAATATTTATTTTTTAATTGTTTCCCCCCCCCCCCGTACTAATTTGTTAGTTTCAAGTCTTGTGCATTTTTAAATTAACATCTTTCTTGGATAAGCACTTTTATATTATAGTTTGGTAAAAATAATTGACATATGCCTTTAGGCCATTGAAAATAACAATGAAAAGTCAAAAACGCTTTGGCCACTTCACTAAATAATAAATTAATTCTACAAGACCAACAACAAGTAGTTATTTAAGTAATTACTCACACGTGCACGTGGCTGAGATTTAACTTCTATTTAGAAAAGATGCTATTTTCAAGAAAAGCCTACTGTTTATCAAAAAAAATAAACTTAATAAATAATACTATATTTAGCATTAAACCGAGCTTATCGATTTGTGCCCTTATTTCTTAGTTTTAAACGCAATCTACAATAGCAAACATTTTAGTCTATATTCTAGTAGCATGAATAATAAACTATTCAGGAAATTTAATCTACATATCTGATTCAATTTTAGAGACCTTGGTATGGTTCACAGTTTTAAATCTACAATTCAACATTATTAGAATGACACGTCTCGAGATTAATTTGCAATAGAATTTTTTTACTTGAAGGAAATTAAAGATAAACCTGCAACTCCATTATCTATCCTTTGCATTAGTAGGTTAAAGGCGTATTACCGACAACAAAAGAAAGCCTAGGTGATAGATGGTAAACAGTTTTATAAGAAGGTAATACCGAACCTCGACAGAGCTCGGGTATGACTTCTGCAGTAGGCACAAGAGTGATCGTTGGTTTATTGTTTACGTAGTTAGTTAACCAGTGTATGGAAAAATGGAGGGCGCCATTACTTCTAATACTCCTACATATTAGAACAATGCACAAAGAGAGAAACCCTTATGCTTAGGATAACAAAACAAACACCGCGAGTACACTCAGTAGCGGTTCTTACTAAAAGGGACTGCATCTGGAAAAAAGCTACAATTAGCAAATATAATAGTAAAATAGTTATTTATGTTACAAGTGTGTGAAGTAGGGCTTTTATAGTTTAAACCAAATAAAGTTGCTTATGACTCATCGTTCGTAATTGTATGCTTCAATACCATAAGAACGTATGTCGAGCAAGCTCCAGAATTTAATGTGACCTTGGAATATAACGTTCATTCAAATCATCAACATTGACAGCCGAAAGTTAGGTTAGCTTTATCCGTGCTTCGACTTCTGATCAAAAATTTTCTTTTCATTTAAGAATTTACATAATCCAAAGACTGTGAACTGCATTATAAATAATTTGAAGAGTTTAAAATGTTTTATTAGCACGTAATAAAATATTTTTAAATCACTTTTGAATACGATAATAATTCCCCTAAACCCATTAATAAACAGCCTGGGATTATATGGAAGCGGACTTCATAGCTAAGTTGTGATTCGTTTCCACCAAGTTATATGACTTTCAATTTGTAAAAATTGTCAATGACAAACATTCGTAATAAAATCATATTTGTGGTATCGGACAATACCTAAAATATTCAAAAATTTCATGTACAAAGCTGGGTATAAAACGTTTTGACCATTAATCTTGTGCAAGATGCATTAAAACTTCTAGAGGCAAATATTGATAAAATAAAAGTAATTTTCACTCGTATACGTAGCTTGCAAACTAGCTCTAAACTGATGAACTATCAAAAACATGGGTAACAATTATAAAGAATTTACAAGATGTTTTCACTTCAACCTACTACATTCTGAAATAATTTTGGAGTTAGAAATTGCTATTAAAAGACAATAACAATTTTGAATATAGAGCTGACTCAGCTAAGTGCAGACGAATGGATTATTGTTCAAGAGTTATGTCAAGTTCGCAATAATTAATCATATTAGTACAAGTTTTAAAAAAGAATTGTAGATGTGGGACATGGCAATATGTTAGCTTTGTCTAGACTTTTAGATTCCTTTACAATGTGTTGTATAATTTAAAATTATTTCATTTTCTTCGATTGTAAATAAAGACATTGTTATTATTATTGAGGATGTTACCAATTGAATTAGTGAATAAACTGCGCAAATAAAACTCCAGTATAAAATTACCAAAAGCTAAAACCAGTAATGAAGAATAACATCAAAGGGGGTGCCTCCATATGAAATATAATAAATCAAGATCATCATTCCCTTAAGTGGGGCCATTATAGAACTTTAAATATATGTAAGGGGTCGTACGATTTGAAAAAACAATTCTGAAAGATTTGAGAAGCTGAGGAAAACACAATAATAATTGATATCTTACACGACGGAGTATTATTAAAAATATCGCTAAGAGTAATTCTTATAAAAATTCTAAAATGGTGTTGGCGGTTAAGTACAAACACGTAAAATCCATCATATAACAATTATAAGCGTCACTTTTCCAGTCAAGACTTGCATATAAAACCAATTAACATAATAAGGAACTACGGGCGCTTGGCTGTCAGCTTGAAAATGATTAGAGATCGAATTATTCAAAGACAATTATTTACATTTAAGTACGACGCATTGATTGGCGCAATTGTCATATTGGTACGCAATGCCTTTTGGGTTTTTTTTATGATAGCTTGAAAATGGTTAGAGCTATCTAAATTTTGTAAAGACAGTTAGGTTTTTATTTGTTTGACACATGAATTTGTGTGTAATTGTCGTATCCATTATTAATGATCTTTGACCGTAGTTTCCAATATGTATGCTACTCTTTAAGAAAAAAAATAAATATATTTTATGATGGTGAAATATGTTACGTTCCGTGTTTGTTTTCGAACCGATTATGTATTCCTTAGAATGAACTGCAACGTCCCCTAACTTATTTATGGTCTTTTACTCTTTTACTTTTACTCTTCAATCATTGTGAGCTCTTTTAAAAATTAAAAAAATCCTGTTATTTATTTTGCGTCCACCTTGTATGATTCTACGCAGCTATTTAATATATATGGCAGCTCCTTTTAATTCATGCAGGTATAACACGTCGAAATGGTTATCTGTTCTTCTGGTTAATATTTGAAATTTATAATACCTTGTAAAGTTATGTCTAGATTTGGAACCGGATTCTGCATACATTACTCGTAATTGTTGATAGTCCATTTTTTATACTAGGCGATTTTTGTTTCGTTACTTACTCTACTACATACTTTTAACTTTCGATTCGCGCTATCAAGTCCCATGCGGATAACCAATGAGAAATTCTAGTTTACAAAATAAATTTATTAATCATTCTAAATTGTTGTTCCACTCATATATGCAATGGTTTGTGTTTTGTTCTGCAGATGTTTCACAATGCAATACACGTTTTTGCTTCCTAATTTAACTCTACATAATAAAAGGTATTATACTCGGAGTACAGGGTGAGTACTTCAAATCATTGGACAAACGACTCCAAGTTGCTGGTAAACCTTTCGAAGCTGCGGGTTAACGACTCGAAACCACTGAACAAATAATCGATTTGGGTCAGGAAGCTCTAGTGAGAAACTACAACAGAAACATAAGGTCGGGATTATCTTTTCAATCTATAGTATGTTACATTTATTATTTTAAATATTTGCTGAGCTTAAAATTTGCATGTTATTTAAATATTTTGTGTAAAAGGTCAACAACATTTTGGTTGGTACGCAAAAGTACGTTTTAAAAGGGGGATAGTTCTTTGAACGTTCAACGAAACATTCTTGGTAAAATACAATTTTTTTGGCTGGCTATTTTCAAATTAAAATGGACAAAAGAATGCAGTAAATTAGGAGTACGTTGAAGACTGAAGGGGTTGTGATAAAAACTCAGGGAAATGTGTTCTTAGAAGATACACAGACTGAAACTGCAGGGAGAGTATTAGAAAGGAGTAAGAGCAAAGAAAAGTCAAACACCCACGAGTCTAGAATGATGTCGATTCTGTTAGCGCTTAATGATAAAATGAACAAAAATGACAGTCGTAAAACAAATGAGTGAGAAAATGGACAAAAATTTGAATATACGATGGCGGTATGTAACAATATTTGTTGTCCTGCACAACTAAAATGAAAGGACTTAACTCCTTTGGCATATTTAAGTAAAAAATGTTTACTAAAATCACTGTGAATTAAGACTTCTGTTGGGTTAAGTTAATTTTTTAACGTTACAATGCTATTCTATTGGCATCTGATACGCCCTTCATGAGCTAAGAAAACACGCAATTTTAGTTTAAATTTTGTAGTTAATTCAGCAACTGTGGTTTGTAAGGGCTGTTTTGCTATCTTGCGTACTATTTTTTTTGTGTTTGATTTTTATTGATATATGTTTCTTTTAGATTCATCCATTGAAACTACTGCACTCATTTGACGCATTTTAGATTGCTGTAAACCAGATCAGACAGTTTACATTTTCGACATTGTTTGAAAAGACATTGTTCATTTTCGTAATTACAGCAAATATTTTCCATAACTGCATATGGAGTTTTAGATGTAATTATTTCATTTGAATAGAGACTAGTTGCAATTAGCTCCATATTTTTAATGAGTTCTACATTTGCACGTCTCCCTCTCTTGAATTTTTATCAAAACAATCCAGAATAAACGTGACTTGCAAAAAAATGGGTAACTGCCATGTGCCTTGTTTTTACGAAATTCCAAATATAATTTTTTTAAGGTATTACTTAAATATCGTTTTTGTTTTGTTATTATATTTTTAGTTATAAAATCAAAAGGGCGATAAATTCCATGGAACCAATCAAACAAGCTGATTAGTACTAATTACCTAGCATTCTTAACGGATAAAGACATTCTCTTTAGCAGGATAGCATAAATATTTGAATATTGCTGGTTGAAATGAAACATTTAATAGTGCATAAAGCGAGAAAGTAAAGAAATTCCATTGACCACTCAATTAACCCTAGTGAGATAGGTGCCCAACACTATTAACAAACAGAAGAATTACAATGAGGCATGAAAGATATAGAATTGAAAGAAACATGTACTAGGACTAACAATTTTAACTGATCTGTTGTATAGTTCAAGAGCTTATTCGTACCTGATTTAGAGGGTTCAACAAGTTTTATTGTATGTGTCATAAAATCCAGGCTTTGGGAAATTGTCTCCAATTTTTAGTATTTTTCAGTTCCTATTTCACGAGAGGTAGGCTCTGATACATTAAAGTTAGTACAGGATATGAATTCTTGTATAGAAAATAGACCAGATTTATACGTTCTTCAATCAGACCTAGAGGTTTTGTTTGGCAACTGTGGAAGTGCAAACACCATAGAAGATATTTTAATAAAGGCTAGAGAAAGGAAGCATATTTCAAAAATAGCATTTTGTTTGTCAATTTGTGGTCACAATTGAATTTTCAATTGCAACTAACAAACCAAAATTTGGTCAGCTGAAGTTTGCAAAAATGTAATTCGTAGCACTATGGCAAACGAAACGCTTGGAGCATTACTATTATTAAGAAATGAAAATGATATCATCGACAACATTAACATTTCGAATGTTAGTCGATCCTGGGCGCAATTTAAAAATAGTCGCATATGTAGTAATACGCTATTAATATAGTCGACTATTTAAAAGTTTCTTTCATTAATGCTATGAATTCACATATATCTTTGTTTGTCTGAACAACAATAAAAAGCTTTCAGCTGGAAAATCCCACTCATCCACTCACCTCACCATCACTTCCACTACCACCAACAAGCTCTTTCACACCTCTGGTTCCTTCATTACAAAATTCTCGCTATGCGGTCGTTTTGAAAACCTGAACAAACATCACGTCCTAGGAAACTACTTTCATGCTATGGTATCAATTGTATAGCTCTTTCGCATAAACCTGAATGCGAAAAGAGTTTATTATTTCATTTTAGTGTTTTATAATCAAAGGAAACTCAAAACGAACTTAGATAACGTCTATAAAATTGAAACATTTGCACTTATTACTTCAGCCGCGTTATCTATTAAACCATTCTAATTTCATCCGGTTGTGATAGTTGGCAAGAACTGAAAATATTTCATGAACGTTACAGAATACATGAATACTTTAGCAATGAAAGATTTATTTAGGCTACTATTTCTAATAAGCTTCCAGTTTTGCAACTATAACTCATTGGTAGTTGTTGATGGTGATGTAGAAGGTACGTGCTGATATTTCTTTTTATTGTTAAGCAAAATTGATTTGCAAGTCTTTTGTTCTACAGCACTGCACGTTATAAACTTTGGTTTTAGAATATTATTGGAAACGATATTTAGGAAAAATTCCAGAAGACGCTTTTCCGGGAGGATTGGATCAAAATGACAGTGTTACCTATATCGGTCAAACTTTTTACGAAGGTTCAACTATACCAGGTGAAATACACAGCAATTCAGAAGTTATGTATTTTGAAATGAATGGACCTCATTCCACAACAGAAAATATTAAGGTATGTAAATAAAATGCCAGTGAATATGCCAATTACCAAAATAAGTAAATCCCTTCACACCCGATGGACGACTATTCATTAACGGTATATATTTAGATATATTAAGAGTCCGTAGTCCCTAACGTTTACTCTTTGAGAATCGAAATTAAAAAGAACAAAAACTATAAATAATAATTTGTGGTTGTTAACTGGTTCAGCAAACAACCACAAATTATTACTTAAAGTTTTAATTTTATCGAATTAGAAAACAATATCCAAAGGCAGAACATTTTTTGTATTAATGCTTTGAATTGGGCAATTGTTCTGCAACTTTACAAAAATAACAAAGCCTGTTTTAGTCTACCGCAGAGGTTCTACAACAATCATTTTATTTATTTACTGTTAATATTTATTTTTTAATTGTTTCCCCGTACTAATTTGTTAGTTTCAAGTCTTGTGCATTTTAAATTAACATCTTTCTTGGATAAGCACTTTTATATTATAGTTTGGTAAAATAATTGACATATGCCTTTAGGCCATTGAAAATAACAATGAAAAGTCAAAAACGCTTTGGCCACTTCACTAAATAATAAATTAATTCTACAAGACCAACAACAAGTAGTTATTTAAGTAATTACTCACACGTGCACGTGGCTGAGATTTAACTTCTATTTAGAAAAGATGCTATTTTCAAGAAAAGCCTACTGTTTATCAAAAAAAATAAACTTAATAAATAATACTATATTTAGCATTAAACCGAGCTTATCGATTTGTGCCCTTATTTCTTAGTTTTAAACGCAATCTACAATAGCAAACATTTTAGTCTATATTCTAGTAGCATGAATAATAAACTATTCAGGAAATTTAATCTACATATCTGATTCAATTTTAGAGACCTTGGTATGGTTCACAGTTTTAAATCTACAATTCAACATTATTAGAATGACACGTCTCGAGATTAATTTGCAATAGAATTTTTTTACTTGAAGGAAATTAAAGATAAACCTGCAACTCCATTATCTATCCTTTGCATTAGTAGGTTAAAGGCGTATTACCGACAACAAAAGAAAGCCTAGGTGATAGATGGTAAACAGTTTTATAAGAAGGTAATACCGAACCTCGACAGAGCTCGGGTATGACTTCTGCAGTAGGCACAAGAGTGATCGTTGGTTTATTGTTTACGTAGTTAGTTAACCAGTGTATGGAAAAATGGAGGGCGCCATTACTTCTAATACTCCTACATATTAGAACAATGCACAAAGAGAGAAACCCTTATGCTTAGGATAACAAAACAAACACCGCGAGTACACTCAGTAGCGGTTCTTACTAAAAGGGACTGCATCTGGAAAAAAAAGCTACAATTAGCAAATATAATAGTAAAATAGTTATTTATGTTACAAGTGTGTGAAGTAGGGCTTTTATAGTTTAAACCAAATAAAGTTGCTTATGACTCATCGTTCGTAATTGTATGCTTCAATACCATAAGAACGTATGTCGAGCAAGCTCCAGAATTTAATGTGACCTTGGAATATAACGTTCATTCAAATCATCAACATTGACAGCCGAAAGTTAGGTTAGCTTTATCCGTGCTTCGACTTCTGATCAAAAATTTTCTTTTCATTTAAGAATTTACATAATCCAAAGACTGTGAACTGCATTATAAATAATTTGAAGAGTTTAAAATGTTTTATTAGCACGTAATAAAATATTTTTAAATCACTTTTGAATACGATAATAATTCCCCTAAACCCATTAATAAACAGCCTGGGATTATATGGAAGCGGACTTCATAGCTAAGTTGTGATTCGTTTCCACCAAGTTATATGACTTTCAATTTGTAAAAATTGTCAATGACAAACATTCGTAATAAAATCATATTTGTGGTATCGGACAATACCTAAAATATTCAAAAATTTCATGTACAAAGCTGGGTATAAAACGTTTTGACCATTAATCTTGTGCAAGATGCATTAAAACTTCTAGAGGCAAATATTGATAAAATAAAAGTAATTTTCACTCGTATACGTAGCTTGCAAACTAGCTCTAAACTGATGAACTATCAAAAACATGGGTAACAATTATAAAGAATTTACAAGATGTTTTCACTTCAACCTACTACATTCTGAAATAATTTTTGGAGTTAGAAATTGCTATTAAAAAGACAATAACAATTTTGAATATAGAGCTGACTCAGCTAAGTGCAGACGAATGGATTATTGTTCAAGAGTTATGTCAAGTTCGCAATAATTAATCATATTAGTACAAGTTTTAAAAAAGAATTGTAGATGTGGGACATGGCAATATGTTAGCTTTGTCTAGACTTTTAGATTCCTTTACAATGTGTTGTATAATTTAAAATTATTTCATTTTCTTCGATTGTAAATAAAGACATTGTTATTATTATTGAGGATGTTACCAATTGAATTAGTGAATAAACTGCGCAAATAAAACTCCAGTATAAAATTACCAAAAGCTAAAACCAGTAATGAAGAATAACATCAAGAGGTGGGTGCCTCCATATGAAATATAATAAATCAAGATCATCATTCCCTTAAGTGGGGCCATTATAGAACTTTAAATATATGTTGAACACATTATTGCAAAAAGAAGTGACGATGCTGTGCAGTGCTGGAAAATTAATAAATTTAATTACCCCTTTTTAAGTGAGATAGTAAGAGAAAATGTCGTCTATTACTTTTCTGTCATGTGAATGCTTATTTTCCAGAGCTGGAAATATACTAGGCAAATGATACACAAGCTTATCTGTGATAAGAGCTCAGCAATTGTTGTTTCTGCATTGTATTCAAAAGGATATTAATTAAATAATCTATATTTAGTCACTTTGTTTCTTTAATTATATTTTTAGTGTTTAGTATCACTATATACATTTGATTTATCAACAATAGGTTAAAATATCTTGAATTTGCATATAATTCAACTACTGAAACCTGCAATATTATAATACGGTAGTGAGGTCATACATAGAAACATTAGATATTAAATCAACATTTTGAAATATTTATTACTTAGGTTCTAGAGTGCAATATAACCAATATTTACATAAATAATTGCCAGAATAAAATTTTATAATTTTTAGATAGGATACATTTATTTTTCAATCATAACTACAATCCGTATCACTGTCAGTACCACTATAGTCACATCCACCATTTATAAATAATGGTTGAACAACGTCAAATTGTTTTTCAATATCCGACCATTCTTTCGTGCATTTGTGAGCATGCTCTATACATTTTTGCCAATATGCAGTGTCTATCTGTTGAAGTGATTCAAACCATATCATTGTTATATTACGATCGTATTTGTATTGTTCGTTAAATCGTCCCACATTTTTATTATAGTAATCTTTGGATTTAGCCAATATTAACTCAATTGGATTAAATTGACAATGATATAAAGGTAATAGTAAAACTCTATAACCATGCTTCGCTGAAATTTCATCTATATCGCAAACTCTAGGTTTTGGATTCTCTCTGACTAACGTCAATAATTCTCTCTTTAACATACTAGTTTCAAAAGATACTTTATGTTTCAGCAGGTAGTCTATTAATTCCTGTTTATTAGAGGTTATATTTGACATTTTTCCATTAATTTTGAATAATAAGATAATATAATAAGGCTGGTTTGGTTCAGGTTTGGAATTAAAGGTTCTTGAAACCACTTCGTAAACAGTTCAGCATTCATATCGCCATGATAGTCTGCACTTGGTGATTTGGTAGAAAACAAAAGAGATGCGTTTGGAACAAAACGATCTTTGTTTCCCGCATGCAGCACTATGAAGCTAAAATACTACCAAAATAAAGAAGACTATAAAACAAGTAATCAGAAACTAACCGTTTTCCTTCACCAAATGGTTTTTTCTTAATACTTTGTTTTGTGTTATCAATCCAACTTTTTTTCGCTGAGTCCCGACTGAAAATCCACGATTCGTCTAAGAAAACAGGATCGTACAATTCTCTGTGTTTGTATAATTCGTATTCTCTCAAGAATTTTACTTGTGCTGCGGCAACATGTTTTAATTCAAATAATCCCCGTCTGCTATCATCATTTTTAAAAGTAAAACCAATGGTAGGTAAAAGCCTTTTCAAACTACTTATACTAAAACTTAATACTCCAGACAAAGCAAGTCCTTGTTGTAAAGCTTTTACTGTAACATGGAGCCCTAAAAATTACACATAGGTTATAAAATATATCTCAAATTAATATTATCTTTATTACGTTTAGATTGCATGTCGTATATTTTTCTCTTGACGCATTTTCGATTCATAACACGAAATTGCAGTGGTTGATTTTGTTTATGTGCTTCGGATACCTTCTTCTTAATACTAGTAAGGGTTCGGAGTCCTACACCACAGGCTTCAGCAGTCCGCTAAAACAATCTAATTAACCATCTTTTTTACTAAAGTTGATCTAGCATTTGTTCTTACCTGCATTACAGGTTCAAATGGAACAAACAAACCTCGATTGTCGTTCCCTTTCAAAGTAATTTAGAACATTCATAATCACCAACTGTGTTTGTAATTCTCGATCAGGTGCATGTCTTAAGTTGCCAAAATGTCATTAAAAACCTGAAGAAGTTACCTTGAGCAAAAATTACGTTTAGGGTTGTAACTCACTAAGGGTTGATTCCATTTGAAAAATTCCAAATATTTTACATTCCAGGAAAATTGGAGGTTAAATACATGTATTAGAGTGGTGACAACGTTTAAGGAAATCGGGATAAACGCCAATGCACAAAAGTGCGACAGTTCCCGAAGATTTTATTTTATCACGCTTTTAAATATAGTGTCCTTGTACTTTTTAATTCATATAATTTACTCAGTAGGTAGCTAAATTACTAGGGGGTTGGTAGACGGGTGGCGAATAAAATTTTGCAAGGACGCTCATCCGCCCACGTCTACCCTTAGTGTCTTCACTGTTTAAAATACAGCAAATGTTAACAGTTTGTATACGTCAGTTTAAGCTAACTTATATTTTAGATTTTGTGCACCCGATATCCTGAGCTATTTGTATGGACTCCAGTAAATGAAAAGAACTACAAATTTCTATGGAATAAGCACATTGTGCAGGGTGGATATTACCATAATTCAAGCATGCCTTTCCTTATTGGAAGAATATCGCATAAAAACAAACAGCTTGTGGTGGCTGCGGTAATTGCAACGGCTTTAGAGGTACAAATTCATTATACTGCTGAAGGTGTTGCACATCATGTAAAAAATAGAATGGAGCTACTTTCATTTAATGAAAAGCTACGATGGAAAACATATCCAGAAAATTGGAAAATGCCATTAAAGGCATCATCGGTACAAAGTGACCTTTAAATGAAGACACACTAAAATTGTATTTAAAAATTGTACACTTAAAAGTAAATTGTTGTATTATTGATTTATAGTCATTTGGTCAGTTATTAATTAACAAAGCTAATATATGGAGATTAAAAGAATGTAAATGGTACATTATAGCCTGAACTAATAAACCCTCAACCTGTCAATGTTCCAAGGCATAAGGGCTGTCGCGATTATCCTTTCTTTACTTGTCGTTTATATTGGAGTTGCCATCCCAATTGTTTGTCCCTTCAACCATTTGTCGCCCTCTGTTTTCCATAAATATATATTTAAGAAAGCGTTTTCAGTGGTATACAGATTTTGTACCATTTAGTTTTACACTACTGCAACACATTAATTAGTATATATGTTACGGTTAAAGTAATTAACTGGTTATTATTAATAATGACCGGTCATTATTAATAATAACCAAAATTATAGGTTAAAGTAATTAATTTTAAAATATTTATCAAATTAACCGGTCATTATTAATAATGAAGATGGCTAACGCAGAAAGTACTCTGTTGTAATTTTATAAAGATTTTTTAAATATTATATTATTTTACACGAGAATACTCTCTTTTGGATTTTATAAAAAAAAAAAATTCGTGTACACAGTCAAGAACTAATTCTTCATGTTATACGACAATATGGTCAAAAATTTACTAGTAGTGGCACCGAAGATGGCTAACGCCCAAAGCGCTCTGCTGTAATATTATTAATAATAACTTAGCCTTGTTGATAAATGTAATAAATAAAAAACAAAATGAATAAAAAAATAAATATAAATATTATCCGTTAAGAACATTAATAATATTAATTAACTTAATGTTCTTTTTTTTATTTGTATTAAATGAAGTTTTTATTTTTAAAAATAAACATGAATGGAATTTAAAAAATATTTAAATGCTCAAAACAAAATTTAATTATATTCATAAGTGATGAATTGTCGGTCTAATGGTTTTAGAATTTTGTAAGTGCAAAAAGGACCATAGAAATATTTTAGTCGTGTTATTGTTAAAGAGATGGTTACATTTTTAAATATGAACAAAGCAAAAAGTTTAAATCGATTTTAAACATGAAAACAGCATCCTCTTTACAGTCAAAACTTTTTTGTTTAAAAAAAATTAAAATATTTTATTTAATCTAAAAAATTAGTCAAACTTAAATTTGAATGGTCAGGGATTAAAATATTTTGATAGGAAATCGTAACTATATTAAAATGTTAAGAATATATAATATTTATATTTACCCTATGCCTAACTGGATAAAACGTTGGTAACGAAAATGGATAAATTAAGTAGAACATATAGTTATTTTTATTAAAAAAAATAAAATTCAACTTTATATCTGACAATATACTAGATCAAAACAGATAATTATTACTTTTCCATTTTTCTGTAATTTTCACTTTCAATAAATTACCTGTGTTTTTAACGAAATGAAAAAAATATACAAATTTTGTGATTTTATTATAACTTGGCTATAGGAAAAATTTAATCCGTCATATTTAATTTCTAATGTTTTATTATGTAGTTTTTAGATTGTTAAATATTGTTTTCTTAATTATTAGAAACTAAATTTAACACTTTTACCGAACTATATGGGTAATTATTAATAATCGCGGGTTATTATTAATAATTCTCGGTTAGTATTAATAATTACCAAAATGCTAGGCTATTATTAATAATGACGGGTTATTATTAATAGTAATGGGATTATTTACTTTAACTTACAACACTAACAATTAATAACTAATATCTAAACATATTTACAACAAGCGCATTAAATCAGTTAATGCAAAATACAATACGAATGTTTACAGGTTTAACACTAGTACTGGTTTTTAAGCATTAAGTCGGTTGATGCAAAATGCAATATGAATACTTTGACACTTGACACGAGTTCGTGTTATTAAGCACAATAAAAAAACATTAGTAATCGATTCTGTCGAGGTTCTACAACTAATATAAAAATAATAAAGCAAAAGTAGTTGAACAACTAAAACGGAGATTTATCACATTGATATAAATAATCTTTGTACAAAATCAACAGCTGATTTTAATCGATTAAAAATAAATGCACTTAGTGAACTGATATTTCTACGCTAAGATTGATTATAAATGGAGATTTGAAGTGGAACCAGGAAGTATACAACGCCATTAGTTACAAATGAAAAAGAATTCTTATAAGCGCTATTTGACGATACCAATTGCAGGTATAATTTTGTTCTTTTGTTACCTAATGGCATATTTAAGTATCGATCAGTAAATTAAGCTAGAATAATTTTTATTTATAAAAATTATTTTTCAAGGGATAAGCGGGGTAATACAAAGACAGGTAAACTTTTTGTGACTCACATATGAGATGTTTGGGTTCTGTATTTGTTATCAAGGATTAGGTGTGGATTATTTTTATAAGTAAGTAGTGATGAGGTAACTTTTCTATCTAAGCTTAAGCTGTAAATTGCTTTTATAAGCGACATCTGTGCATGTAAGAGATTTTATAGATATTGTGTATAAATAAAAGATGTTTGTGAATGCAAAGAAGATTGTTCATAGATGTTTCTTGAGATTTCTGTATTTCATTTCCTCTTGATAAAATCCACAACATATTTTTCATTGAACTAGGCAGACAATTACAAAGGCACGGTAAGATAAAAATTCATATTTTCTATTGCAATTGTATATTAAACAAGGTGCTGTACCACGATTCACGGCATCTTTTCTGGCTTCCAACGTTTTGACCCCAAGTCATAGCATTTATATATTTAATACTTGACTTATGGCCGTAATTTTGAGCGTCACTTCATAGCTATAACTGACATCTCAAAAAACTTAACACTATCAGATATGATTGACAAAAATGCCATACGTAGCTGAAGGTTAGGTTGATGTATAGTTGTGTACATGATTTAGATTTCTCAATTTTCCAATTGTAGTCACCCGTCCCCGTGGCGTAATTGGAAAACGCATGGGTCCGAAAAGCCTAAGATGCAGGTTCAACTCCTGTCCAGGACCTTATATTTTTCCATCTTTCAATTACTAGCTCGATTTGAAATGATCATTTGGGTTTTGCATAAAAGTTTAATTTATTATTTCATTTTATTAACTAATTATTAAAAGAAAAGTAGGTTTAATGAGTCTTAAATTAATACAAAGTAAAAAGAAATTATTGGCAAGTGACTAAAATTCAGCCAGGAGGGCATCCTGTCGACGCGTTTCGCCCTAATAGGGACCCATCAGGACAAAAGTAGCAAGGTTGTAATATTTAAGGTGTTTGTAAATATTACAACTTTGCCATTCCTGTCCTGATGAGCCCCAATTAGGGTGAAATGCGTCGACAGGATGCCCTCATGGCTGAATTCGAGTCACTTGCCAATAATTTTTTTACTTTGTGTATATATATATTACTCATATTTAGACCAGGGTAGAAAATTAAATAATCACATCAAATAATTTTAATCACCGTGTATAATGAATATTATTAGATAATACGCGTTATTAAAACCGTGAAGCATAAAAATTTATTAGTTTCATTAAACATAAGAGATTTAAATCATGTACAAGACGCTTTATATCAAAAGAAGCAGTATTAAAAAGCTCTGCGTGTAATGTAATTATTCCTAAACAAATGGAAATTACGTGCAAAATTTATATTAATTAACCCTATTTTAAGTAACCGGTATTGAACAAAACGTACAGATAGTAATTGAATATTTAATTAGGATTCACTAAAAATTAAAGGGTATTATTTTTAATTGAATCGTTAGTAACAGATAATATCTATAGAAACTTGTAAAAACCCAATAAAATGCAAATCCTAGAAGTGTTAGTTAGAAGTAGGATGTTTGAACACACCTGCGTATTTTAAAAGGCAATTTCAGTTTAATTTGTTTAGATAAACATGTCGATTCTAAGGATATTGGAAACGGTCAGATGCTTTAGCACGAAATACAAAACAGGGTTTATTTAAAAGCTCATTCGGCGAAAATTTTGCAGATAATTAATGTTTACAAAGAATCTTGGAGAAACCGGGGCTTAATATTCACGAGAAGGTGCGATACGGGGTTATTTAACCCAGATAGTCCACATGGACTAAAATATAATCGATAATAAAGAATATCAATTTGCACCAATACGAACAGGTTAGAAAAGGAAAGAGAAAATGCGTCAAGCAAAGACACATATAGTAAAAGGCGTGATTTAAGCAACGTCACGAGGGTCACAATTGGTTGAAAATAGGATGCAAATATCAGAGGTAGAAACAACGATTTCTGTACAAAATTAATTAGTTTTTCTCGGACATGTTTGCGTGCCGTGTGAGAATTTCTGAGATTTAAATGGGGCGAGTGAAAAATTCGTAAAAACCGACGCGCGAGCGACGGACTGGGAACATAGCATAAGAAATTCTTAAGAATTGTCTGTTTTGAGGACAAAAGCGACGTGCCGGCTATTCGCTATATATACCGGTGGTAATATGAATTTCGGCCTCTTAGACTTTTGACTATTCGATGCGTTAAAAGCTCTTACATCCGCGACTTGATTGAAGATGTTAAACAGTGCATTTTAGTTTGATAAAATAATTTAAAGTTTGCTCGTATATTTTAGTGATTCAAAATAGTTTGTTATTTACGTGCTAACATGAATGTACTTCAGTGCACTTAGATACAAGGTAATAAAATTTAGTATCACTGTACCAATTAGCAAAATTTACAACGACAAATGTATACACAAAAGTAGGCAGTTTTGGCGTATATTGGTGAAAGACGCATGAATTTCTTTGCTATTTTTCAGGGGTGTTAATAATTAAATGGTTCAAATACGTGTCTGGATCCACGAAACAAGGGTCAGATATACACAGATGAGTTCCGGAAAAGCCCAGAAACAACTTTAAATAAATGGTGATGGAGAAAATTTTAAAAGCGTTGAGAATTAGAAGCCGTAAATATAATCCTGTTGGAATGGTGTGATTAACTAAAGGGACGATGTACAGTGAAGCTACGAGGACAGTAACCTTCAGGTAAATTATACTATTTTGTTTGACATTTTGGTGTGTGTTGAATAACTTTATAATTGATTTACTTTAAATGGACATTAGTGAAATTGTACTAACAATAAAATTTTAATTTTAAGGTGAAATTTGCTTGTTTAAGTAGAAAGGGTATTTAGTATTGATGTTCTGAATTATGATGAAAATTTGGGTATGTCTTTGAGCTCAATTAGACGAACCTGGTTAATTAACGTAAAGGGGTGGTAGATGCTCCCTTTGTACTCAGACTCCGGTCTGCATATATTGTTATAGTAATTAGTAGGCATCCGACAAGGACTTTAATTCTGGATGCACGTTAAAATGATAAAAAAAATTTTTAATCTTGAAAATTTTTGATACTGAAATTTATGCTGAATTTTAATTTTGAAATTTTAATGTATTGTGAATATTGATGTAAATAGAGGTAACGTTGATGTTTGTGGTAGGAATGTATTTGTTTTTTTTATAATTGAGGATGAAAGCTATCTAGAGGAGCAGCCGAGGCGATTAACAGAAGAAAATCAACAGACCAGGTAATTCAAGAGGTTACACAGCATTCTTGGCGTCCAATTCGTGAGGCTCGAATACAATAAATCAGGGTTTCACAGCATTCTTTGGCGACCCAAAAGTGAGGGCTCGAGTTCCAAATAAAATTTTTGTTATTTTATTCCAGGAAACTGGCGATCTGAAAGAGAGAGTTTCTGTGTGTGTATAAATTTAAGAGTATTTTAGAGTGTGTGTGAGTGATTAGAACGTATGCAGAGAAAGGAGTGGTTAATGAGTCAAGGAGTGGAAATTGGAAGTGACGATAGTGCATTGTGTGGGAAAAATTCGAAAATGAAAGAAGCTGGAGGCAGTAGAGATCAGTCGAGGACGGAATCAGGGGATCAAGGAAACGAGATGATGATGCGAATGCTAGAGGAAATGAGATCGAGTAGGGAAGAAGCTAATAGGAAGTTTGAGGAGATTAGAGAAATAAGTGCTGAATCGAATAGGAAAGTTGACCGAATGAATGAGACATTAACAGGAGTTAGGGAAACCCTAAGTGAGAAAATAGATAAGACGAATAAAGAAGTTTCAGAATTTAAAAATAGTCTTACCGTGAAACTGGGGAAGTAGAAAATCAGGGTTGATAAAATGAGCGTGATATTACAGGTCTTCGACAGGAAATGGGACATTTAAGGTCCGAAGTACGCATTTTTGTGAAGAAGAGATTAATATAAAATGACTGAAGTGACGGACTCATGTAGGGATCAGTTAGGCAGGGTAGAACGCGAAGTTAGTAGTATCAAATACAACATGTCAAATTTAACGGGGATGGTCCCAGATTTTCTACAGGTGGGTATCATTGGACCAACACATGAAGTTTTATGGCGATAACAGGGTAAATCCACAAATTTTTATTAATAGTGTAAGAAATCTAGTGGGAAATTTATTTGACGAACAGACTAAACTAAATACGATAAAGGCTTTATTAAAGGACAATGCGGAAGCGTGGTACAATTTAGTAGGACAGGACATAGACACGTATCAGGACTTTGAAAACAAATTTTAAAGCACTACTGGGTGACCACAGACAAGACCAGGTACGAGACGACTTAATCACAGGAAATTTAAGGAGAATTTTCAGGAAGTAGGAGCAATATGCTATACGCAAGTATAGCATAGCAAAGCAACTGAACCCACCACTGACGGACCGACAAATTATTAAGTATTTATCACGACACTTCGAGGTAGACATAAGACAACACGTAGCACTACAGAACATAGTGGACAGAGAAATGTTTTAGAATACTTGCAGAGGTACGACGACGTAAGTAGTGGACGACCTCGGGATAATAGGGAAAGACAGATCAACACAGTTAGGTTTGACAATAGAGAGGACAACTATGCTAGAAGGGGGAATAATTACGGATACCAGCGACAGAATTGGGAACAGAGACGACCATACGTTAGGAGTAATAGTTTAGGAAGGGGACCTGCACCGAGACCGGGACCTACCAGAATGAATAGTTCACCAGACATGAGCGGGACTGCTAATACAGACACGGAACGAGTGGAAACGCCTAGGACGTACGCTGAGGTGACGGCTAGACCAGGACCGAGTAGGGAAAACAGACCTGGACAGGATTTTTAGAACGCGACAGACCACTAGATTTCAGTGTAAATGTATATGAACATCCACGTGAATTTTTCAAAATTGAGGAGGAAGTAGAGCCAGAAACTGTAGAAAAATTATGTTTGCCAATTATTAATTTAGAAATTTTTGAGAATAATGTAGAAGTATTACTTGATACAGGGGCAGAGGCGAGTTTAATATCGGAGGAATTCGTCAGCAAAATTAGGGATAAGGTTTGTGATAGAATTATGCCTATAAAGCGTAGCCATTTAGTAGCTCCAAATAAAAAGAAGTTTGCTGTAGTAAATAGTGTTGTGGTGCTTAGGATAGATATAGGAGGTTTAAGCTGTGAACAGGAGTTTGTAATTGTACCTGGACTGAAGTTTCAGAGCATTTTAGGTGTTGACTGTATGATGAAGTTAGGGGTTTTGATAGATATGGAAAGGAAGGTAATAAGGATTAAGGATAGGGTAGTGCCATGGAAGGGCAGTTATGAAGTCACAGAGGATGACACGGGGTTTAGTATTAATGTAGTAGAGGTAGAGATGATGAAGTTAAACAGATCAACACAATAAGATGTCCAGAGGAAAGGAAAGTAGAGGTTCAAGCTTTAATACAAAACCTGCAGAAGTAGTGGGGCTAGAAGCAGCATATCAGGAGCAGGTGAAGGCGAAATTAAGTAAAGATGGCAAGTTTGTTTTAATCAAGTAGATTTAAGGATTCATTCTGGCAGATTCCATTACATAAGAATTCTAGAAGGTACATAGGATTTTCCATAGAGGAAAAATCGATAATTTTAAAGTAGTATCGTTTGGTTTGTCGGCAGAAAAGAAAAAAATAGTAAATGAGAAACAGACAAATGTAGGGACTGAAGAAGAAGCTGTATTTAAGAGTAAGGATAATAGGGATGATAAGTTTATTGTATGTGAGATAACAGGGATGTTAAGTATAGATATAGAAGGGGGAGAAATAGGGATGAAGAGTATTAGGATGGTGAGAAGAAAGACTTGGAGGGTCAAGAAGAGAGTTAGATTTAAATAACTTAATGAACAAAGGATAGAGATAGGTGAACTTTAGTATAGATATAGAACAAGGGATAGAATAGGTGTAGATAGAAGAGTAGAAGTAAGTGTTTATAGAAAATAAAGCTAGGTATAGGATAAATATGGGAGATAATTAGGAATAGGTTTAGGATGAGAATAAAGAGTAAATGTAGGAAGAAAAGAAGATAGGTTAAGTATAGATATTTCATATAAGATTAGTGGAGAGTTAGGAATAGAGTAAGAGTAGGATAGGTATATAGAATTAGTTAGGGGGAAGTGAAGTATAGTGAAGATTAGTTAAAAAGTTAGGAATAGGATAGGTATATAGGATGTATATAGGATAAGATGGATAAGTAGGATGAAGTTAGGGATAATTTCAGTTTATAAATTAAGTGAGAGTTAGGAATAGGATAGGGATATAGGTAGGTGTAAATATTTTTTTGGATTGGAGACAAAGTAGGTAAGTTAGATAGATAAGGGTAGAGAGTGATAGGCAATTTTTTTTTGTAATTTTTTTGGCTAAATGTTTAATATTTGCATTCAAATAAGTGGGATTAATTGTATTCAAATAGGGGGAAAATACTCATATTTAGATCAGGGTAGAAAATTAAATAATCACATCAAATAATTTTAATCACCGTGTATAATGAATATTATTAGATAATACGCGTTATTAAAACCGTGAAGCATAAAAATTTATTAGTTTCATTAAACATAAGAGATTTAAATCATGTACAAGACGCTTTATATCAAAAGAAGCAGTATTAAAAGCTCTGCGTGTAATGTAATTATTCCTAAACAAATGGAAATTACGTGCAAAATTTATATTAATTAACCCTATTTTAAGTAACCGGTATTGAACAAAACGTACAGATAGTAATTGAATATTTAATTAGGATTCACTAAAAATTAAAGGGTATTATTTTTAATTGAATCGTTAGTAACAGATAATATCTATAGAAACTTGTAAAAACCCAATAAAATGCAAATCCTAGAAGTGTTACTTAGAAGTAGGATGTTTGAACACACCTGCGTATTTTAAAAGGCAATTTCAGTTTAATTTGTTTAGATAAACATGTCGATTCTAAGGATATTGGAAACGGTCAGATGCTTTAGCACGAAATACAAAACAGGGTTTATTTAAAAAGCTCATTCGGCGAAAATTTTGCAGATAATTAATGTTTACAAAGAATCTTGGAGAAACCGGGGCTTAATATTCACGAGAAGGTGCGATACGGGGTTATTTAACCCAGATAGTCCACATGGACTAAAATATAATCGATAATAAAGAATATCAATTTGCACCAATACGAACAGGTTAGAAAAGGAAAGAGAAATGCGTCAAGCAAAGACACATATAGTAAAAGGCGTGATTTAAGCAACGTCACGAGGGTCACAATTGGTTGAAAATAGGATGCAAATATCAGAGGTAGAAACAACGATTTCTGTACAAAATTAATTAGTTTTTCTCGGACATGTTTGCGTGCCGTGTGAGAATTTCTGAGATTTAAATGGGGCGAGTGAAAATTCGTAAAACCGACGCGCGAGCGACGGACTGGGAACATAGCATAAGAAATTCTTAAGAATTGTCTGTTTTGAGGACAAAAGCGACGTGCCGGCTATTCGCTATATATACCGGTGGTAATATGAATTTCGGCCTCTTAGACTTTTGACTATTCGATGCGTTAAAAGCTCTTACATCCGCGACTTGATTGAAGATGTTAAACAGTGCATTTTAGTTTGATAAAATAATTTAAAGTTTGCTCGTATATTTTAGTGATTCAAAATAGTTTGTTATTTACGTGCTAACATGAATGTACTTCAGTGCACTTAGATACAAGGTAATAAAATTTAGTATCACTGTACCAATTAGCAAAATTTACAACGACAAATGTATACACAAAAGTAGGCAGTTTTGGCGTATATTGGTGAAAGACGCATGAATTTCTTTGCTATTTTTCAGGGGTGTTAATAATTAAATGGTTCAAATACGTGTCTGGATCCACGAAACAAGGGTCAGATATACACAGAGGAGTTCCGGAAAAGCCCAGAAACAACTTTAAATAAATGGTGATGGAGAAAATTTTAAAAGCGTTGAGAATTAGAAGCCGTAAATATAATCCTGTTGGAATGGTGTGATTAACTAAAGGGACGATGTACATTGAAGCTACGAGGACAGTAACCTTCAGGTAAATTATACTATTTTGTTTGACATTTTGGTGTGTGTTGAATAACTTTATAATTGATTTACTTTAAATGGACATTAGTGAAATTGTACTAACAATAAAATTTTAATTTTAAGGTGAAATTTGCTTGTTTAAGTAGAAAGGGTATTTAGTATTGATGTTCTGGATTATGATGAAAATTTGGGTATGTCTTTGAGCTCAATTAGACGAACCTGGTTAATTAACGTAAAGGGGTGGTAGATGCTCCCTTTGTACTCAGACTCCGGTCTGCATATATTGTTATAGTAATTAGTAGGCATCCGACAAGGACTTTAATTCTGGATGCACGTTAAAATGATAAAAAAAATTTAATCTTGAAAATTTTTGATACTGAAATTTATGCTGAATTTTAATTTTGAAATTTTAATGTATTGTGAATATTGATGTAAATAGAGGTAACGTTGATGTTTGTGGTAGGAATGTATTTGTTTTTTTTTATAATTGAGGATGAAAGCTATCTAGAGGAGCAGCCGAGGCGATTAACAGAAGAAAATCAACAGACCAGGTAATTCAAGAGGTTACACAGCATTCTTGGCGCCCAATTCGTGAGGCTCGAATACAATAAATCAGGGTTTCACAGCAATATATATATATATATATATATATGTAATATTAATTTTCTTGACCAATTATACTTTATATAATAAGGGTTTTTTTTTTGTGTTTTGGGATATTTTAGGTCAAATAAAAACAATCGTCTTTAAATTCCTCTAATTACTTGACGTTTCGGTCGGGTTTCTGACCTTAATCGTAAGTCTGAAAATATGGTTTGTTTTATAAAATAAAAAGATTACAATGTTGTTAAAATTACTTACATAGAAATTTTTAAATTAGAAATAGACTATGACATATGATTTTACTAGATGACATACATCATGAAAACAGTGAAAAGGTACTATAACTATGGGAACGTTACATGCATTTCAAAAATATAGGTTGTTGTAGTAAGATGGAATGTGTTACAAAACTTTGGTATACTTTCTAGTGTTTATAAAGTTGGGAGTAAATGATGCCTAAATTTTTTTGGTCTTGTTTATTATTAATGCAATTTAGTTCTTCTTGTATATAAAATGATTCTAAGAATAAACGTTTGTAGTAGTTCTGTTCTATTTCTAAAATTTGTGTTTCGTCGTAGAATCAACTCTTCAGCACTTCAACAACTTTAATGAACATTTAAAATTCACCATAGAACAAGAAAAAAATAAAACAATTCCTTTTTTAGACACAAATGTCATTCGAACTGATGAAAACCTTCTAATTTTTGACTATTACAAAGAACCAACAAATTCTGGCAGGTATATTAACTACTTTTCCAATCATTCAAATAAACATAAAATCAACTCTTTATTAGCATTAAAACAACGCATAACAAAAATTAGCCATCCAACATTCATTAATAACAATATCCAAGAATTAAAGAAAGTTTTCATAAATAATGGATACCCAATACAATTAATCAATCAAATGCTAAACACCAACACAACTTACAATACCACAAAAATGCAGATACTATATACAAAAATTACCCTATATACAAAACTTAACACCACTACTCGTTCGAACACTAAGAAGACCCAACATAGTCATCACATACTACTACAACAGATCAATAAAAAACATTTTCACCCATCTCAAAGACAAGACTGAAACCATTATGTGCAACAACACAGTATACAAGATTCGTTGCAGTTGCAATTATTTCTACATTGGACAGTCAAGTCAATGGCTTCGAGACAGGCTAACTCAACACCGCAGTGACACAAAACTTGGAAAAAATAACTGCGCTCTTGCCATACATGCACATACCACAAAACACAAACCGGCTTTCGACGAAACACAAATTTTAGAAATAGAACAGAACTACTACAAACGTTTATTCTTAGAATCATTTTATATACAAAAAGAACTAAATTGCATTAATAATAAACAAGACCAAAAAAATTTAGGCATCATTTACTCCCAACTTTATAAACACTAGAAAGTATACCAAAGTTTTGTAACACATTCCATCTTACTACAACAACCTATATTTTTGAAATGCATGTAACGTTCCCATAGTTATAGTACCTTTTCACTGTTTTCATGATGTATGTCATCTAGTAAAATCATATGTCATAGTCTATTTCTAATTTAAATATTTCTATGTAAGTAATTTTAACAACATTGTAATCTTTTATTTTATAAAACAAACCATATTTTCAGACTTACAATTAAGGTCAGAAACCCGACCGAAACGTCAAGTAATTAGAGGAATTTAAAGACGATTGTTTTTATTTGACCTAAAATATCCCAAAACACACAAAAAAAAAAAAAAAAAAAACCTTATTATATATATATATATATATATATACAAAGACAAGTTATTTGCAGTCCGCAATAAGAAAATTGTATATAAAATAAGATGTATCTGTAAACAAACTCTTATGAAAATAATAAAAGCCATTGACAAATACAAATCGGGCTGGTAGTTATATAGCCATTAACAAAACATTAGTATTATTACCTCACAGGGGAGGAAACATCCACTGACCAATGGTTTCGGCTTGTTAGCCTCATCAGAGTGGAATAGTTCCCAAGAACCCTATGAAGTAATCAAAGCTATTATAATGATATAATTTCGAAACAATCACTGTACTATGGCAAAAGTAAATAAAACCGTCATCAGGGGATAAAACACCAACACTACTAAAGTGTGGAAGTACAGAATTGAACCGAAACTACATAATAAATTTTATAAATGACTATAAAAGTACGTCTTGGGAACTATTCCACTCTGATGAGGCTAACAAGCCGAAACCATTGGTCAGTGGATGTTTCCTCCCCTGTGAGGTAATAAAGCTAATGTTTTGTTAATGGCTATATAACTACCAGCCCGATTTGTATTTGTCAATGGCTCTTATTATTTTCATAAGAGTTTGTTTACAGATACATCTTATTTTATATAAAATTTTCTTATTGCGGACTGCAAATAACTTGTCTTTGTTTAATTGAATTGCCTTTGGGGCATGAACCCGGGTGTCGCCACGAGAAGGTTTGTTACGTTTGCAAATAAATTTTGCTGTAACATTCCGCAAATCTCAAAGGCCAGACGTACTTTTATAGTCATTTATAAAATTTATTATGTAGTTTCGGTTCAATTCTGTACTTCCACACTTTAGTAGTGTTGGTGTTTTATCACCTGATGACGGTTTTATTTACTTTTGCCATAGTACAGTGATTGTTTCGAAATTATATCATTATAATAGCTTCGATTACTTCATAGGGTTCTTGGGAACTATTCCACTCTGATGAGGCTATCAAGCCGAAACCATCGGTCAGTGGATGTTTCCTCCCCTTTGAGGTAATAAAGCTAATGTTTTGTTAATGGCTATATAACTACCAGCCCGATTTGTATTTGTCAATGGCTCTTATTATTTTCATAAGAGTTTGTTTACAGATACATCTTATTTTATATATATATATATATATATATATATATATGACTTATATATATATATATATATATATATATATATATATATATATATATATATATATATATATATTTATAGATCTGTTGGTTTCTTGGGATGCATTCGTTCGTAAAGTAAAAACTATTATGGCAAATTGTAACTTTTATTCTGACGTTTCGGCATTAATATTTATGCCTTAATCATAGACTAAAATTTAATGAATTTAGTGCTATAAGGTTTAAAAACAGTTTAGCTAATCTACTTACATAATTACTATGACATAAAGAACTTTTACATATAAAAACTAATACAAAAATTACAGTTATGACTTGACAAATATTAAAACAACAACAAATATTTACAAAAGCTAACTATGTGTAAATTACTAATTTTAGCAAAATAAGAAATTACAGAAGTTAAATGTAGAAAGAACTTAAATTAACTAATATGAGGATGTCAATTTTATTAAATTATTAGTTAGTGATAAGTATAGTGATTGGAAAGTGACTTAAAATAGAAAAATATGAAAGAAACGTAAAAAATGTAAGATTTTAGGAATGGAATGTTTGTTTATTAATGAAATCTAAATTAATGGTCTGTGAAAGTGGATATTATTAAATTTATATAGTGAAGAATATACTATGTTTAAGTTGTTTGTATCTTGTTTGTTGTTGAGTGGATTAGGTTGTTGTAAAATGTGAAAAGATTCCAGGAATAGTCTTTTGTAGTAGTTGTCTTCAATGTCTAAAATCTTGGTGTCTTCGAATTTAGCAGTGTGTTTTGCTGCATGTAAATGTGATGACAAAGCACAACTTAGTTTACCTAGTCTGGCATCACTTTTATGTTGTGTTATTCGATTCTTTAACCATTGTTTAGACTGACCTACATAAGTTCTATTGCAAATACATTCCACTTTATAAATAATATTACTGCATAATGATTTCTCGGTTTTATCTTTTAATTTAGTGAATAACCTGTCTATTGATCTTTTCATAGGTATAAGCTATTAGAATATCAGGTTGCTTCAGAATTTTAGTTAATTGAGGGGTTAAATTTTGAATAAAAGGTAATTTTCTGAATTTTGTAATTAGTGGTCGGTCTATTGATGAAGTTTGCAGGCTATTGAGTACAAAACTTTTTAAAAGTGGTTTTGGATATGAATTGTTTAATAAAATATTTTCTAATTCTTTTAAGTTGTTGGTAAGTAAATTTGGTTCGCTAATTTTTGAATACGGTGTTTTAAAGCTAATATGGTATTGAGTTTATGAATAAAAGCATGGTTAGAATGATAGTTTAAGTATCTACCAGAGTCGGTAGGTTTTTTATAAATGTCAAAATATAAAGTATTAATGGGAGATCTAAGGACTAATGTATCTAGAAAAGGAATACTAAAATTAATTTCTTAAAAGAATTAGAAAATATTTTATTAAACAATTCATATCCAAAACCACTTTTAAAAAAGTTTTTGTACTCCAATAGCCTGCAAACTTCATCAATAGACCGACCACTAATTACAAAATTCAGAAAATTACCTTTTATTCAAAATTTAACCCCTCAATTATCTAAAATTCTGAAGCAACCTGATATTCTAATAGCTTATACCTATGAAAAATCAATAGACAGGTTATTCACTAAATTAAAAGATAAAACCGAGAAATCATTATGCAGTAATATTATTTATAAAGTGGAATGTATTTGCAATAGAACTTATGTAGGTCAGTCTAAACAATGGTTAAAGAATCGAATAACACAACATAAAAGTGATGCCAGACTAGGTAAACTAAGTTGTGCTTTGTCATCACATTTACATGCAGCAAAACACACTGCTAAATTCGAAGACACCAAGATTTTAGACATTGAAGACAACTACTACAAAGACTATTCCTGGAATCTTTTCACATTTTACAACAACCTAATCCACTCAACAACAAACAAGATACAAACAACTTAAACATAGTATATTCTTCACTATATAAATTTAATAATATCCACTTTCACAGACCATTAATTTAGATTTCATTAATAAACAAACATTCCATTCCTAAAATCTTACATTTTTTTACGTTTCTTTCATATTTTTCTATTTTAAGTCACTTTCCAATCACTATACTTATCACTAACTAATAATTTAATAAAATTGACATCCTCATATTAGTTAATTTAAGTTCTTTCTACATTTAACTTCTGTAATTTCTTATTTTGCTAAAATTAGTAATTTACACATAGTTAGCTTTGTAAATATTTGTTGTTGTTTTAATATTTGTCAAGTCATAACTGTAATTTTGTATTAGTTTTATATGTAAAAGTTCTTTATGTCATAGTAATTATGTAAGTAGATTAGCTAAACTGTTTTAAACCTTATAGCACTAAATTCATTAAATTTTAGTCTATGATTAAGGCATAAATATTAATGCCGAAACGTCAGAATAAAAGTTACAATTTGACATAATAGTTTTTACTTTACGAACGAATGCATCCCAAGAAACCAACAGATCTATAAATATATATATATATATATATATATATATACATATATATATATATATATAAGTCATATATATATATATATATATATATATATATATAAAATAAGATGTATCTGTAAACAAACTCTTATGAAAATAATAAGAGCCATTGACAAATACAAATCGGGCTGGTAGTTATATAGCCATTAACAAAACATTAGCTTTATTACCTCAAAGGGAGGAAACATCCACTGACCGATGGTTTCGGCTTGATAGCCTCATCAGAGTGGAATAGTTCCCAAGAACCCTATGAAGTAATCGAAGCTATTATAATGATATAATTTCGAAACAATCACTGTACTATGGCAAAAGTAAATAAAACCGTCATCAGGTGATAAAACACCAACACTACTAAAGTGTGGAAGTACAGAATTGAACCGAAACTACATAATAAATTTTATAAATGACTATAAAAGTACGTCTGGCCTTTGAGATTTGCGGAATGTTACAGCAAAATTTATTTGCAAACGTAACAAACCTTCTCGTGGCGACACCGGGTTCATGCCCCAAAGGCAATTCAATTAAACAAAGACAAGTTATTTGCAGTCCGCAATAAGAAAATTTTATATAAAATAAGATGTATCTGTAAACAAACTCTTATGAAAATAATAAGAGCCATTGACAAATACAAATCGGGCTGGTAGTTATATAGCCATTAACAAAACATTAGCTTTATTACCTCACAGGGGAGGAAACATCCACTGACCAATGGTTTCGGCTTGTTAGCCTCATCAGAGTGGAATAGTTCCCAAGACGTACTTTTATAGTCATTTATAAAATTTATTATGTAGTTTCGGTTCAATTCTGTACTTCCACACTTTAGTAGTGTTGGTGTTTTATCCCCTGATGACGGTTTTATTTACTTTTGCCATAGTACAGTGATTGTTTCGAAATTATATCATTATAATAGCTTTGATTACTTCATAGGGTTCTTGGGAACTATTCCACTCTGATGAGGCTAACAAGCCGAAACCATTGGTCAGTGGATGTTTCCTCCCCTGTGAGGTAATAATACTAATGTTTTGTTAATGGCTATATAACTACCAGCCCGATTTGTATTTGTCAATGGCTCTTATTATTTTCATAAGAGTTTGTTTACAGATACATCTTATTTTATATACAATTTTCTTATTGCGGACTGCAAATAACTTGTCTTTGTATATATATATATATATATATATATATATAATAAGGTTTTTTTTTTTTTTTTTGTGTGTGTTTTGGGATATTTTAGGTCAAATAAAAACAATCGTCTTTAAATTCCTCTAATTACTTGACGTTTCGGTCGGGTTTCTGACCTTAATCGTAAGTCTGAAAATATGGTTTGTTTTATAAAATAAAAAGATTACAATGTTGTTAAAATTACTTACATAGAAATATTTAAATTAGAAATAGACTATGACATATGATTTTACTAGATGACATACATCATGAAAACAGTGAAAAGGTACTATAACTATGGGAACGTTACATGCATTTCAAAAATATAGGTTGTTGTATATATATATATATATATATATATATATATTTAATGAAATGCTGTTATGGACTAGTAAATGATTATTATTAATCCTAACAAAAAAGATACAGGCACGTAGGAAGTGGCTGTCGGTGGTGGTGGCGAAACTGGTGCTTCCACAGGTAATGAAGTACATGGTGGTACGCCTTCCACACTGTTGAACGACGTATATCCTCTGGCAAGACCTGACTGGTTTTCACGGCGTCGTAGAGGTGACGCTCTGTTGTGTCCAGGTGAAAGCGAGTAGTTGATGTTAGTCAGGACAACAATCAATGACTGTATTATGATAAAGCAATTGTGTGTTCGTCAGGATAAAAATCACTGACCGTGTGTGTTACCTGAAACGTACCCACGGATCCGTCACCATTCTCTAGGTATCGCAATTATATCTTATTCTCTACCGTCAGGAAATCCTATTCTGTCTAGTATAACTTCAGGGTGCTACTTATTGGACTAATATCCTGCCAGGACGGACGTTTTCCTCTAGTTTTCCAACCCATACGACAACTAGATCCTTGTCATTCTCATGTTCCATTCGCATCTGTAGAGGCTGTCAATCGTCATTGATCACTGTAGTCCAACCAAGTAGATCACACTTTGTCTCTAAACGTATAGGGCAAGGCTGTATCAAAAGCGCATCCGCATTACGATGATTCGTATCAACATGGTGTTCTGCGTCGAACTTACACTCCTGCAGCTTTTCTATCTATCTGGCGCCTTGCTTTTAGGGATTTCTAAACTGTAACAGCTGCTTCAGGGCCGCGTGGCCGATTCTCAAGTAAAGTTTTCTTCCGTAGAAGTACTTATAAAAGTGTTCTACGGATTTCACTACCGCTAATAGTTCTCTTCTAGTAATACAATAGTTTCGTCCGGTCACGAGAACCCATTGACCCTTTCTTGCTTATTCTGCATCTGGGTAATACACTTCCGATGGCGACATTGCTAGCGTCTGTATCCAATATAAATTTACCTTCCGACTGAGAATAACTTAAGATTTGAGCTATTGCCATTAAAATTCGTAGTTGCTGAAATTCATTTTGGCAATTTTCATGCCAAACAAAATTACACCTACCGTCAGCTTGGTCACGGGTTTGACTATAGCAAACTAGGAAACGAATCTTCTCCAGTAAGTGCATAACCTCAGAATGTTGTGCAGCTAATATTTGCTTTTGGCGGCGGTCACTCTTGTACCGCCTTAATCTTTTCCGGATCTGATCTAACTACCGTGCGTGAAACTATGTGCGCAAGGTATTTCACCTCTTCGCCTAGCGAGTGACATTTCTTCGGACTCTGCGTCAGATTGCTTTCTTAAAGTCTTTGAAACACCTGTTCCCAGTTTTCCAAGTGTTTCCAAACGACTTCCCAATCACAATCATGTCGTCCAAATATACCAGACACGTTTTCCATGGTAGCTATGCAACATGTTAGCCATTAAACGCTCGAAGGTGGCAGAAGCGTTGTGGAGTTCAAATGGCATGACTGTAAATTGTCATAAGCCAGTACCAAATGTGAAAGGAGCCTCTTCTCAATTTTTGAGTTTCATATCCACTTGCCAGTAGCCACTCTTCAAATTCAAGGTTGAGAACCATAGCGACCCTGAAAGTATATTTAGGGTGTCGACCGAAGAACACCGCCCAATTGTTGAATTCCTTTTCAGCGCGATATCGTTGTCATTGGCGATTAAGATTCTAACAGGTGCACAATTCGTCGCTTTGGTTAGAGCCTTCCACGCAAGCACGCCCTTTCCGAGAGATTCGTTACTAATCGGTTCAATAGCCCGCGCAAAACCTTCCGGAGAGCATTATTCAAGCATCCTGCCACCGCACTTTTTATCCTTCTAGATAGCATTACGTCGTCTGTCAAACAAACTCGCACAAACACGTCGTCCGTTCGTCCATTCTTACTACATCTTTTTCCATTTTACGCGAGTTTTTTAACAATTTTGCAGGGAATGTTGATCCAGCCAATGCGAGTTATCTAAAAAAACTTGGTTTTCAATTTTTGCAAACCACCGAAAAATTTAGCTTCCAGGTCTTCTGCGGATTTTATGGTTTCCTGTATAAATTTCTCTCTCAGTTTGCTTTAACTTTCCATTAACCTTAGTTCAACCGTTTTTGCATTTTGATCTAGTTCTGTAAGGTTTGCGGTAGTTTGTTCTTGTATCCCTTTATTTTCTTCTCATTTCGCTACCAAGCTCGCAGAGTTTTGGTCTTGTTTCTCTGCATGTTCATTTCTTTCCATTAATTTCGCAGTGTTACCAGTCAAGCTCTTAGCAACGCTTGACTTGAAATCCTGCGAAAAAACAAGATTTCACCATCCATTCACCGGCATGCAAATAGAAATCGTTCAAATATCTTTAATCCCACAACTTGAGACCAATGTAACAAAAAGTCTAATTACAATAACGGAAGTCTGTTTTCAAACTGGTTACATAGGCTTGTTCAACAACTCGTAGTACTATAAAATTTCTAAAAAAGCATACAAGAATTTACCTTCAAAGCTTTAACTAACAGTACAAATATAATCTTCTTTAACTACGATTCTATCTTCTTAATTCACTTAATCTCGAAGCAATGCATTTAATTTATATACGAAGCACTAATCACTATAATTAATTTATATCGATTAGGGCAACAGTAGAGTAAATTATGCTACATTTTTTATAGATCTAAACTACAGCATAAAGCTTTACATTAGCACTCAAATATTACAATTGAAGCTGGTATTAGAACTAACTGCAACACCTATAACCGCAAAATTTTTATACATTTTAATTATTTTCGAAGAGTCTAAAGGACCCAAAGTATGCAAATTACGATCTGGAGATTTCTTATTGTAGTCTTTATATGCAAATTCTTATACCTGCAAATCAACCAAAGATGAAACACAGTGAGGAGCCGTCAATCATCGATTGTATTCAAACCTTCGGTTTGCGTTCCAACATAACTACGCTAGACCGAAAGGCGTTACAATATAATCACCCTTTGATATTATGTAACTTAGAAATAAGCTACACTATTATAGAACAGTAAAAATAATCTTCTATAAAATGGTTGTTTATGATTATGGTGTAAGTGTTAAAAGTATAATTTTGATGTAAAGTAGGGAAGCTTAAGTAAAACATGAGCAAAGTAAAAGACGTCTCCTCTTGGACAAAATAAAAGTCCTTTTAAGAAGAACACCATACAAAATTTTTATACAAATGCATATTATTTTGAAAACTTATAAAGTATTGGTTTTAATTTTTTTCAAAAAATTGTAGAATATGTCGTAAGTTGTTTGTCAGAGCGTTGTATTGTAGATATTATTTAAACATAAATAATATATATATATATATATATATATATATATAATAAATAAATAAACATTACTGTAAAAGATTTTTACCTTTACTAATGTTAAAAACTTTTTTTAATCTGTTACCTTATAAAATAAAACTTTTCAATATGAGAAGCCTTAAATTAATATTGTGTCACTGCTAATGATATTTGTACAAAAATTCTATTTTATCTAGTATATGTGTTCAGATCGGGAGGGGCGACTATTTCTCCCAATTGACACTCTTTGTCCGTACCCGTATTTAAGGGCATCATAATTTGCCACAATCGCTAGATATCCTATAATCTATCTATATATCTATATATATCTATACTATTGTTTTTCTCTCCGCGAATGAGCATTGGAAAAAGCGTACAGTCATTCCTCGGCTAATTCTTAAAATCTAGATCATAAGATACATTCTGTCATCTGTCACCAGATATACACCGTATTTCCACTGTTGATACAAAACAACTAATCAATCACAAATGTGGAAGATTTAAGAAAAAAAAATGAATTATAAACCGAAATAAAGGATGTTTAAAATTCGTATACAATTTGTTTAATAGTCACTAGTATAAATTCGTAACATAGTATTGAGATATCATTACAACCTAAGGAAGGTCAAGTATCGGTGTCATCAACTGGACTGACTAGCTTACAGTTTCTCATTGTATAGTTTTAAAACGAAATAAGCCTTGTTACGTTCCGTCCCTGTAATTAAATAATTTGGCGCATAGTTAATTTCAAATTTCATATATCTTATTGTTTCCACAGTTATTTTGCATGTTTAGTAGCGGATTTGTCTGCCTTACAATTTCAAACGATTATTTGTCTAACATCCTGTAAGTAAATGTTTTAGTTTCATGTAATTAAATTTCATATTTTCTACTGTACCCACGGCATGTACGAAGTTGTTTCAGTGTTTCCAACTATCATCTAAACTGAAATAATTGCCTATTCGACAGCCTATTAGTACATACAATTATCATTTAAATATAGCAAATCTACTCTTTCAATATAATAGTTAAATGTGTCATTTTCTTAAAGATTATAATACGTTCAAAAACATGGTTTTCGATTGTTAAAGTATTTGGTTCGTTAATATTACACTCATTTAGCGAAATGTTCTCTCAAATGAGTTTTCCGTTATCAGTTGTTGATGGCTTTGAGTTTCTAATGTGGATAATTCAATTCATTCGTTGTCAAATCATTATTCTAGATACATCTAATGACTGTAACGAATTAAGAGATAATCCTATGAAAATGCGCGGATAGGTTTATAACATGAAACGAAGCGGTTACTTAGAGAGATTGACTTTTTCCAATAACGACATTATTTACCGCGATTGGTGCAAAATTACTTTCAAATACTTCAATTCATCTCTACGTAACATGCATAGACATATATCTTATGTCAGAAAAAGATTTTGGGTATGTCGTGCCTTGTGATCCCACAGATATCGACTATAACTCATGTGGGACCGCAACGGAACGTCTGACCAATCTGTAAGAGTTCATATTTTTTGTCTGCTTCGCTCTGATGACCTACATCAGGAAGAATTGTGTCTAGGTTTTTCTTTAATTAAGCTTTTCCGGTTGCTGCGCATAAATAGAGGTATATCGGTGTGGATATTAGACTTACTTCACTCTTCACTCAAATTGGCAGAATGTACTAATAACGACAGCTTTTTCTTGTTGGAGTATCAATTTTAAGATATGATTTTCCAACTAAAAGTTTAGAATACACTATGTAAAGTGTAACGTTTGCTAATTATTTTTTCCAGCCACGAGGAAAAATGCATTTTGACTTATAGCGTAGCTACTAATTGTAATTTACCAATATTATTTGCGGACTATGTGTAAGCATAGGGTTGATAAGACTTACTTTTAGTTTCTGTTTTATATAAATACTAGGATTAAGATAGCAAATTAGGTTAAGGTAATCAGAGAAGGGTATTAAATATTTTTGCGAAGGTTTTTGCACTATTTGATTCTCCGGGATATTTTGGATAAACGTTTTGTTTTATACGAGTTGGTTTTTCCTTTTTAACATTTTGATTTCTTAAGGGTTTATAAATAAGTTGACTTTCTTGAGGTTTTCTTTTTCTTTTTGTGTGACTTACCCCACTCTACGACGTTTTTAGCTAGTGCGATACGCAAAAACTTCAGGTATCTTACCGGCTGCGCCAATTTTGTTTGCAAATAGTAAAAGGAAGTTCTTAAAATTTATTTAACCTTAACCATACATCTAAACAGTATGAAAATACAATGCGTAATAATCATCGTAATTATAATCAATACAGTATATTTATAGTAGTTCTTCATTTGATCCCTGGACAAGAAAAGAAGTAACTCATAATACAATAATCATCTAAAAGTAATTACAACACTTTCCGTTGATAAGAAATATCGATGTTTATATTTGACAACAATTAGTACAAAGTCTACAAAGTCAATAATGCACTGTCCTTGATAAAGAATACCAAGGTTAAAATAATTGATAAATCTTTAACCTAATGTTAAGAATAATGTTTTATTAATACAGTAATTATATCTGAAAACGTAATTCGCTGTATAACTTTCCCGTGAATGCTCAGGACCTGTACCCTCCTTTATCAAGAATTCAATAACTGCACAATGCTTCTGTTTGGATTTCATTATTCACTTATAAAGAGAAACCCATACAGTGTTGAGGAAGAGTCGTGATACCTATAAGTGCAATTTAAACACTATTCAAGTTAGTAAAGAACTTATATTTCAATGTTCATTACGTTTGACATAAGATAAATAATTTATCACAATTTAATCACCCATTTGAAGCCGATTGACGCACAGGTCCTCCTTATAGGGATTCTCAAGGCGGATCCTCCTTATGGGGATCCTCAAAGTGGATTCTTGTTATGCAGTTAATAGTTTTCCTCGACTAGCCATTATTAGTCTGCAGCATGATCCGTGCCCTCAGCATCCGATGGGATCCTCTTTATGATACTTCTTACATCGAATCAACCGCTAGATCCATTAAATTTATATTGAAGATTTACTTATTTTCTCATTTCAATTCTTAGCAATTAAGCCAAAAATGCTTTAAAGTAAGGTCCATATTTCCGGTATCACCGAAACTGTGTGCTAACTTGTACATTATTAAACCTTTTCAAAGGGGAAGATTTAAAAAAATTACTGTTATATTTTCAAAATCAAAGCTTACGTTTCAAATCAGACAAATGAATCACGAAAGGTAATTACATGCATTGCTAAGTTATGAAATTTTGAACAAGTTGTAGCTCATTTGCGACCGCGGTTTCATTATTGCTAATCTAGGAAAGCGAGTAGTGTTAATAAGCTTGAATTCTTTAAACACAAGGTTAGGTCGTAATTTTAATTCTTTAGCAGAATTTTAAAGTGAAGCTGCTATTTCTAATACTAGTAACCTGTAATGGTATTATACTGGAATTAAAGAATGCAGTGGGCCGTAATTATCATTTTGAACAAAATTTTCGAGCAACTATCCCATAAAGAATTATTATCCGCGTATTTTGTGACGCCCAAGGGTGCATAGAACCATGTACAAATTAAATTCAAAATTTTGACGTCATAGGTCTGATGGTGGTTGGTATCACTTTAGTTGTCATATAGGTAAGGAACCCGTAACGCTATGCTCTTGGCTACTTAGTTTCGGCTACTTTTCCAAGGTCACGATGACGTAACGACCTTCTAAAGCTAAAGAACGAGGCAATGATATTCTAAGCCTTTTTTTAACATTGAATAAATAACTTAATTTAAAAACGTTTAGCCGACCAAGCATAAGTCAAATAAAACTTAATTTTAGTAGGAAGTTACGTACAGAGAACTGTTCTTTATGTTGTTCGAGGTAGTTTTATTTTATCTAGTTTTATTCGTACTTTAAAATTCAAATCGATGCCCAAGTCTTCTACCTTCTTTACTATCCAATTATAGATACATGGAGATCGTCGAGATTTTCGAATTACAAAATGTACCGAAGTTTGTTTCTATACATCAACTTTTTGATTCCATAAACGAGATTCATTCCTTCGAGTAATTTTTGCAACTTGTGGCAATCTTTTAGTCGCGGCTCATCAACTATGTCTTGCATATGTATCTGATTGACATGCTCGATTTCCTCCTGTTGATAGTGGATGCAATCCTGATTCCCCCACGCACTATCGTTTAGTTGTATGCGCACCACCTTTGGGAATATATGACCCTTATAGGTTGTAAGACCCGCGGTTATTAGTCATCCGAAAGGTTCTTTACTAAGCAAATATACAATATTTAGTGGAACCCCTTTACGTGTGGTGTACGCCAAACTTACGAACCGCGCCTTCCTTAGTTCGTGTTTCATCTGCCGTTTTGATAAATTGTTCTTAAGAAAAACCTTTTAAATAGTATACCAATTTAGGACCATTTTTTTCCGCAAGAACTCTCACATAACTGAAAGAGTCTTTCTTACTAACTACAAACGCAGATAGCTCGTAAATTCCAGATGTATCTGAGTCGGTTCACCGGCACATAAAATAATCTATTAATTCTTTCTAATTTTCTCTAATAATATGTTCTTTATCTAACACATTTTTGTATTGTTCTCGAATCGCCGCAATTTTTGTCCATGTAGTTAAATTTTCGCCTTTTTGTATCCATTTCCTCTAATTCCAGCTGTCTTTGTTTATGGCGCTCATAATGGAACAATTTCCTTTAGCGTAAACGGTTAGAGTTTGCTACCAATATTTACGCGTTGTCTTACAACCTCTGGGTAAATGTTGTGTGTATTAATCAATCCCGATTCCGAAATAATGATGTCTTTTGGGATTGTTGAATGTACTGATGCAGATTGCGTAAAATATGTATTATCTGCTTTAATGTAGCACCTAGCAAGATTTTTACCTTACCTTAGCTGTATTTTCCTCTAGTATCTCCAAGTAATTTATAAAGAAATAGTTAAAACTGAAAGACGAAAACGCATACTTTATCAATATTTTCCTTCCTTCTGGTTTTTTGGACAAGCCACTTAACTTTTTGGTATTGCTGAACCCCCAATATACGTACCGCAGAAAGTTGTTATATACTAAATAACAGCTATTTTGTAACTTATCCGATAGCTTAGTCCACATTTTGGCAAGCGGTACCGAGTACGTTGGTGCCTTTGGGAAGAATAACTTACATTTCCCCAATAAGTCTAAACAGTCTTTTATGGGACTAAGGCCTGATCCGCACTAGCATAATTTCAAGTTGTGCAGTTGTATATTGTCGCTTCCAATCGCGTAACACGATGCTCTTTAGCCAAAATAGACGCGAATGTTTCTTAAACGTACATTTGGACAATGTAGAAAATTTAGTATAAGATTCCCAAGTTGATTACCAATAACTACCGGTACTTGTTATTTGACACACAAATTTGTTATATATTTTAATTCTTTCATTAGCTGTTAGCCATGTTAAACAATCGATTCCCCAGTTTTATTGTTGTTAACTATAATATTGCATTTCTCTTCGTATTCGCCCTTGTAGCAAAAGTTATGGTTTGTAGTTAAATAATTACACATCTCCATCTTGCTCAATATGCCAACAAAATCTATCCATGTCGAAAAGATAGTAATCGTATTTTTTGAGCGTCTAATATACCTGGAAGTTCTTCCACTAGAGTTTCCAACTTAACATCTGCCAGATCGACTTAGGACTGAACACATCGAATTTTTTAATAATATTCTCGAGACTTTCTTACCGATAATTCCTTTCATTCCGTACCTCATCTTGTTAGTACTCTCCAGAGAAAACGGAAGCATAGCTTTGACACCATGCTTAACGGAGACAAATCTGTCGAACGTTCCTCATAGATAGCTGTTAAATCCGCCACAAATTTTTTTTTAGAATAAAAATCCTTTTGTTTACAGATGTTTGTTCAGCGCCTGAATGGTTGCAAATTTTAACTAGCAATATATTGTCAGCATCTGTTCGATTTCGACATAACAAATATTACCAATATCGGTAACCAAATTATTGTTGTACAACCACAATCCAAATCGCTTGTTTGTTGGTTTCACTTTATTCCCAAGAAGCTGAGGAATGTTAATCATCTAGGAGGAGCTCATGTTTACGGTTATAGCTCTGTCAAATACTAAATTACTCAGGAAGGATGCTCCGTTATATACACTATAGAACGAGACCGACTGTTGCCGAAGACACTCGAACGAAGTTATGGAGTGGTAAGGAAAAACTACAATAAGAGGTAAATCGGAATGAGCACAAGCGTGTATAAAAAAGCTACGGCACGCGTACTTTTTAAAATCAAACAAAAGTTTTCGAAAACACCTCCAAAGTCGGCGATCGCCAGGAGTGCGACCCACCTCAGCCCCGACGCGTACCGCGGCATGACGCTGAAACTTAAACTGAAATCTCGCAAGTTATATTGAATACGTACATCTAAATTTGACATCTTCCAACCAACTAGATAGTCTTTTAATTGATAATACACATTTTCTGCCATATTTCAATTTGCAACAAAGTAGATATATATTTATTCCTCTAGTCTTGTAGTACCATATCCCCTATCAAAACTAGATCTAAAAGCATTACCTAATCGAGCATCCGGGCCGATAATTAAATCAGCTGTATGATTGCCCAGGAAGACGCAGAGCACGTGTCTTCGACTGCCCGCTGGATGTGTCAAATCGAGTGTTAGCTCATATGAAATTAGCAATCGCAGGGCTAGCATGGCCAAAGAGCCTAGAGGAAGTCGGGGAAGTGGCTAAGCAGAAGGCGTTCTAGACAGCCATTAAAAAATTCGCGGGAAGAGTCGCGAGATTTGACGGCGATAACTGCGCGTAAATCGGAGGAGATGGGGAGGATTGGAAATTTTAGAATTTTGATGTGGTGTGAGAAAGGATACGAGCATAAAATAACCAAAAAGCTGGAAAAAGGGAGAAAATAATAATGATAACAATTGTAACCAAAAGCCCATATGCACGAGAAACCCCTACACCACTAATAGTATCACTATCTCACCTTATACACGCAGAAAATCGAAAAATCGAAAATAAATAATAACAAATAAATCAGAAATCCTAATTAAATTAAATCAATAAAATAAACAAAAATAATAAAATAGTGGTTGTGATCCTCCAGGGCGTTTAGTGGATGCCCTCCAAGACTTTAACAGTGCATATTCATCTCCTTTTAGAAGTAAGAAGCAATAGATGTACGCAGACGACCAGATCCTCGGATGCTGGAGAAATTTATATACGAGGCAAGAATAAAATTGTGGCGGCTGTACTCATACGAGCATTGATTTGTATTAAATTTGAAAATTTTGAAATATATTAACGTTTTTTGTGTGTAATGGCGCTAGCCAACATAATGCTCATGCGAGTGCACCTGATAATTTATTCCGGTGATGCTTTTGCTAATACATGCACTGTCACTTGCTTATGCTTTTAGATGTTATTTATTTATATACATATTTATATTTCTTTATATTTAGTTATAGTGATATTTAAATTTACATTTTATATTTATTTTGCATGTACTTTATTACTTTGAGGCTTGATATGTATTGTCTGACGTTCTGCCGCCATTTTGGTTGCAGTATATTTTTAGGAAAGAAGGTTATAATAGTGAAGATTGTAATTGTAATATTAATCAGTTAGGGAGTGATAGCGAAAGCTAGGGATGGATTTAGGCTAAAGATAAAATAAATTACTTAGACCAAGGAAGACGAATTTATAGAGCAGGCAAAATAGCTGGATTCACTATTAAAATATTTGGCGAATGCTTAGAAATTTGAATCCATTTTAAAATTAGTTAGCTAGCTTTGCATAGTTTTAAGTCGACCCTTCAGGTCGCACTGGTAAGCAGAGCTGGCGGCTGCTGTCCGGTATTACGTATCCCTCCCTCTTTCACTTTTGCTTGTGTCTTGTTGATCGGGCACGCTCCAAAATCAACGCTAGGAATACCATTATTTAAACCCTATTTCTAGTTTTTGTTTCAGTTTGTTAGATGTTTGTTTAGGATGAATTAATTTTGAAGCTAGAGATAATTTGAAGCACGTTTATATTTTTCGCGTTTAAACACAATGTAGTACCTTCGGGGTGGAGCATTGGGGACGTGGCCGCAGGTATAGCGGCCTTTATTCACATTATAATGTATGATTGCCCATCTGTTTGCTAGTTATACGTTAAGCATTAGATCATTTGCTGCCAGTTAAATATTCCAACAGAGAAATTCAAAACTTGAACCGTATTTTAATTTTCGTTTATTCGAGTTCGGCGTTTGTCTGATAAAATTACGTAAAACGATTTTTTAATTCTGCAATACTAAACCTATTTTTGCATGTATACACACAAGCACATGAAAATACTGTATATAATATTCGTTATTCGTGCTGTTACATGTTTAGTAGTTCTTCCAAACTATTTCCTAATTAACGTCTGTTTGTCGCGCCTTACACGAAACCCATGGAATGAGTATACTGTTTCTTAATATTTTCCAACATTTCTATCTAATAATATGTTTACACCCACATATTTGAACTTTTATGCCATTACTAGCAGGTACAAATTTTCGAGAACGTCCCCGTAAATAACTGTTAAAGATCCTACACATGTCTATTTCTACACAAGAAATTTTCTATTTTGTGTATTAATATCTACTATCTAAAATTTCGATGATTTTAACAATCTTTTTTTCGTAGGTGTTTACCATATTTTGAATGTAAATATATTTAACGTAACTATATTTATTTTTAAGTAGTGTTTACTTTCTGCTTACCAATCTTTTTATTACAGAGGTATTCGAATTATTGAATAAAGTCAATCGGGTTATAATACTTTAACGGTTTAAATTCTAACTTACTCCATTTCTTTGTAATGAAGCCATACTTAATACAATAAAAATATGTAAGAGCTGCACTTACTTAAGTCGATCATCTCAATTTACTGGTTTTAGGTGCTACAATAGTAACAATCAGCTGTATCCTCGCTGCTACTTCGAGTACTTAGATGCATTTCGGAAGCATAATTTTCCATCTTCCAACAAAAGAATATAAATGTATAAGAATTGGACCTACGCTTGGTCAGAAGGCCAGGATATAGAGCGTAGATTTGGGTTTTGATATCATTTTTGACTACATAGGATGCATTTTGTGATACTTTTTTTTAGGAAAACCATCTAACAACTAATATGCATCTTTATTTGCATTCTCCACTTCATCGAACCAAAACATAGCAACATACATCCGCAAATTTTTATGTTTAATGCTTTAGTTCTTATTATTAAGTTTACGTCTACGAGTTTGTCTCCTGCATCCTTTTTATCCAGTAATTGGATATGTGCAGTATGTCCAGATTTTGGATTTGCAAATATAACCGACTTATTGTTAAATCGAATTTGCTGGAGTGAATACTGCTCATTTTGGGGTAATAATTTCACCTTAAAAAATATGTCTTCATTTATACTTTGCTATGTCGGACATAAGTTGGATGTTTGTCGGATGTATGTCGTATATATGCCAGATGTATGTTAGATGTATGTCGGATGTATGTTGTATGGATGTCGGATGTATGTCAGATGTGTGTCGGAAGTATGTCATACGGATGCGACAGGAAGGAGTACGAGAAAGTGGGAAAGGAGAAGGAGGAGGAAAGGCATAGAAAAAAAGGAAAAATTGATAAAGTATGCGCTTTCGGATTTTAGTTTTAATCATTTACCTGTAAATTACCAGAAGATAGTAGAGGGAAATGATGGCCAAGGTAAGGTAAAAAACTTACACAGGTGCTAGATTAAAGCAGATAATACGTATTTTATGTAGTCTGCATCGGCATATTCTACAATCCCAAAAGACAATTATTTCGGAATCGGGATTGCTTAATACACATAACATTTGTCCCGAGCTTTAAGACAAGGTGTAAATATTGGTAGCAAACTCTAACCGTTAACGCAAAAGAAAATTTCTCCATTATGCGCAACATACACTGTAAGTGGGGAAAAAGGGAGCTAGAATTACAGGAAATGGATGCAAAAGGTAAAAGCTGAATTACATAGAAAAAACTTGCGACGTTGCGAGGACAATACAAAGATGTGTTAGACAAAGAACATATTCTTAGAGAAATTGAGGAAGAATTAAACGATTATTTGATGTGCCGATGGATCGAGTTAGGTACATCTGGGTTTTACGAGCTATATGCGTTTGCGGTTAGTTAGAAGGACTATTTTAGATCAGTGTGGGCGTTTTTGCGGAAAGGGATGGTACTAAATTGGTACACTATCTAAAAGGTTTTTTAAGAACATATTTATCAAAATGGCAGATGACATAGATGGCTCAGGTAGGTGAGGTTCGTAACCTTGGCGTACACCACACGTGAAGGAATTCGGCTAAACATTGTATATTTTCCTGGTAAAGAACATTTCGGATACTTTAAAGCAGAAGGTAATACAATATAAATGAGCGATATATTTCCAAAAGTGGTGGACATATAACTACACAATAGTGTGTGGGAGAATTGGGATTGCGTCCAATGCCAACAAGAGGAAATCGAGTAAGCTTACCAGATGCGTATGTAAGACATAGTTGATAGCCGCGACTAAAAGATTGTTACAAGTTGCAAGAATTACACAAAGGAATGGATCTCGTTGTTATGGAATCAAAATCTTTATGTAAACTAACAAACTTCGGTACATTTGACAATTCAAAAATCTCGACGGTCTTTATGTATCCAATTATTGGTTAGAAATGGAGATAGTATACTTGGGCATCGAGTTGAATTATAAACTAGGAACAAAACTAGAAAAAATTAAAACTACCCCGAACAAACATAAATAAAGAACAGTTTTCTGTGCGTAACTTCGTACTAAGATTAAGTTTGATTTGGCTTATGCTTGGCTGGCTAAATATTTTTAAATTATGTTATTTATCCAATGTTAAAATAAAGCTTTAGAATAACATTGCCTTGCTCGTTATTTTTTGAAGGCTCTGACGTCATTGTGACTTTGGAAAAGTAGCTGAAACTAGATAGTCGAGAGCATAGCGTTGTTGGTTTTTTACTTATATGACCACTAAAGTGATACCAAACCACTCATCAGACTTATGAGGTCACGATTTCGAATTCAGTTTGTACATGGTTTTACACATCTTTGGGCGTCACCATATACGCGGATAATGCTATTTTATGGGAAAATTGCACGGAAATTTTTTCCAAAATGATAATTAAGGCTCACGGCATTCTTTAATTCCATTATAAATAATATCGCTAAATGTTACTTGTACAGGAATAGCAGTTTCACTTTTAAATTCTGCTAGAAAATTAAATATTCGACCTCGCCTTGTATTTAAACAATTATGAGCTTACTAACGCTACTCGCTTTTCTACATTAGCAGTAATTAAACCGCGGTCGCAAATGAGGTACAAATTGCTAAAATTTCTAAACTTAACAACTCAGATAATTTTCTTCCCAGATCCATTTGTTTGATTTGAAGCGTAAACTTTGATTTTGAGATTATAACAGTAATTTCTTGTTTAAATTTTCCTGTTCGTAAAGGTTTAATAGTGTTTAAATTAGCCTCAAGTTTTGGTGTTACTGGAAATATAGACTTTATTCTAAAGCACTTTTGACTTATTTGGTAAGAATTAGAATGAGAAAATAAGTAAATCTTCAATATAAAGTTATTGTATCCAGCGGTGGATTCGGTGTAAGAAGCCGCTTAAAGAGGATCCCATGGGATTCTGTGGACATGGATCATACTGCAGGCTAAAATCTGTGCGTCAATCGGCTAGATCCTCGACCGAATATGTTCTTCTTTTTATCTATGCCCACATATTATATTTTGATTTTTCTAACAGAATTCCGATAAGAAATAGAACTTTAAGCAATTCGCGAAGCAATTTACCCAAAAAGAAATAACTACAATTCGAAAACAGTTTGGCTATACATAGATCTTCACATTTATTACTTCGTTGTTTTAAATTCTTAAACCAGTTTGTTTAGGTTGCGATAATAAATACTAAAGGTCAGAAGTATTTTTAGTGTACTGTTACTTCGAACTCATTGTAAAGCAGTAAGCAACATTCCAAGGATGGATCTACGGGCGTTGACATTTGGCGTGTTATGTCTGCTGAGTAGTTGTATCTCATCAAATGTAATCGATGGAGATATAGAAGGTAAATTATTATGTTTTCTATTGTTTAACGAATATAGATTACAGATAACTTCATTTCATAAATATAAATTTTGCTTTTAGAATATTATTGGAGACGCTATTCTGGAACGATACCGACAGACGCTCTACCAGGAGGATTGGATCAAAACGATAATGTCACCTATATTGGACAAACATTTTTTGACGCTTCAACTATACCCGGTGAAATACACAGCGCTACAAAGACTATGTACTTCGAATTTGGTGGACCACATTCTACAACAGAAAATATTAAGGTGAGTTGTATCGTTTATTTCAGTGAGGTAATTTAAATACCATATATACTACGACTACAGAATTAGGTTAATCTCTAGACAATTTTTATTGTGCTAATTTTTCTAGTTCATCATACTACTAATTTAAATTTCGAGCTCATCGGCGGTAACAGTTACATATTGCCACAGACAAGTATCAAAAAATAAAACAATTCTCCAAAGTACAAATGATAAAGTATGAGTGTTAGCAAAAACTAAGTTTGAAAACCGGTTATTGATTGAAATAGTTTGATGTTGCAGAACAGGTATAAAAATCCATTTTTCAAAATTTATATTACAATAACTGGTCTATCAAACTGTTTTATAAATGCCTTTGCTTTATCATAAAGCTTAGATTAGTTAATAACCAAAATGATGAACTGAACAAAATATTGACGACAACATTGGGTCGTTGGACGTCAATGTATTAGAGAATCCCATATTTACAAAAGGGTATATGAGTATGGTATACTATTTTCTAATAAACTCTCCTGAAAAGTTAGCAAGAGATAAAAATTCATCAGTTTTAAGTGACTTTCGGAGACAGCAAGCTAACTTGGAATATACTTCTGGGGAGTATGATGACAAAGACGTTTCCGTGGCTTAGTTGGTTCGCATGTGACTACTAAGCACGAAGTTACCCCGGGTTCGATTCCCGATAGGAATCGCTTAAAAAAATATTAGGCGTTCATTTTTCACAAAAATATGCCCTCGTTTGGATGATAGGTAAAATATAGCTTCAATGTGCATGTGTGTGTTGTCACGCACGTTATTGATCCTTACCTTGCTTGTAAAAACACTCGCATAGTGAGCAATGCAGTACCTTCGAATGGAGCATTGAAAACTCAAAAATAGGGGAATTTGATGGCACACAGGCGAGTTTAAAATAACAGATATGTCAGGCACCTCTACACCTTTGTAAATGTTTATAAACTAGAAAACACAGTCAAGAAAGGTGCAGAAACCTCGACATGAACAAACGTTAAAAAGTACACATGCTTGATGTTAAAAATTACACAAGATCAGAACCTGAAAGAAAACATATTAATTACAAATGCGAAACAGTTGATGTAAAAACAAGGGCCACAACATTTGAGGCTATGACCCCGATGCTCCACACGAATGTACTACATTGGGTTTAAGCGCAAAAATGTTGTGCTTGGAATTAATTGAACCGCAAAATTAATTAAACGGTAACTAAAATTTAGAAACTAAAAGCTGAAGTTGGTTTAAATTATGGTTCCCATAGCGTTGACTTTGAAATGTGTCTGAACAAGACACTAGCAAAGGTGGGGGGGGTGTGGATTCGTAATGCCGAATAGCAGCCGCTAGGTCTGCTTACCGGTGCGACTTGATGGGTGACTTAAAACTATACAAATCTTGCTAAATTAGTTGATACGTTGATTTTCAACATAATTAATAATAAATATGTTCTCGAATAAATTCCTTAACTCAAATCCCTTTTCTTTTACAACGAAAACTTATTCTATAAATTAAATAGTCTATGCCTTGTGTTAGGTATCCCGCAATCTCCTAAATTCTTCAATAACATACTGTTTGCAATAAAAAATACGCTTTTACAAATTTTCATTTTGAACTCATTTATTTCGAAGCGACAAGTTAATGCTACAAGTAAATAGTGATATCCGTTTTTAGATACCCGCTATTTCGGTATACCTTACGACCGCCGTATAATGGGATTCTCTATTGTTCCAATGTAACGACTTGTTGAAATAAGGTCGCGCAGTATCCGATATAAGCCGGGTTTTCCAGTTTTACCGCGCTTCGATAAGCTAGGATTTGCAGTTCGACTCCGTGTTGTTTAAACCATTATTGAATTTGATGCTACAGCTTTTACGTAGAAATATTTTCTACATTTTATTCGTCACTGTATTTCAAAAGCGATGCACGTGTTTCTGTTCGACAACTAGGAGGGGTTTTGCGTGTATTCGGTGAGTTTCCCCGCGAGTACCTATTCTAATCAAATTCTCTTTTTAGCTTTCTTTTAGCTGGAGGCCAAATGGGTTCTTTCTTTATGTAGAACAACTGCTTTTGTCTGTAGAACAACTACTTTTGTCCGTAGACCGCTGCTACAGTTATGGTAGTAGGGTAAATGAATGCTGACGACCATGGCGTTCCTGTGTTGACTCACCCCCGACGGGTTGCGAGTTAAGTATCTGGACACCTACAGGTATGCAACTTTTTTTCTTTTGTGTGCGCAAATGGCATATTCCGTATCAACGGTTGGTGTAGTTACGTGACAAGAAACGTCACATTGTAGAACTATTGTTTGTTGCTGCGATTCTATATTATCGCTCTACAAGTGCGATGTACTATTTATTCGCTTTAAGAACTAGTTTATTTTACAAAAATTATTAGGTGAAATTTTAAAAACGTTAGACAAAAACTCTCACACGCTAATTCCTTCCTACTAATTAGTTATTTTACAAAAAGTATTAAGTGAAATTTTAAAAATACTTGACAAAAGCTCTCACTGTTTTTATTTCCGACAAATTAATTTTATTTTGTTTAAATACGAGATGCACACTTCGTATCTAGATTCCTAAATTGTCCGTATAATATAATTGTTGGCTGTAAAATAATAACACTTAATTTATTTTCCGTTTGCTTGTTTGTAGAGAATCCTTTATTTATTTTTGTGTTAATAGATGATCGTGGGGGATGTACTTTGTTTTTTTTTGTTTTCTTGGTATGTAGGCAAATCCCCCACTTTCCGCATCCGGTTGTTAGCCTGGTATTTACTATTTCCCGCTACGTCTAGATATTTAGCATGGTATTTACTAATGGATTCGAATAGCTAAGCATTCGCTAAATTTATTAATAGCTAATCGATCTACTTGTTTCTGCTCTATAAATTTAACAATATCATCCGCCCTAATCTTAGTAATATATTCTCTCTTCAGTGTATACTCGATCCTAACGTTCCCTATAGTTCCGCAATTGACTTATTTTAATTTCAATCTTCTTTCCTATAGATACTATAACCAAGATAAGCAAAACGCCAAACAAACTATATCAAAAGACAAAAGTCCCATAACATATGAATATACAACAACAAACCTAAATGAATATAGTTTTGAATATCTAGATAAAGCATCAAATTTAACGAATAATTTTGACTGGCATTGGGAAAGTAATTTGAGCATAGGGAACGAAAATCAACACCAATTCTTGGTTATTTTGCAAAAGAAAATCTAGTAACCGGTTTAACTGTTCTTGTAGATCATCAGACGAACGCATCTTTTTTTGCAAAACAACCAATTAAGTTGTGGAATTATACACAAATCAAGGTGTATTTATGATACAAAATGCTTCTCATACGCCCTCTATACTCGAATATAAGCAAATAACTATCGATGACTGTTTCCAATCTCTGACATGACAGTGTAGATGATATTGACATTACATTTGATTTTCCAATGCTCCACCCGAAGGTACTACATTGGCCAGGAAGCGAGTTTTTTTTACCTGGAAAATTATGAATTTTGCCGAACCCTTGCTGTTCCAAGCAAGGTAGGGATCTTTAACGTGCGTGACAACACTCACACACGGGACCTCCATTTTACCTCTTATCCGAACGAGGGTGTATTTCTGTGAAAAATGCTCGCCTAACATTTTTCAAGCGTACCGTGTCGGGATTCGAACCCGGGACCTTGGGCGTAGTAGTCACACACATACCACTACGCCACGGAGCCGCCTAGATGACATTGACAGCAGACAAAATTTTAATGGCGAGTCAAAAGACAAAGTAAAAAATGAGAATAAACAAATGACCTGTTTTATCCATTTTGACTTTTGACTCGCTATTAAAATTTTATTTGGCAATACCATCTACACTATCATGTCAGAAACTGGAAATAGTCATTGATAGTTAGTTGCTTATAATACTTATATTACAAATCAATACTTATGCCAATACAGCTACCACAATATCTATAAAAAGCTCTTATACAAATTTTTCCCGGATCCGAAGATCTGGTCGTCTCCCTACATAAATTAACTTCTTACTGCTAATGTAGATTGATATGCACTAGTATTATCCCAGTGGGGTGTGCATTAAATGTTCTGGGGGATCACAATCACCATTTTAGATAATTAGGTGTTTTGTTTTCTGCTTTTTGCTTTTGTTTTCTGCTTTTTGTTTTTGTTATGTTTTTCTTTGTTTTTCCACCTAACTCTATTTTCTACTTAAAATTCCAGACAAATCCCCACCTCCGTTTACACCTGGCTCTCGGCGTCAAGTCTCGCATCCCTTTGTAAACAATTCTTGGTAGCCCTTAGGTTATCTCTTTGTTTGTAAGCTGTTTGAGCTGGTATAATTTTGCATGTGCTGTATGAGAATTCTTTACACTTGAACCTTCGGCGATATTTTTGCAAGCCAAACACCTTGCACCCTACGTGGTTTATTCTTTATAAATATAGACCGTACTTTAAAAGCTGGCTATTCCAAAACGAGCCCTTTTTTCGTAAAGGAGCTCAGTCAGTCGCGTTGCTAATTAAGATGCTTTCTTGTTAAATGGTTAGACTTCTGTGGTGAAGAAATAAGTTAGTCAAAGTGAAATCGTTTCATATAGTCGGTCGGCAAGTATAATACGCACTTTCCAATCCGCTATGGTACCAGAGGCGGAGAACTACATTTCCTAAGGTACAGGTACTATGTTTTATTCTATTTTCTTTAATGCTTCACCTCTTTGCTGGCTGATAAGAACGTAAGTGCTGTAGCTTTTCTTACTCGTGGTTGCACAATGATTACAGACTGCGTGTTAAAATTTATTTTTTTGTCTCTGTGCACAAGTGCTTGCATGGTTGTTTTCTAGTAAACAATAATATAAAACCGAAGCTCGAGTACAGCAATGTTTATTTATTTTCATATTAAAATTCAGGAACTGATTTACAAATTTTTCACTATTAATCGTCTATATTGCGTTTCACATTTTAGTCATTTCAGTTAGGGTTATATTCTAAATTTACAAAGTGCACTCCAAAGAGCAGGTAGAAATACAATAAATTTTATGTCTAATGCTTTTTTTTGTATATATTTTAGGTTTGAAGCGTTAAGTAAGTTTATATGTAAATATTATTTAGATTCTAAATATACTAAATATACTATATATATATATATATACTAAATACTCTTTAATAACAAATTAATTTTAAATTAGATAGGATTTTTGTGCACTGAGTAGTTGTCATCCGTAGCAAAGCTTACAAAACAGTTGAAAAAGTAGTTAAAAATACTCTTTAGGGATGCTCTCTTCATTATTTAGGCTAAATTAAAATTTCCCTATACACAATTAGCTTTGAACAACCGAAGATACTTTCCTCATTAAGCAGGATAGTTAATCTCTAGAATTCACTTTGTATTGCGGTAATCACCAACGGGGGAAAAAATAACTTCAGTTATTCAAAGCACGATTAGTTACTTGTATAATGGAAAGTTTCACTTCAATCTACGTGTTGAAGAAATATTTTTTACTTCCTGAACAACCTCATTGTTTTTTTAAAACTTTGCAACTGATGATAACTACTTAGTGATAAAAATTCTTATCTAGTTTAAAACAATTTGTTATTAGTGTGTTTTTATTATTGTAACGAAAATTCCACAAACAACAGTTCTTTATTATCAAACTGAATACACAAGCTCTTTTAACAATTCGTAGCTGGTACACACAACAATTTATTTCTAGCTAATCGCTAGCAGTATGGTTATTAACTTCTGAAACTACGATGATATCTTCTTAATTACTTACTATCGAAGTACTAAAATTAACTTATGTTAATTTGTATGATCACTATAATAAATTTATTTCGAAACTTACAATAAATTATCTTACATTAGGTATTTTTATATTAGCAGTACGGACCGCTAATTTCCAACCCCTTGTTTTTGTCGGCGAAGTCGATCTAGACCAACAAATTAATTTTTAAACGCCTGAGCAAGTTCGGCGCTATACAATGTACGTCATACTCCTTGCTGTTCCCCGGCGTCATCACTATCCTTGGGTATAAAGCGGTTGACGTACACCACTAATGTTCTTCCTACCAATTCGATTCACCACGTCGTTGATCTGTTTTATAACTTTATTCGGTCCCTCCCGATGTCTTTGTAACTTTGGTGGCAATCTATGCCTTGAACCAGGATTGTATATCCTGACAAGGTTGACCTCTTAAAAACCAGAATCCTATGCCTTGGTGCCATATTTAGTCTTCATGCGATCGCTTGTGATCTGCATATTTTTCCTAACGTCACCATGGATGTCATGCATCTTGCGCTTGAGCTTCTCGACGTAGTTCTCGCTCACGATGTTATTTGTGGGCTTACACCCAAACTCAACATCACAGGCAGACTATCTCACATCCCAGCATAACACATGCAGGTGTCTGTTAAGTTGTTATTGTATTAGGTGCGGACAAGAAAGAAAGCAGTAAAGTAAGTAAAGAAATCGTTTACACCGAATATCGCAACAAAACAGGGACATCATGATAGAATAGAAATCCAAAAGATTTAAATTTCGCGCTAGCTCAAAAACGTCATAGAGTGGGTTGAATGATACAGAAAGAACAAATTGGAAACCTCAGTAAAAACTATATTACCAACATGTAGTCCCGAAGATCTATTTACCAAAGTCAAAAACAGATTTACGTAATAGTTCGGTATAACGTGATGTACACAAAGCGTCAATTTACATATAATACAGTATCAGCCTAAACATTTTAAAATATCGTAAAATATTATTATCTAAATACGAACATACTTGCAACGTGTTCAGCCCTAAATATGTACAAAAAATAAAGAAATAATATAAGGACATCTGCTTTGGTGAGTGCACCTCGTAAAATTTAAGAACGTAACATTGAATTTTAAATAGCAAATTAACATTAATTTACACAGAAAAGTAAACAGTAGAAAGTGCTCTAACGCACGCTTTAAGAATAGTGTACATAATGCCTCGTGTTGTGAGCGTGCACTTGGTGACGTATTGTCTGCAATTTAGTGCAAAATCAACCCAAAAGAGAAGTATCTATCTTCCAAAACAGCAGTACAAGTAAAGCAAACAAAAAAATTCACTGCACCTTGAGCTATCGGCTTCTTTCTAGTACTATCTTAGAGTGAGGAAATGCGGCAGCATTTGTTTACGCCTGAGTACTGGAAACACCAACTTAACTTATACTAGCCTAGAAAGCATTTTAATCTCGCAATTCACAAAATCTTTTTTCACTAAAAGGATGCTGTTTATTTATTTATTTATTTATTTATTTATTTATTATTTATTTATTTATTTATTTATTTATTTGTTTATTTATTTATTTATTTATTTATTTCTTTATTTATTTATTTATTTATTTATTTATTTATTTATTTATTTATTTATTTATTTATTTATTTATTTATTTATTTATTTATTTATTTATTTTTATTTGTTCCAACATTTCAGTAGTCCGCTACCTGAAATTTAACCAGACCTGGTGTGTGTTATGCGTGGGGGGGGTAGGTGGGAGGGAGACTGTTGTGCGTATGTGTGTTGTGTGTGATATTGATGTCCGTGCTATGTTCCCACTCTAGAACCAAGACCATCGGCAGCCGTGATATCCTAGTCGTCAAGGAAGAACGTTCAACAGATTTACCTAATCAGTCCGGACCATCGGCAGCCGGAAATCCAGATGTTAAAAGAGCAATGTAAGTGAGTGAATGGTGTTTTTGTGTTTGTGCGGTGTTTGAGAGGTGTTTTGTGTGTTTATGTGTGTATGTGTGTGTTTGTGTTTGAAGTGTGTTTAAAATATTAATTTGTGTTTATGTTTGCCCAGGTTACCAAAAGGTTAGATTGAATTGCTATAATTTTGTACATGTTTGAACTTATACTATTTCAGAAATAATTAGTTTCTTTCAGAGTAAAAGGATTGGTTTGTTGTATTATTTGCCTCAGGTATGTGTTAGTTTGGTTCTTTAAATTTAGCGTTAGTAAAAAAGAAAAGAAATTATCTATTCTACTACTTAAAATTAACTTATGCTACTACTGTTAGTTAGTTATGATGCTGTACCTAATGTCCCGCTTTCAAAGCACGGTCTGTATATAAGGAAAGAACCACGTGTGAGCATGGTGTTTGGCTTTCAAAAATATTGCCGAAGGATATAGTGTGAAGAATTCTTAGGCAGCAGCTGCAAAAATAACAGCTTCCAAACAAGAGATAACGATTACCAAGAATTGTTAACAAAAGGATCAATCGTATTTCTATGGACACCTGCACAGCTGCAAGATAAAGCATACTGCTTGATGGAAGTATAGACTTGGTATAGTGTCCATTTACTAGGCAGGTGGTTAAACGACCTTATCTTTTAAAAGAAAGTCATGAGTTTATGTGCAGCTGTAGTTGAAATGTATTCACTGCCTCTATCAATATCGGCTCTTCGAGTTTTTTCTTGAACTATTTACATCGGTTCTACATGTAGCCGAATCCACAGTTCTGGCGTCGTGGTCATTTTATCTAACTGTTGGTAACGAAGTACACGTCGAATCGCCTCCTTCATGCTCTCTTGACTCTGCACGTCGTTAGAGCAACCTACCTTGCCGCAGATAAGTTACATCGCATGCTTTGCCACCTCAAACTCTGAGCCATAAGCCAACGCATCATGAGAGGTTTTTGGCCGGGCCAGAAGTAGTGCTTGCTCGATTTCCTCCTCAGGTATACCATCAATAAAGACCTGCACTGCCATCTTCTCTAGGAAGCTAGGAAGCTATCTAATGCTGTTATGTAGGCTAACCTAACCAAGCGAACAGCAACTGCTTCGGACACTGTTACGTAATAAATTTTCTCAACGACATTCTTATTAATTTCGATTTCATTACCTACTTTTTATGACGCATCTGACTTGTTGTTTGCATTATTAATGTGTTTTAGTCAAAATTAATCCGTACGATTTATATGGTTAAAGAAAATCCGTAGTTGAAATATTCTTCTACTACGCTAATCAACTGAAATTCTGGTTCTGTTATCTTCAGTGTAATAATTGAATGTTGGTCTCAAGTAAAGCGACCTGATTTTAATACTTTGCGTTTCAAAAGATCCAGTTGACTTTTATAGACGTATTGTTGTCTGCTCTAAATTTTGAGTGTTTGGGTTAACTTGGATTTTGTTTGGAAAAAATGTTTTGGTGAATATAGATTTAAGAAATTATTCTTCTCATATTCCGTGCGAGGGTTTTGTAATCGAAGCGAATGTATGTTTTCAATGAAACACAAAATCTATACGTTTATTTTAGGAAGCTGTTGTCTTATCGATTGCTTTGTTCTAAATGAATAACCCGATCTATATCGGTAAGTGGTGTTAATGTTTATACCTAAAATTCTAACGATGTTTATTGATAGGGTTGTTTGGTCCTGATTGTTTAGTCCTGATTGTTTGGTTCCGATTGTTTGACTCCGATTGTTTGTATTGACTGTTTGTTCTGGCGTTGTTAATTGTTATTTCTTTGTGCCGTCATCGTATTCATATGGTTGTATTGTTATTGGTACTGTGGCCAGTGACGACATATTGAGCACATGTATACAAGCGAGATTCCTGTGTACCGATCCACTTGTCAGTTTAGAAGCCATTGTGGACGGATACAAGTTAAATATATCGTAGAGAATCGGACATCTGGTAAGAAACCCACTTTTTTGGCATTGCCATTTGTTTTTGGACAACTGCCACGAGCGACTAATTCCAAGCTTGGTATAAATGTGATAATAAATTTAAAGTATATACAAGAGAAAGTTGTGAACTTGAGCCAACTGATTTGAATTTTTTTACCAGGAATATAATTGCAAGTTGTGTGAAACGTTATTACATTAACATTGAGGTTAAAGATATACCAAGCTACTCAAGATATTTTTATATTTAATTAGTAGATTGATTTGACAGTTAATGTGTATGTTGGTAAAGGTACACAAATTATTTACATTCGCATGATAGCAAATTCAGTTAAAAGTAAAATCAATACAATCATATGATGTTATTCTTGATTTAATAGTAAAGTGAATTAAATTTATGTATTGCATTGTTTATTTTTCTAGTGCTATTATCTATATAAATGTTAAGGTGTGCAGATTGGAGTATCTTCCGTAATTGAAGGACTTCTAGGTTTGTTTTGAAGGAGCCCAGCTATGTATTAGTTTAAACTTAGGTGGCGTCATATTTAGGGGTTATTATTATTATCGAATTTCATGTTACCATCTCGGAAGAGGAGCGAATTGGAGTGAGCGCACCCCATTATCGTGACTGCGTTAGCTGTGGATTATGCTGCCTGGCTCCTGCTGTTTCATCGGCAAATTTGTCTTTCTACAAATCCTTGTGGTAACAACACTTGGTAACGGTTCTTCATTTGAACGTGACATACTTGGTACAGATGAGAGCAGCCGTACTTCATTAACAACATTGATGTTAAGGCTCCATAGCTTCTATGCTCAGGGTCTAGTATGATTTGCAAAATGTTCAAGGTCTCACCTCGTAACGCAACAGTCAAGTAGGTTGCCCTATCACCATCGTTTAACGTTTCTTTCAAATATTTCATTTTACTACTTTTTGTATTAGTGAATCCCACCTATAAAGCTAAACAATTTCCTCTATAAAATATAATTTTTGGGTTACTACACTTTTGATCTAAGGCAAAATTATTTTTATATCATATACGATACATACTCAAAGGTTGTCAAATTCATTGTCAGTTTTTAAAGGTTAGAAATGATATCATTTTAATTTCGTTCTAAATTATTACAGTTTTACGATTCATTTGTTTTGACTAATAATGAACTGTTTTGGCGCGCCGGTGATTTCATCGCCTGGACATAAAGAGTTCACAGACAGATTTGTGCTGATTCAACTAAATTTAGTTCAGCTATCCGTAAATTAAATATACATACAGATTAGATAGACAAAACGACACAAGGTGTTTTAGTTTGCAGTCTTAATTCAGCTGTCCAAAGTTTGCCGAGGACGTCTCGAACTATATTAGAAAAGGAAGATCCATTTTCTTAGAACATCTCCTACTTAACATCCAATCAATCAAAATAAAACTTTAGAAGGATAGCTACCTTAGACAAGAAGGTTATTGGGCAAACAAGTCAAATGTTTGGATAATACCATACCATGGTGGTTATTCTCAGTTGTACAGGCGTATTGGTTTCCAGGTCAACAACATTATGTTGCAGATGAGCATGCTGGCGGTTCAAGGTCAACATAACTAGACACTTTAATGTAATCCGCCTTAACTACAGTCAAGAATCACTCATCATGTATTATGAATCTATCGGAACTATACCCGCAGCTTTCTACACAATGCCCTATATTTTTTTGCATAACTATCACCACACCAGAATTTCCTTCTTCTGATCCTGATGCATTACCCTAAAGTCTCCACTCTAAAAATCCCCCGCTTCTGGCCATCGAACTTCGCTGATCCCTACTATGTCAAGTGCTAACCTATCCATTTCAATTTTTAAGTTTTCTTACTTACCTACTTGCTTCATACTTCTGACATTCCACGCTCCGACTCGCAAAATGTTCCCGATTCTTTTTCGAAATTTTCCTATCACATTCTCCGAAGTAGTGCCTTCCCGAAGATCCGAATGGGGGACTATTTTACCTCCGGAATCTTCTACTTCAGAGGATGCCATCATTTTAAATACGCTATGTACTTGGGAGGTAATGTGGTGGTTTCCTGTTGCCTTCAACATCGCGGTAGTGAGTTTTAGAATGCCATACCGACCACTATGGTCTCTGCCAATCTAAGTACCGAAAGAGCCGCTGATCTCTTTGGGGACCTGTCTTAGTCAGGCTCCTCATTAAAGACCCTACTAATTTGGTTCAACCTGTAGTTTGGCTCTTTAGATCACGAGAACGCGGAAGCCATTCCATCTTTTCTAGTAATTTAGAACTTATTCGAGGACCTAAAATTTAAGTTTTAAAATTATAATTTAAATACATGTCTTTGCTTTAGCCACACTTCATGAACAAATTTTGCTACAGAGGAAGGTATAGGAGAGTCTGGAAATTAATGTTTCTTTTCAGCAGTCACAGGGAGAAAAAATATCCTAAAAAGCTTTCGTACCTTCACGTCCTCTGTAAAGAGATAGCTTTATAAAATTTTGGAAATAATTGAAGAAAGCAATAAAACCGAAATGCTGAATGTTTATGGAAGAATTGTATGCTTTTTGAGCATTAACTATTGGTGTAATCAAATAAACTAAAATAAATCAGTATATATTTTATTAACTCTTTAAGGTACTAAACAATAGTCACAAAACCATATCATAAACAATATCTTAAAATAAAATCACACACAAATACGTTTTATGATCGATTCATAAATATATTGAGCACTTCATGAGATAATATATTAAAAACCAATGAGTGGTAGGTTTTGGACAGCTTTTTCTGTACTTTTCGGATATGCATTTTCCATGTGCGCGCGAATGTGTATACATTTGTGCATGTATGCGTCTGCGTTTAAATATCTGCACGTGTACACGTGAACGGTAGGTGTTCGTGCGTGTGCGTGATACGTGCGCGTGTGTGAGTGCTCGCGTGTCTGCGTAGGTGTGGGCGTGCATGTGTGCGTGCGAGTGTATTCCTTATAGAATTTTTTAAAAATAATGAAGCCGATTGTGAAATCACAACTGATTTATAATAATCTATAGCCTTTTTAGTTCAAAGAATAACACCTTAATTTATTTACAATTACTTTGGGTTTCAACCCGAAAATATGCTAAAACTGTTTTATATAAACCATTAATTGTAGTGTATTTTTAGATTTTATGTACACGGTATCCTGAGTTATTCGAATGGATTCCAGTAACAGACAAGAACTATAAATTTTTATGGAACAAGCACATTGTACAAGGAGGTTTTTATCACTTATCAAATATCCCGTACCTTATTGGTAGAATATCACATAAAAACAAACAGTTGTTAGTGGCAGAAGTCCTTGCAACAGATGCTGACATTCAAATTCACCATACCGCTGATGGAGTTGCAAATCACGTGAAGAATAAATTGGAGTTACTTTCATTTAATGAACGGTTACGATGGAGAAACTATCCAAAGCGATGTGACGTGCCATCGATATCATTAACACAAGAAAGCCTTGCTGAATCAAATAATACCAGTAAACAAAATAAAAGTGGAAGTTTGTTCAAATATTTTAATTTTTATTTTAACTAATTCTGGAAATGTTAAATAAAGTTGCATTGTATAAAAATATCGCTAAAATTCTACAAGGGAGTGAATAATAATAGATTTTATTGTACTAGTATTTGCGATACTGAATATTTGCAAGCTAGAAAACAGAAATAAGAGTGAGTATTGAGTTTATAATATTTTCCCCTATGACCTACATAATTCTAGACATGTATTTGCGATTTCTAAACCAACTTTCGTCATAAATGAGCTCCCACCTATACCTACACAATAGCATATCCTGTTAGGTTTGTAAATTTTGATGTTGTCACTTTTATTTAAATTAAAAATTACTTATGTAAGTTAAGTTGCCGCGAATGAAAGCAGTAACACTTTCGGTACTATGAGTGGCAGAGACCATAGGGGTCGGTATGACATTCTATGACACCCTACTGCTATGTGGAAGGCAATTGGAAACCACCACACTTGTTACCTAAGATGATGGCATTCTTCGGGGTAAAAAACTTCGCAGTAAAATAGTACCCCATTAGGATCTCCGGGAGGGGACTACTTCGAGGCATGTGATCGAAAAGTTTAGAGAAAGAGTCGGAAACATTCTGCGAGTCGGAGCGTGGAATTGAAGTAGATAGGATAGCATTAGACATAGTAGGGATCAGCGAAGTTCGGTGGCGAGAGTGTAACATTATTTTGTAATGTTAACGAATAAACAAATCAATCAATTAATTAAAATTCAGTAACTTGAATAAAGTATAAACAAAAATTTACACCAATAAATTACCTCATTTTATTTAGGATCTCTTATAATAAAAGACCACATTTACCGATTGCTTCAGGCTACTAAATTCCAGCGGCAGGTCCTAATAATTTAAAGCTCAACCCTCGTAAATCAAATACAATAAACCTCTTAAAGTTAGGTCGGTTACAGACTCACAAATCTGATAAAATTAAAATGTAATAGTACCTTTTAGCGTAAATAAAGGAAACCAATTTCAGTTTGAAAAGCTTAACCTTCTTAATACTTTTGTTGATTGACAGCGGGTTAGACAAAACGAAATATTATAAATAGCAAAAACTATTTCCAATTTGATTTGTTCAAATATTACAAGTAATTTTAAGTAGTCTGGAGACATCCATTGTATTTAAAATCCATTTCGGCTCAAGTAGGTTAGCCAGTCTTTGTTAACGGCAGACGACTGTCTCCATAGGTATGGTCCACATTCCCAATAATTAAGAAATTCGTAGAAAATGAAATATAATTTAAACCGTTGCAAAAATAATTGCTTCCGTGATTCTCATCTAAAAAGGGGTTGGATTTGGTTTCTGAAAACTTGTTTTGTGGGAGGTTCTGTTCAGTCATTGGATAACAGAAAATGACGTACATAATAATTAGGGTAGGAATTAGTCTATATAATTGAAGGCTTTAGCTAAAGACGGAGAGTTTTTCCAATGGGACCGTCCGTGGTCAAGAAGTAGAGAGAAACGTAGTTCGCGGGTAGCGTTCTCTGGCATGACAGATAGAATATTCCACTTCGTATCACGATATTTAAAAAATTGGAAAGAGGTGATTACTTTTCCAGTTTCGCGAGGGTTATGCCCATATGTTCGCGGACTTATAGTGATGCAAGATAAATATTAAAAGCTTGTAGGTGTGTGACGCACAAGTAAGTGATATTGTCAAAATTCTGCCGGGTTCGTGTGCCAGTCAATTCTTTAAACATTACAAACAGAAGCAACAAGCGAGATTCTCTTCCCAAATTTAAGAACTGCTCTACGTTGGAAAACAAACCCTCAAACAATGGACAATTTTTAGTAAGTTTTTATAGTTAAGTAGCATTACCAATTTTTAGTTAGTTTGTTTGTTAGGACGTTGTGGCCATAAACCGTAGGATTAATTTAGTGTCCGATTTATAATATAAGTTTTCTTTCATATACAAGTGTTTGATAACTACTTATGTACTCAAAATTTTCATAAATTCCATAGTCACCTATTCACTTAAATTTCTAAATCAATGAATGTAAGAGGTTCACGGTTATTGCTCTGTGAATTAAATAGTTTTGTTTGCCGTTGATTAAGTCAATAGTTTTTCTTATTTTTTTTTATACAAGTAGTAAAAAAGTGAGGAATTGATTAAATAGGAGTGAAACAGGAATGTGCCCTGTCCCCGTTAATTTTTAACTTGTACATCGAAGAGACAATGAATATTTATGTAGATTTAATTAATAATTAATTTAAAAGATACATTTAAATGTAGAAAGACATTTGGAATCGTTATGTAGGGACAAAAAATTGATATGCTTAGATTTGTTGATGATATATTGGTATTAGCATCTAACAAGGAAAAGTTAAAATTTGCTCTTAATGAAATGGAAACAGTTTTAATAGAGAGATACGGTATTCAAATTAACAAAAATAAAACTAAAGTACTAGTATGCAAAGCAGGGGAAAGTAAATCGAAGACTAGAATACAAATAGTAAACGAGAACTTACAAGAGGTTAAAGATTTCTGCTACCTAGGAAGCCAAATAACGCAAGATGGGAAAAGAATAAAGGATATAACGATTAGCACAAGGTCGTGCTACATTTTTACAAGCAAAAGCAATTACTGTGTTCCAGGACAACAAACAGAAACAAGGAAGAAATTGCTAAAAGCATATGTGTAAACCACAGTACTGTACGGCAGTAAAACTTGGACAGTAGAAGAAACGGACAGGAAAAAGCCTTTCAAATGTGGTACTTCAGACGCATGAAAAAGATATTGTTATTTATTAACGTAACTTGTGTAGAATAAAATCAGACTTGCGGTGCCTTACGTATATAACGGGTGTTTCAAATGGCACGGGTTTTTTTTAAGAATAAGTAAAATATAGATGGCGCACTGATTTCGTCTGAGTATTTTGACATTTAAAAAGTGTGATGTATGACATTTATAAAAATGGCTTCGTACACGATACAACAACGCGTTCAAATTGTTGAATTATTTTATGAAAATCAGCGTTCTGTGAAAAGTGTTTTTAGAAAACTACGGGAATTTCATGGTTTACATAATCGTCCAGCTGAAAGCACTATTGGTCGAATTATTAAAAAATTTCAAGAGACCAGTTTGGTGCAAGTTCAAAAAGTGAAAAATACAGTCGTGCCGTCGTTCACAAGAAAATATTGATTTGGTTCGTGATAGTGTTGCAGAAGATCCTAAAGTGTCTATTGGACGACGTTCATAACAAGTTGGACTTAGTGGATCAACAACATGGCGTATTTTGCACAAGGATTTAGCTCTGAAGGCATATAAGGTTCAAATAACACAGACACTAAAGCCATTAGATCATTTAAAACGTCGTTCATTTGTCAATTTCATCAATGAACAACAGGCTGATTTTTCTCAAAAAATTATGTTTTCCGATGAGGCACATTTTGAACTTGGTGTCTATTTTAATAAACAAAACTGTCGTATCTGGGGTGAGGAAAATTCACGAATTATTCATGAGAAACCTATGCATTTTAAACGAGTTACCGTTTGGTGTGCATCATTATAGTCAGGTGGTGTAATTGGACCTTACTTCTTTGAAAATGCTGTTGGTGAAGCTGTAACTGTCAATGGTGATCGATATCGTCGGCTAATAACCGAATTTTTGTGGCCTGAATTAATGAATATTGATCTAGAGGATATTTGGTTTCAACAAGATGGCACTACATCTTACTCTGCAAAAGAAACAATTGCTTTATTGAGAGAAAAATTTTCTGGACGTGTAATCTCAAGAAACGGTGATGTTAATTGGCCACCAAAATCATGTGATTTGACTCCATTAGACTATTTTCTTTGGGGTTATGTGAAAAGTCAGGTTTATAAAAACAATCCACAATCGATTCCTGCTTTGAAGGATGAAATTATTGGTGTCATTGGTGAGATAGAGCCTCAATTATGTCAAAATGTCATTTAAAATTTTAACAAAAGAGTGGACGTCTCTGGAGCTGTAAGAGGAGGCCATTTGGCAGATATTATTTTTCGCATATAAATGTCATTAGTGATACATCAATTACCAACAAAAAGTTTTTGAAAATGAATGCAAATTGTGTCTTATTTATTGTTAAAAAAACTGCGGATCGTCCTAAAAAGCTTGGATCGGGTCCGAGCTACGCGGTTTTTAAAAAAACGGTTATGGATTTTTATAGTTCGAGCAGAATCGAAAACTTTATACTCGAAGATTTGCTTGTGGTATTCTGTTTTTGTCTGAATTGCGGGTATTTTTCTTTTAGTCGAGGCTTGCTACGGATCGTCCTGAAGAGTTTGGATCGGCCCTGTCTCACGCAGTTTTAAAAAAACCGGTTATAAATTTTTATAGTTAGACCTGAATCGACATCGTTAAACTCGAAGATTTGCTTGTGGTATTTTGCTTTTGCCTGAATTGCGGGTAGGTTTTTTTATTCGGGGCTTGTTGCGGATCGTTCCAAAGAGTTTGGATCGGGCCCGACCTACGCAGTTTTAAAATAAAAACGGTTATGAATTTTTGATTGAATTGCGGGTATATTTCTTTTGTTTGGAGCTTGCTGCCGATCGTCCTAAAGAGTTTGAATCGGGCCCGACCTATACAGTTTATTAAAAGGAAACGGTTATGAATTTTTATAGGTAGGCCAGAATGGACAACATTAAACCCGAAGTTTTGCTCATGGTATTCTGTTTTTGATTGAATTGCGGGTATGTTTCTTTTATTCGGAGCTTGCTACGGATCGTTCTAGTTTGGATCGGATCAGACATACGCAGTCTTACTGGAAGATTTGCTCGTGGTATTCTGTATTTGCTTGCATTGCGGGTATATATCTCTTATTCGGGGCTTGCTCCTGATCGCCCTGAAGAGTTTGGATCGGGCTCGACCTACGCAGTTTAAAAAAAAGAAACGGTTCTGAATTTTTATAGTTAGGCCAGAATCGACAACTTTAAGCTCGAAGTTTTATCGGTGGTATTCTGTTTTTGATTGAATTGCGGATGTGTTTCTTTTATTCAGGGCTTGTTACGGATTGTAGCAAAGAGTTTGATCGGATCCGACCTACACAGTTGTAAAAAAAGGAACGGTTATGAATTTTTATAGTTAGGCCAGAATGGACAACTTTAAACCCGAAGTTTGGCTCGTGGTATTCTGTTTTTGATTGAACTGCAAGTATGTTTCTTTTATTCGGAGCTTGCCACAGATTGTCCTAACGAGTTTGGATCGGATCAGACCTACGCAGTCTTAAAAAAAACTGTTATGAATTTTTATAGTTAGACCTGAATCAACAACTTTAAACTCGAAGATTTGCTCGTGGTATTCTGTTTTTGCCTGAATTGCTGGTATGTTTCTTTTATTCGGGGCTTGCTGCAGATCGTCCTGAAGAGTTTGGATCAGGCCCGGCCTACGCAATTTTAACAAAAGAAACGGTTCTGAATTTTTATAGTTAGACCAGAATCGACAGCATTAAACTCTAAGATTTACTGATGGTATTCCGTTTTTGCTTGAATTGCGGGTATGTTTTTTTTATTTGGGCTTGCTGTGGATCGTTCTAAAGTATTTGGATTGAGCCCGACCTACGCAGTTTTAAAATAAAAACGGGTTATGAATTTTTATAGTTAGAACTGAATGGACAACTTTAAATTCGAAGATTTGCTCGTGGTATTCTGTTTTTGCTTGAATTGCGGATGTTTCTTTTATTCGGGGCTTGTTGCCAATCATCCTAAAGGGTTTGGATCTGACCCAACTTACGCAGTTTTAAAAAAGAAACGGTTCGGAATTTTTATGGTTAGACCAGAATCGACAGCATTAATCTCGAAGATTTGCTCATGGTATTCTGTTTTTGCCTTAATTGCGGGTATTTTTCTTTTTTCCTAGGGGCTTGCTACGTATCGTCCTAAAGAGTTTCGGCCGGATCCGGCTTACGGAGTTTTAAAGAAAAAACGGTTATGAATGTTTATAGTTAGGCCATAATCGACAATATAAAACGCGAAGTTTTGCCCATGGTATTCTGTTTTTGACTGAATTGCGGGTATGTTCTTTTATTCGGAGCCTGCTACGGATCGTCCTAAAGAGTTTGGATTGGGTCTGACCTTATGCAGTTTAAAAAAAACAATTATGAATTTTTATAGTCATACCTGAATCAACAACTTTAAACTCAAAGTTTTACCCGTGTGTTCTGCTTTTACCGGAATTGCGGATGTGTTTTTTTTTAATTCGGGGCTTGCTATGGATTGACCTGAAGAGCAGGGATCGGCTTCGACCTTCGCAGTTTTACAAAAAAAAAAACGGTACGTATTTTAATAGTTGGACCTGAATGGACATCATTAAACTCGAAGTTTTGCCGTGGTGTTCTGCTTTTGCCTGAATTGCGGGTTTCTTTTATTCGAGGCTTGTTGCGCATGTTGTATGTGATTTTTTTTCATCAGTTTCATTCTATATATACCTGTGTAAATATCTAGTATATTAGAATAATCGTGTATCTTCGGGTTTAAAGGCGAATTGTTATTTAAAATGTTTTATGTTATTTACTTTAAATTGTTCCGTTGTGTGCTATTAATAATTGTGTTTTATGAATAAAAATCTCTGAAACAATTTTTTTATTTAGTGGGACTGAAGGTGTATGAAATTATAAATTTGCTGAAGAATAGTTAATAAAGTTGTTCATAATTTAAATTTGTGGCATTATGATAAGATTAATTATAATTGAGTAGCAGTGCATTTTATGCGATTAATATGGTTTAATGTGTTTTGAATTCGCAGCTGAGCAGCGTGTTTGTGTGTATCCTTCTTTACCGACACCACTGGTCGTTCGGTATAACTCGTAAATCCGCTGCTGGAAATTAACTACTAAGTTTACGCCGGTCAACAATAGTAACATTTGGATAATATTCTACGAACAACACGACGAAATGAGATGATCCAAAATCTTTCTTGAATCAAATACAGATAGATTGAAATGGGTTTTGACGAATTCCATTTCCACTGTATCAATTGATAAGAACGACCAGCTTCTGCAATTAATATGTTACGGTATTCCGCGCAAACACAAAAGAAAACAGTAAAAGTAAGTAAAAAAATCGTTTACACCGAATACCGCAACAGAACGGGGATAGAATGGTAGAATTCGGGCTAGCTAAAAAACGTCGGAGAGGGGTGTGGGTGAAATAGGAAGAACACATTGGAAACTTCTGTAAAACTATATTGTTAACATCGAATCTTGAAAGACTATCTACAAAACAATAAAACAAATAAATTGCGTAATCGTGATTGTAAACAAAGCCTCAAAACATATAAAAATTGGTAAGCAAAATAAATATAACATGTTATAATCAAAATACTTAATGGTTCACCTTAAATACATACAAAAGAAAATAAGACATAAACTATACAGTACTTTAGGAAAAGAAACATACATAAGTTATCTATACGTGCTGCTTTGTGAAGTGCATCTCCTCAGAAATTATATAACATTAAAATTAGACACCCTAACTTAAATTAGTCATATATTAAATACTTTTAAAGTGATGCGTAAGTTTTTTTAGTTAATGTTTATACAGAAAGACAAAAGAAACAGTAAAACGGACTCTAACACAAACTTTGAATAATTCAATTTTCCATTTAATGAATGATTATTACATCGTCGTTCGTGCCTGGTGAATTTGTTTGGTAACGTGGTGTTGGTAATTTAATGGATAAGCATGATTAGCAGCAAATCAAATGTCTATACTCCACAGCAGTATAAAAGAATTGCGAAAATAGAAAACTGTACCTTGAACTAGTTGGATTTGTATCATGTTGTGGATGGAAAAATGCGACTGTATTTCTGCATGCTGGAACCACCAACTTCACTTATACTAGCACAAAAAGCATTTTAGTAGCGCGACTTTACAACATGTATCTTTGGTAAAAAGATGTTGTATTCAATCTTTAATGGTCTCTTTCATAGCACGGTCCCTATTTTATAAAGACAGAATCATGTATGGGGTAGGGTATTTGGCTTTCAAAGATTTCGCCGAAAAACCATGTGTGCAGAATTCCCGGACAACAGCTGCCGAAATACAAACTGAAACAGCTTGCCAACAAGCAGATAACGCAATTATCAAAAGATTTTTAGACAAAGGAAAACAATCTTGTTACTTTGTAACATCCTAACAGCTGCAGAATACCAGATAACAAGTCCATTGTAAGCAGATGTAGGCAGGTGCTAAGTGCTCTTATCTTTTAGAAGAAAGTTGCGCATTTACATGCACCTTTAGTTAAAATGTAATCACTGCAGGTACTAGGAAACATTGCAACTACTTTGTAACGTAATGTTTCCTAAGCAGCTGTTTGATTTTACAAAACAAACTTTTATATAGAGTAATTACTTCAGAAATTTTATTAAATAACACTAATTCAAATGGCGGAAAATCGAGCTTGTTGAGAAATTTTTAGGGTGTTTTAAAAATGAATGCAGAAAAAATTGTTTGCAGGGTTTTGAACGTAACAAATATCTGTCGTTACGTTTGTGTAATGTCGCTAACAGAAACAAACTTGTAAATGCGAAATGCCAACAATATTTTTACAATGTGATTCTGGAACTTAGGTTGTGTGCAAACGGTTTCATTCAATGAGATTCCATTCGACGATTGAGCCTCGAAAACAACCCCAAATCTAGGTTTATTATTTTCGTTTTGAAAAGTGCGTGATACTGGATGAAGTACCTATTATTGCCATCGAAAAGTGCTTACAAAAACAACATGTGACGTATGGAATTAACATACAAGTTACGCAAGTATGAATCAGCATCTTGGCGACGCTTTGAAGCCATCATACCTTTGATTTCAATGGAGAGAGTTATGAAAATCACGAACATATTCCTTGAATGGGAAGCTCACTTTGAATATTGCAAACGAAATAACGGTTATCAAAAGATTGTTGAGCAATGTTATCTTCTTGAGACGACAAACTCTTCGAAGGAACGTCTTCAAGCTTCCAAAAGCGTTTAAAATTAATATCCAAACAATGATTTACCAAAACGAAAAACGAATGAATACAGTTGGTTGCGAAAATGCCAAATATCATGTAACCAAATATTGTGTTAATAGTAGCAGTAGAAATTTCGTTGCCATTTCTCATCGAGCAAGATAGGAGAGACAACATCGGCGTTTTATAACATTTAAACAGGAGCGGGTTGTCTCCATTGTGCATCTGCCAATTTAATGTTTTCTAAATGAGACTAATAAGATTGAATAAACTTAAATGGGAGATTACCACAAATATAGGGTGCCTATAAAAAACGGCAGATTAAAAAAAATTGCCATTTTTACTTATTTCAGTTGGCAACATTGTTTTTGCATATTTTGTTATCTGTGATCATTGCGGTTTCGTTTTGGTATAGTATTTTTGTTCTCGATTAGTGTTTGCGTAGTATGGTAATGAAAAGATACAGTAAGGAAGAGCGAGTTTTGATTGCGAAAACTTACTACCGAAATGGGGAAAGTTTCGGAGTATCTTTTCGAAAACTCTGTAGGATTCTTGAACATCACAATGCGCCAAATGAATCCACCGTTCGTTGGCTGATCAAGAAATTTGAAGAAACCGCTTCAACAGTACACAAAAAAAGCCTTGGACGACCTGTTGCTGTGAGTCCAGGAAAATCATGTCGCCGTCTTTTTGTATAGAAACAAGCTTCGGTACATTTTGCAATTCGAAAATTTCGACGATCTTTATGTATCTAATTATTGGCTAGTAAGGAAGATAGAAAACTTGGGCGTCGATTTGAATTTTAAACTAGGATCAAACTAGATAAAATTACAACTACTCCGAACAAACATAAATAAAGGACAGTTTTCTGTGCGTAACTTCGTACTGAAATTAAGTTTGATTTGGTTTATGCTTGGCCGGCTAAATGTTTTTAAATTATTTATTTATCTAATGTTAAAACACAGCTATGGAATTTGCCTTGCCCTTTATTTTTAGAAGACTATGACGCCATCGTGGCTTTGGAAAAATAGCTGAAGCTAGGTAGTCGAGAGCATTTCGATGTTGGTCTTTTTCTTATATGACCACTACAGTGATATACTAGAAACCACGAAAGAAGATAACTACGTCACAAGCGCCTAGCGCAATTCACAACATATCTTTAAGATTCATTTAAAGCTTCACCAATGGATACGAGATAAATAGCAATATGATTTCTATGTGTTTTTATGTAACGACATACGTGAGCAGGTTTATTTAAGATAATGACAGAGAGAGTTATGTGGACGTATATTTGTATCCTGATATAAAAATGGACATGATCTTACTAGGGCGGTTATCCAATTTGTCAAATTAATTTAGTTGATATATTTTATTTTAATGTACTTGCATTTATATTAATTGAATTTATTAAACCCTTAAAGTATTAAGACGACAATTTTAAAGTAGTAAAAGCAACTACTTGTGTGAAAATAAAATATTTTTCACAACTGATATTAATATGGTATTTATGAACTAGATGCTACATTGGCTTGTAATTTTCAACTTAATACATACGGTTACAAGTCATGACGCAGATATCTTCTTTCGTGGTTTCTGCTATACCAAACCACTCGTCAGGCTTATGACGTCGCGATTTTGAATTCAGTTTGTCCATGGTTCTACGCAACTTTGGGCGTCACCAAATACGTGGATAATAGTACTTTATGGGTAAGTTGTACGGAAAAAAATTTCAAAATGATAATCACTACCCACGGCAGTCTTTAATTTCAGTTGAATATCATTAAACGTTACTTGTATTAGGAATAGCAACTTCACTTTAAAATTCTGCTAAAAATTTAAATTTTTTCCTCGCCTTGTACTTAAACAATTATCTGCTTATTAACGCTACTCGCTTTCCTACATTAGCAATAATTAATCCGCAGTGGCAAATGAGGTAGAAATTGCTGAAATCTCAAAACTTAACAACTCATGTAATTTCCTTCCATGATTCATTTGTTTGATTTGAAGCGTAAACTTTGATTTGGAAAATATAACAGTAATTTTTTTTAAATTTTCCCCTTCATATAGGTTTAATACTGTTTAAGTTAGCCCTAAGTTTTGGTGTTACTAGAAATATGAATCTTACTCTAAAACACCTTTAACTTAATTGCTAAGAATTAAACTAAGAAAATAAGTAAATCTGAAATATAAATTTAAAGAATCCAGCGGTGGATTCGGTGTAGGCGTCGCCGTGGATCAATGTAGTAAGCGTAAGACTACCGATCCCAAGGTCCCGGGTTCAAATCCCGACACGGCCGACTGCTTGAAAAATGGCAGGTGAGCATTTTTCACAAAAATTACGCCCTCGTTCGGATGAGAGGTTAAATGGAGGTCCCGTGTGTGAGTGTTGTCACGCACGTTAAAGATCCCTACCTTGCCTGGAACGACAAGGGTTCGGCAAAATTCTAAATTTCCAGGCAACAAAAACTCGCCTCCTGGTCAATGTAGTACCTTCAGGTGGAGCATTGGGAATGTAAATGAACGGTGGATTCGGTGTAAGAAGCCTCACAAAGAGAACCCCATGCGATGCTGGGGTCATTGATCATGCTGCAGGCTAATATTCTATGCGTCAATCGGCATCATCCTCGACTAAATGTGTTCTTTTTATCTATGCCCGTATATTATATATTATTTTTTTTAACAGATTTTCGATAAAAAATAGGACTTTTAACTAATTCGTGAAGCAATTTACCTAAAAAGAATTAACTACAATTCGTGAACAATTTGGCTATACACAGATCTTCATATTTATTACTTTGTTAGCATAAATTCTTAAACCAGTTTGTTTAGCGATGCGATAGGAGTTTAAAGGTCAGAAGTATTTTTAGTGTATTGTTACTTCGAACTCATTGTAAAGCAGTAAGCAACATTCGAAAAATGGATCTACGAGCGTTTACATTTTGTATGTTATGTCTGTTGAATAGTTGTATCTCATCAAGTGTAATCGATGGAGATATAGAAGGTAAACTGATATGTTTTCTATTGTTTAACGAATACAGATTACAGATAATTTCATTTCATAAATACAAATTTTGCTTTAGAATATTATTGGAGACGCTATTCTGGTACGATACCGCCAGACGCTCTACCAGGAGGATTGGATCAAAACGACAATGTCACATATATTGGACAAACATTTTTTGATGCTTCAACTGTACCCGGCGAAATACACAGCAGTACAAAGACTATGTACTTCGAATTTAATGGACCGCATTCTACAACAGAAAATATTAAGGTGAGTTGTGTTGTATAATTCAGTGAGGTAATTTAATAGCATATATACTACGGCTAGAGAATTAAGTTAATCACTTTTATTGTACTAATTTTTCTGGTTGATCATGCTACTCAGCGCCGGATAAAGGGGCGGAAAAGCCGGGCGACTGCTCAGGGCGCCAATATAAAAATAAATTGTTTTCATTCATTATTTTTTTATATTTTATAAATTAAAATTGATCATTTTTTATGAGACATAAGATTTTTTTAGCAAGAATGAATGGTTTTTCTGTAATAATACAAAATAAAGATCACAACCCTAATTATTATTATTGTCAACAGATAATCGATAATCTATATTTTACAGGTGGTTATAAAATAGTTTAACACACGTTCTCAATGCCCAAAAGATGGCGCAATATTTTCCACAACAGACAAAATAATAAATTGGAAGTGTTATATTGCCCCGGTAATACAATTACCCCACCTAATCCTACATAAAAGTATCAACCAAATTATATTATAATATATATATAATATATATAATATATATATATATATATTATATATATATATATAATATATATAATATATATATAATAGTCAAAGTGATACTGGCGCCTGTCGTACGCCTTAATGATTAAATAATTTTGTCTTTCTGTAAACTTGCATTAACAACAATTGCCGTGCTCTAAAGTAAAATATAAAAAAAGTTTTGTTACGTATTCGTTATGGAATTAATCAATTTTATTATTTTTAAGATACATAAATTTCGGTAAGTAGGTATCCACGTAATAAATAATATAATTTAATAATTAAATTTATGGTAAGAAATCATAATATTAATATAATTTCAGACTAAAAGGTCTATTATAGTGCCTCCAAAAAAATAATCAGGATATCAAAATCATAAAAGAAAACAACTACGAGAAAAAGAGTCAAAAAAAGCAAAAAAAAATTACTTGGGCCTTTAAACCAGACGAAACCCAGACCCAATTAACTGAAATCAATTCTCCATTACAATTGAGTCTGGATTCCGGCGAGACTTCTGCATCTAGTTTCGAAGAAATACCCTTAAACCTAAACAATCAATAACCGAAAACAAATCTGAAACTGACTACCGTTAGCGAACAAATTTTTAACGAAAATTTTAAATATATTGATCCGGGTGCTTCGCCACTTGAACTAAATTCTACATATAGAGATTATATCCTTGCATTTGATTTTTCGATAACAAAAGAAATTGATTCTAATTTCATGTATCCACGACATTCAGATAATCGTAATTTTAATAAAACAATGTATTATAGGAGAACTTAATGGAGAACGTTTTTTACGTTCATGGTTATCTTATTCAAGAAGTGAAAATAAGGTATTCTGTATTTGTTTTAAATTATTTTACACAGATGAAGTCGGCCTTGCAACGATAGGTCATTTTAACTGGAAACATTTAAGTGAGTATTTAAAACAGCATAAAAATTCTACTAAACATTTAAATAATTTTATTAAATGGTCGAGGCACGGAAAAGATTTCGAAATTGTTCAGTAATTGATAAAAATATTCAATCAGCTATTGCTAACACTAGAACACTGGAACGTTGTATTAGAAAGAATGAATATTGTGTTATATTTGGGTTTTCGTGGTACATCCGATCAATTTTTCACTGAAAATAATGGAAATTTGTTAAGGTTTGGTTGAACTTGTTAGTAAATATGACGTTACTTTGCATGAACATGTTTGTCGATTAATATCAAATGAAACATCAATTATTAATTGCATCTTCTGTTCGTAATGATATTTTGGAACGTACCCGTATAGCGAAATATTTTAGTATTATTTTAGATTGTACTCCTGATACTAGTCATTAGGAACAACTTTCATTTACGTTACGTTTTGTAAGTATTAGTGAGAGCGACTTAAAAATCAAGGAGCATTTTATTAGAGAAATTAAAGAAATTGAAGAATCAACAGGCCACTCATTATATGAGATAATAATACAATTAATGAATGACTTTCAATTGAACTTAGATGTTTGTAGATGCCAAGGATATGACAACGGCTCTAACATGAAGGGAAAAAATATAGGTGTTCAAGCTCGTATTTGCAAAAAATGTCCTCGTGCTTTTTTTATGCCATATGGATGCCACTCCCTCAATTTAGTCATTGGGGATGCAACTATATCTTGCATACAATCAACTTTTTTTTTTGGTATTGTACAACGTTTATACACATTTTTTCTGCTTCCGTAGGGCGATGGAATATTTTAACCGACAATATGCCTTTATCTTTAAAACCTTAATCGAAACTCGCTGGGAAAGTTGAATTGATTGTATCAAACCTTTGAGATTCCAGATAACTGAAATACACGATGCACTTTTACAAGTACACGAAAATTCTAAAGATGCTGGTACACGACATGAAGCATTTACGTTTTAGAACAAATATGCGAATATTCATTTCTAGTATTAATAGTTATTTGGTATGATCTGTTGTCCCAAATAAACAACGATAGTAAAGCCTTATATTTATTACAATCTTGTTCTAAATATCTTCAAAATTATCGTTCCAATAGTTTTGAAAAATGGTTGGTAGACGCGAAAGAGCTAGCTGAATTAGTATAGGGTGTTTCAAATTGCACGGTTTTTTTAACCGTAAATAAGACACATAATTTGCATTCATTTTCAAAAACTTTTTATTGGCAATTGTGTTACGTGCCAAATTGGCCCTTAAACATTTTTATAGTTTAATTTGACGTGCGGAAGTTTCGCGCCACAAATTCAAAAGACTAGGCGTGTATTTCCGTCACGTCACAGTGCGTTTGCGCCAGATCGCGCGACGCGAGTGGAGTAGGGACAAATAGGGGAGAAGTTTCCGTGAGACGCTTTAACGTAGCTGTTTGCCTTTGATCTTCGAGGAGTGCAGTTGTCGTGCTTGGTATCGTATCTTTATTTTTATTATGTAGATTTCCCTTGCTTATCTTTGTCTGTCTTTGCCTGATTAGCCCGTTCCTATCGTTCCGCTGCATATAAGAATATGAATACGACCTTGGAGCAGCCCACGACCCTAGAACGAGCCGGATGTCCATGCTCCGCCAACAGCACCGAAGCAGTCACCATCTTTAACTGCCTAAAGGGGCCATCAGTAGCCCTGATGGACTTCAACAGAAGCTAACCTTAACTCAACCCCGCAGGACGTCGGATTTCTTATGTAAGTAAACTATTGTCTTAAATTTATATTTTCCGATAATTACGTATTAAATTAGTGTATTGGTGACGTCATTGACAGATGGACGCGCAAAATCTGTACAAAGGTTAGCGTTACCACCTGCCGTGGCGTCGCTTTTTCCGCGCTTGCGCGATGTATTTATGAACTTTAAAATGTGAGAATTTGAATTTTAAACCGTAAGAATTGAAGTTTTACTAATGACATTTATATGCTAAAAATAATATCTGCCAAATTGCCTCCTCTTGCAGCTCCAGAGACGTCCACTCTTTTGTTAAAAATTTCAATGACATTTTGACATAATTGAAGCTCTATCTCACCAATGACACCAATAATTTCATCGTTCAAGGCAGGAATCGATTGTGGATTGTTTTTATAAACCTAACTTTTCACATAATACCAAACAAAATAGTCTAATGGAGTCAAATAACATGATATTGGTGGCCAATTAACATCACCGTTTCTTGAGATTACACGTCCAGGAAATTTTTCTCTCAATAAAGCAATTGTTTCTTATGCAGAGTGAGATGTAGCGCCATTCTGTTGAAAGCAAATATCCTCTAGATTAATATTCATTAATTCAGGCCATAAAAATTCGGTTGTTATCCGATGATATCAATCACCATTGACAGTTGCAGCTTCACCAGCAGCATTTTCAAAGAAGTAAGGTCCAATTACACCACCTGACCATAATGCACACCAAACAGTAACTTGTTTAGAATGCAGAGGTTTCTCATGAATAGTTCGTGGATTTTTCTCACTCCAGATACGACAATTTTGTTTATTAACATAGCCACCAAGTTCAAAATGTGCCTCGTCGGAAAACATGATTTTTTGAGAAAAATCAGCCTGTTGTTCATTGATGAAATTGACAAATGAACGACGTTTTAAATGATCTAATTTAGTGCCTGTGTTATTTGAACCTTATATCCCTTCAGAGCTAAATCCTTGTGCAAAATACGTCATGTTGTTGATCTACTAAGTCCAACTTGTTGTGAACGTCGTCCAATGAACACTTTAGGATCTTCAGCAACACTATCACGAACCAAATCAATATTTTCTTGAGAACGACCGCTACGACTGTATTTTTCACTTCTTTGATCTTCCACCGAACCGGTCTCTTGAAATGCTTTAATAATTCGACCAATAGTGCTTTCAGCTAGACGATTATGTAAACCATATAATTCCCGTAGTTTTCTAAAAACACTTTTTACAGAACGCTGATTTTCATAAAATAATTCAACAATTTGAACGCGTTGTTGTATCGTGTACGAAGCCATTTTTATAAATGTCATACATCACACTTCTTAAATGTCTAAATACCCAGACGAATTCAGTGCGCCATCTATATTTTACGTATTCTTAAAAAAATCTGCGCAATTTGAAACACCCGTTAGGTACTGAACCGATCTTTATACAAGAACGCATCCGCCGTATAAAGAGCATGATTATGAAGCTATTGATGATGTTGTTGTTGATGCGAAAGAACATTTCAAAATAAATGTATTCAACATATTAGTAGATCAAATTAAGTCTTCTTTGGTAGAACACTTTGAAAAAACCAGTGATTTTTTGAATAATTGAGGATTTTTGTGAAATTTAAAAAAGAATCTATATAGTGATGAATTACGCAAATGTTGCATGAATTTACATTTGCTTTTAAAAGACCAACAAAAATCCGGTATTGATATTGATGGTCTTGAATTAATGAATGAAATTATATCTTTCAAAACCCTAATTCCTGAAAATGTTAACAGTCGTTTAGAGATTCTCAATTTTATAAAATTAACGACCTATATACAATTATGCTAAATTTGTGGACAACTTTAAGGATAATGCTAACAATTCTTGTAACCATTGTAGCGTAGTTTCAGTAAATTGTAATTTATTAAAACATATTTAAGATCAACGATGACAAACGAAAGATTAAATAACTTGGCAATTTTGTCAATAGAAAATGAAGTTGCAAAAAAATATAAATATCACCGAAAACATACAAAAGTTTGCAGATTTGAAAGCTAGAAAAAAATATTTTTAAATTATTTCTATGAGACATATTCACTTTATTTGTTATACATTTCATTTCTTTTTTGAGATGATAATCATGGTTTCTGTACTGCTTTGTATATAATGGTGCTATAGCATCACTTCTGGTACGTATTGCAAAAAAGTCATATCATAATCAGGGCTGCAAAAACTAAACAGAGAACCAACACTTTTATAAAATATTATAATACAAAAATATCAAAAATTGGAAGTATTATGTTATGAGCTCATCAGCCATTACAGTTTTACAGTTACATGTTGCCACAGGCAAGTGTTAAAAATCTACTTAAAAGATACAACAGTACTCCAAAGTATAAACGTAAATGATTATAAAAGACAAAGTTTGGAGACCGATTATGGACTGAAATAGTTGTGTTGAATAACAGATTTAGCAGAAATCCATTTTTCAAAATGTATATTAGAATAACCAGTCTATGAAACTGTTTTATAAATACCTTTGCTTTATCACAAAGCTTAGATTAGGTAGGTAAAGCATGAGCAAAAATGATGAATTGAGCAAAACATTGAAGACAACCTTGGGTCATTGGACGCTAATGTATTTGAGTATCCCATCTTTAAAAAAGGGTATATGAGTATAATATGCTTTCCTTCTAATGAACTCTCTTAAAAGCTTAACAATACATGAAAATTTATCAGTTTTAAGGGACTTTCGGAGGTGCCAGGCTAATTCGTAACATACTTCCGCGGAGTTTGATCACAAAGGCGGTTCCGTGGCTTAGTTGGTTCGCACGTGACTACTAAGCACAAAGTCACTCTCCGAGTTCAATTCCTGACACGGACCGCTTGAAAATTGTTAGGCGATTTTTCAGAAAAATATGCCCTCGTTCGGATGAGAAGTGAAATTTAGGTTCAGTGTACATGTGAGTTTTGTCACGCACGTTAAAAATCCTTACCTTGCTTGGTAAAAAACTCGATTCCTGACCAATGCAGTACCTTCAAGTGGGGCATTGAAAACTCAAATGTTAGAGTGTTTGATGACGCACAGAAGGATTTAAAATAGTAGATATGCTAGGCGTCACTACACCTTTGTAAATGTATATAAAGTAGAAAATACATGTAACCTTCGGTTTTATTTTATAACGCATCAACTACCCTACATAATTTCATGTAAAATTCATATTCTTATAATAGTATTTTAAGGTAATATTTTAAAACTTGTTAAGACTTGGAAAATAGTTGATTGTAAGGCAGGTGGTCGCTTGGGTTTCCAAGAAAACACGCGACACTTGCATGTTAGTTTTCAAATAGTTTAGCACTTGCTATTTCTCTTCAATACAAGAGTTAGACGGTTTCGTGTCACTTACCGATAATTTGCGATAGCAGGGGAAGAAGATTATTCGTTGTAGTTTTAAGTTAGTTCACGTTGGGTATTCGGAGGGTTGCGAGTATGTAATTGTAGAAAGTTCTTTTAGGCGCGAAGTGCAATAAACATTCACGTGCATTATTAATTGGTTCGGTCATGTAAAAGTCAAATGGTTTCTTTTACGACATTGTGTAACATGTTTAATTTGATCAGTATTTATTCGCGTTGAATTACGAGGATAATGCGCTAAGCGTGCCTTATTCTTTATTAAGGTTCCATATAGTACATAATGGAACGCTTCGTTTTAATAATCTTCTTGTAGTAAGATATCTGTGTGGCATAAAGTTATTTTGTAGAACATCTGTAGTAATCTTGTTGCCTTCGTATTTCCCCACCTCTAACGTCGCTATCGTTCGGTTCTCGCTTTGTTCGTTAGTCGCTCCCTAGCAACCAATTTATCAAGATGTTTTCTAGGCTAGAGGCATGCGACCTTCGGTAGAATTATTTGTGTGAGTGGAGCAAGTCATGCTAGACATGTATCAATTTCGGTAACTTCTACTAACGGTTTGTAATTTATACATTGTACGAACTTAATTTAATTTTGTTTCGTTTATTTAGCGCGCCTACGAAAAACGATAGAGAAGGACAAGTGAAAATTTTAGTTTTGTAAGTTGTATGGTTTTGTACAAGCATTTGAGATTGCAGAAATGTGGCCCTAATTGATGTTACCCCAGGAAATAGTTTTTGGTGTTGCTCCGGAACGAATGGAATTTCTGTTCGGATTTGTCTGGAGAATCAGAGGCAGTTTGGTTTGTTATTACATTTAAGAAATTTTTGCATGTGTTTAGAATGTCGTTAGACTTTGCTAAACAGACGATCATATAAAAAGCACGAAAGTTGCTATCATGTTTACGAACATATGATCTGTTTCATTTTCAATTATTGTTGAACTGGTTTTACAAACCGTAGAAAGAAATTTTGTCAGGTTAGGTAAATATAATTGTAAGCTTTGTTCCATTTGAACTTCAGGTAAATTTCAAGATATATTTTCGACGTTATAGTTTTTTTGTGATGTAGCAACATTTGACAGATGTTTGCCGTGAAAGCAGATGTTTCGTGCAGCTGTCCTAAAATTTAAATTAAACATTCCTTAATCTTGAAGTTAGCCTTTATTTACAGATAAATTATAAAAACTAAGTATGAAAATTTAAATACACGCTGCGTACTAATTATGAAGCGGTAATCTACCTGATAAGATCTGCCCAGGATAGAAACGATAGTTCAATGCATTGTGTTTACGAATTATTTTGATCAAATATTTAAAACAAGCTTATGTTTAGAGAGCAGTCTTTTGCTTTAAAAAGACAAAATTTTGACTTTGTTATAAATGTTATTTTTGAGAATTTTTTTTACATGTTAAAAGGTTATGATTTTTTTAAAAGAAAGTTTTTCACTTCAGTAAACAATTAGCTAAACTTTGAAACTTTTATTTTGGTCAAATGCGATCAAATCTGATAACATAAAGGTAGAATTTTTGGGTAATAATTTTGTGCCAATATATTGGATATACATTTTTTTATTTTTAATACTTTTATAAGACACAAATGGTGTTCTACATTTTCTTTATTTAATCTTTGTAATTTCTTACAGGAACTGCGTCTTATTTTTATAAGACAGGTTTTTGTTAACAAAGGCGATCGTTTTATCTTTGGGTTTCCACGTCCGCCCTTAGAATTGTGCTTTGCTCTTATCGTAATTATCTCAGGACTTGGTGGCGCCTATTTAACTTAGTTTAGCTTTGATTTGCAAACAAAATTTGACTTACCCCCCACTTCTTATTGCTCTACCCAGGAATAGACCCCTAGCTATGTCGGAAGATTTTTGTTCACTGGCGCCCATTTATAAAAATTATGTTTCACTAGCGCCCATCATCATAAAAAACTACAAAATTCGTATCACTGGCGCCCAACGTGAGCTTACACAAATTCGTATCACTGACGCCTCAACGTGTAGGGCTTCGAAATTTGATTGCTCAAATTTGCTATTGTTCTCGAAATTTGTTTTGGCACAAATTTAGTTATGACATTGACTTTCTTTTAGTCAGTTAATTACTTTAGCCAAATTTATTTTTAACTTTAATTTTATTTTGGCCTAATAAAGATTTTATTCAATATTGTTTTGGCAAAAATCTATTTTTACCAAATTCACTTTTTGACTTTGACCTTTCGTTGCTCAAATTTGTTTTGACTATTTTCTTAAAGTTTGAATCATTTAGATTTATCAATTTAACTTCATTAAAATATTATACTATTACAAATATGTCTGAAAAATTTCAAACTGTTTGTTTACTTAAAGAGGAACTGGAATATGAACTTAGGATTAGAGGTGTAATAAGTGAGAGACCAGTTGTATAGAAAAGAAAAAATTTAGATAGAGTTTTGGCTAAGGAAGTGAAAGAACCCGGTTGTTTAATTCGCTTGAGTCAATAAAGAACATTTTGTCAGAATTTTATGATCATGCTACGGATTCTATTTTTAAGGGTACATCGGTTTGAGCTGTCGTCATATCATTTGAGAATTGCTCTTGTGCATAAGCACGTTTTTGTTTTTGATAGCAGATTTTTTATTTAGATCGGCATTGCAACGCAATTTAGTCTAGGCGGAACTTGTCGTCGTGGTTGGTCGCTCAACAGTATGTTAGTCTAGACGAGACTCAGGAAGAGTTGGTCGCTCAGCATTACGTAAGTCTAGACGAGACTCGAGGTGAGTTAGTCGCTCTAGTAATATATGCATCATAATTTTTTTCAGTTGATGTAATTTTTGATTGTTAGTCTAGATGAGACTCGTAGAGGGTTTGTCATTCTAGCAAATTTAAGCGTTGTGAAGCATTGTAGTTGTTTCGACATTTCGGTTAGTAGTAGAGTGAGAGTGTACCTGAACACTGATTTTTTTGTTAGCTATCGTCGTGATTAGTTTTTTTATTGATGATTCTAAAGCCGGTAGATGGCACCTCTTCTTTTGCAGCCAGATTATTCGACTTCCTTTATTGTCGAGTGCTGGTGATAAATTCTCCGCTAAGTTAGCTCCAAAATTTGTTTTGTGCAAAGTTGGTAAAAAACATTCCAATCTAGTATATGAATTAGAGAATGAAGATGGATCAGAAGCAGGGAAATGGCATATTAAAAATTTGAAACCCTTTGCTGCACCTGACCCATCAGATGAGGAAGATGATCCTGAAGATTAGCTTCTGTTCTGTCATTTCTTTGATTATGAGTAAATCAGTTGTTTGCTTGTTTCGTTTTGTTCTGGTTTTTGATTCGGTATAGTTATAACTTGTAATAAATAAAGATTGTCCTTTTACAACTTATTTTGTTTGGGAATTTTAGATGGTTATGTAAACTTGTATGCCAAATTTAGTAGTAGTTTTGTAGTGTACGTTGATGTACGTACTAGTTTAGTTTGGTGCGCGCTAGTAGAAGATATTGTTTGAAAGTATAAATAAGTTGACTATACAAATTGTTTAGTTCTGATTTCTACATATTTAGGTAGAGAGAATATTAGCGTATTCTTTCCCTTGATTTTGACCTTTCTTTGATCATTTTTTTTTGTAAGGTCAGAGGTTTGGTTGGTAAACCTCACCGTTTGGTCAGTCACTAATAGGTGATGAAATTTGAGACTTAGAGATAGTATAATCAATAGGGTGAAGAAGATTTCAGCCCCGACTGGTTCGGTTTTGTGTGAAGAGCTTTGTTTTGTAAAATATTTGTGTAGAAGGTTGAGTTTAGTAGAAGTAAAACTTCTATCACTTTGAGTTATAGTGGTGATGTGCTTTCACCCCCCATTTTTGTAAGTAACCTGTTGGTTAATTTATTTTGGTTTTGGTTATCGCTTTGAGCTGATATCATTTTGTATTAAGATGCTGTTTTGATATAGTAGTGTCTTCTTTGGTTAGTAAGGTTACTAAAACTCCAAGAAGCAGAGTTAGTACTTTTGGAAGTTTGGATATTTTATGTTGTGTTTAGTTATAGTTAGCATGTATTGGCTTCAGATAGGTTATTCTTAACAGTAGGTGTAAGAAAAATCTTGCTCTGATAAAAGAATTCCCTTAAACTTAGATTATTTTTTTTGTCCCGTGGAGTGTTTGACTTTTTGATTTCACTTCCCTCGATTTTGACTAATACCGATTATGACTTCCCGATTTTGTTTCCCAATGGACGTTTGGTACACTTAGTTACCGGTACACTCAAATTTATATATATTAGTCCCTCTCGTTTTCATAATTCTCTTAGTTATTCTGAATTATGATTAATTAAGTGTTTCTAATTTGTAAACTGTGATGTTTTGCAAATAATTGAGTTATTAGTTGGGAGTTTGATAAAAGCTCTTATATAAAAAAAAATCTTTTGTTTTTAGCTAAAAAAATTTTTGTTATAAAAGATTTTTTTTTCTTTTGGGAAAGGGGTAGTGTAACATGTTTAATTTAATCAGTATTTATTCGCGTTGAATTACGAGGATAATGCGCTAAGCGTGCTTTATTCTTTATTAAGGTTCCATACAGTACATAATGGAATGCTTCGTTTTAATAATCTTCTTGTAGTAAGATATCTGTGTGGCATAGAGTTATTTTGTAGAACATCTCTAGTAATCTTGTTGCCTTCGCATTTCCCCACCTCTAACGTCGCTATCGTTCGGTTCTCGCTTTGTTCGTTAGTCGCTCCCTAGCAACCAATTTATCAAGATGTTTTCTAGGCTAGAGGCATGCGACCTTTGGTTGAATTATTTGTGTGAGTGGAGCAAGTCATGCTAGACTTGGATCAATTTTAGTAACTTCTACTAACGGTTTGTAATTTATACATTGTACGAACTTAATTTAATTTTGTTTCGTTTATTTAGCGCGCCTACGAAAAACGATAGAGAAGGACAAGTGAAAATTTTAGTTTTGTAAGTTGTATGGTTTTGTACAAGCATTTGAGATTGCAGAAATGTGGCCCTAATTGCTGTTACCCCAGGAAATAGTTTATGGTGTTGCTCCGGAACGAATGGAATTTCTGTTCGGATTTGTCTAGGAGAATCACATGCAGTTTGGTTCGTTATTACATTTAAGGAATTTTTGCATGTGTTTAGAATGTCGTTAGCCTTTGCTAAACAGACGATCATATAAAAAGCACGAAAGTTGCTATCATGTTTACGAACATATGATCTGTTTCATTTTCAATTATTGTTGAACTGGTTTTACAAACCGTAGAAAGAAATTTTGTCAGGTTAGGTAAATATAATTGTAAGCTTTATTCCATTTGAACTTCAGATAAATTTCAAGGTATATTTTCGACGTTATAGTTTTTTGTGATGTAGCAACATTTGACAGATGTTTGCCGTGAAAGCAGATGTTTCGTGCAGCTGTCCTAAAATTCAAATTAAACATTCCTTAATCTTGAAGTTAGCCTTTATTTACAGATACATTATAAAAACTAAGTATGAAATTTAAATACACGCTGCGTACTAATTATGAAACTGTAATCTACCTGATAAGATCTGCCCAGGATAGAAATGATAGTTCAATGCATTGTGTTTACGAATTATTTTGATCAAATATTTAAAACAAGCTTATGTTTAGAGAGCAGTCTTTTGCTTTAAAAAGACAAAATTTTGACTTTGTTATAAATGCTATTGTTGAGAATTTTTTTTACATGTACATGCCTATGTATTTAGGTTTTAAAATTATTATTTAAATACGTGTACTTGCTTTAGCCACACTTTATGTACAAATTTTGCTATGGTATAGGAGAGTCAGGGAATTAACGTTTCTCTTCACCAGCAGCAGGGAGAAAAAATATCCTAAAAAGCGTTTGTACTTTCACGTCCTCTATACAGGAATAGCTCTATCACATTTTGGAACTAGTTGAAGAAAGCAATAAAACCGAAGTACTGAATATTGATAGGAACATTGTATGCTTTTTGGGCTTTAGCTATTGGTGTCATCAGAAAAACTAAAATAAATCACTTTCTATTTTATTAGCACTTTAAAGTAAGGTGAAGTGGGGTAAATGTGTATAGGAGGCAAGTGTGTATCTATTCAATATTTCTGTAAAATCTTACGTTATACGCAGCGTCATCTGTTGCCTTTTAATAACATCTTCATAAGCTGCAGAACTAACATTGAAATGTGCATTTTATCCAACCTCAGTCTTTTGTGAGAGGTGTGTAGTGGACAACTGTCTTAGAAATCCATGTTAATCAGTGTTATTCTGGAACTTTGTTTGAATGTGTATTATTAGGATAGGTAAGCAAGGACTAAATTGCAATATGATGATGTTAGTTTTTAAACTTTAGAAATTTAAAGTTTTTCAATGCTATTACACCCCTCCTCTATAAAAATTGAACATAGTTAAACTGTGTCTTATTTTTCAGGGGTATGTGTGTAATATGTACACACTTACCTCGTCGAAAGTACTACAGTGATTTTGTTGCTAATGCAAGTAAATTTTCAGGTATATTTATATAAACATGCTAAGGGTGTATGTTGGAAAAAGTAACAGGGGCAAGTCCTATACTAAAGAACATTTAGAACGAGCTATGCCGGAAGTTAACAATAGAATTATTACTGCGTATAAAGCCAGCAAAAGGTATAATATACCTATGATGACCCTCAAGTACCACTTGAGGGACTTACGAGGGAAAAGTAAGGGAAAAGTAGTAGTACGCAAGGTAGAAGCACAGCCATTCCCCTACAAGAAAAGAAAATTCTGGCAGAAAGTTTAAAAACTATGGAAAAGTGGAGATGGGGACTAAGTATGCAAGAGATCATAAGAATTGTTGGTGAATATATTAAGCGCAATGATTTAAAAACTCCGTTTAAAAATGGTGTACCCGGGGAAGACTGGTTTTTGGGTTTTGCTAAAAGACATAATTTATCCCTCAAGAAGCTTCAATCAGTAGAATATGCTCACAAAAAGTGTTTAGATCCTTTTGTAGTAAACGAGTATTTTCAATTGTTAAAAGAAACTCTGGAAAAGTTAGATTTAAATAACAAACCACATCGCATCTGGAATTTGGATGAAACCGGTTTCTGTTTAGATCCATCAAAAACTAAAATCCGTGGACAAAAAGGAAGTGCATCATCAAGAACTACAGCAGGTCCAGGGCGTGAAAATATAACAGTGTTATTGACAGCAAAAGCAGAAGGTCACAAAGCACCCCCACTAATAAAATTTAAGGGTAAAAACATATGGTACGAGTGGATTGCCCCAGAGGACAAGAAATTTTGAAAAGAACTTTCTTCAAGAAATCGGTTATACGAGACCAGTATTATTAATATAAGATGGTCATGTATCGCATGTTGATGAACGATTAATATTATGTGCCATACAAAACAATGTTATTATATTGAAATTGCTGCATCATTTAAATCATTTATTTCAACCACTTGACTTACTTGTCATGCGGTCACTAAAGGTAAAATAGGATGCTGAACTTGTCCAATGGCAACGGCACCATCACGGTCAGAGAAAACCAAAGAAATACTTCAGTCAACTGGTTGGGAAAATATGGACTGGTATAAACCCTAATATTATTACCAATGGATTTATAAAGGGTGGTATTTTCCCTTCAATGCTAGCGTTATATCAGAAGAACAGTACGATCCGTTGGCACTGAAAAGATGGCATAACAGCATTAAGGAAAATCCCAACAAAGAAAATATAAGCATTCCATCAGAAGAGAAGAAATCAGAACCATCCTCGACCATTGGTTTAAACACAAAAATTATTCAGGAAATGCCTTCAACTTCCGGCACACAAAAAGACGTTACTTTTGAAGAACTCCTCTTGGGTATGGTGAAGCAACTTAAATCAGATGATATTAAGAAACCCAAGAAAAAAGTAGCAAGCGGTGCAGAAATTCTTACCAGTTATTATGTGTTACAACGCATACAAAATATGCCCGATAAGAAATCGTCAAAAAAGAGAAAAATTATAGATATTTCTGACCCAGAAAGTTCATCTGAAAAGGAAATTGTTTACAAAGAGAGCAATAATGACATTGATTATGAAGAATATGAATTACCAGAAGAATAAGACATGCATGAAGCCCATCCAGATATTGAAGATTGGGTAACGGTTGTGTGCGCGACTAAAAAAACCCTGAAACATTATATTGGCCAAATTAAATCTACTAAAAGGACGATGATGAAGTAGAAATGAAAAATATCTTCAAGATATCTCAATACTTCACATTCTTTTATATGGGCTGAATTCAGAGGAGCGTTGTTACATTGCAATCGAAGACATTGTAGTGATACTTCATAAACCAAACGTAACAAAGGGAGGATTACACCGCTTTGGACTTGGATTTGATAATTATATTGTTCAATAAGAAGTTAATACTCATTATTAAATACTTCTTTTATATTATTGCTAATATTTGTTTTCAATGCATTTGTAAAGAGTCTGTAAGCTAAGTATTAAAAGTTCGTATATGTAAGAGTTCAATGTTTAATAAAGTTTTTTAAGCAAATACTGAAAGCTGACTTGTTTACACACTTACTCCACATTGCAGGTAAGGGTGTAATATGGACTTCTAAAATAAAAATAGCGGTAAATTGAAAACTAATGTATGCAACTGTAATGTCGTATACGAGCAGATAATACCCCTAAGCTCGTATAACCCCAAGCTAGCTTTGACATTAACAATACTGCCTTTAAAATTTTGATGCTTAAATGAACTTTAAAATTTTGGTACACGCTTACCCCACTTCACCTTACTAAACAATAGTCACCAAACTATATCATAAACAATATCTTAAAATAAAATCGTACACAAATACTTCATGATCGGTTCATAAACATTTTGAGCACTTCATGAGTCGACAGCTATTTCTGTACTTTCCGGCTATGCATTGTCCGTGTGCGCGCGAATGTGTGCGTGGATACATGTGTGCATGTATGCGTCTGCGTGTAAATGTCTGCAGATGTGCACGTGTACGTGTAGGCGTGCATGCGTGTGTGTGATATGTGCGTATGTGTGATCGCTCGCGGGCGTGCGGTTACGTGTTTGCGAAGGTGCATGCATACGTATGTGCGTGCTTAAAGAATTTTTAAAAATAATAAAGTCGGTTTAAAATAATAATTGATTTATAATAATATGTAGCTTTTTTAGTAAAAGGAGTTACACCCTAATTTATTTACATCTACTTTGGGTTTCAACCCGAAAAGATGCCAAAGCTGTTTTTAAATAAACCATTAATTGCAGTGTATTTTTAGATTTTATGTACACGGTATCCTGAGTTATTCGAATGGATTCCAGTAACAGACAAGAACTATAAATTTTTATGGAACAAGCACATTGTACAAGGAGGCTTCTATCACGTACTAAGTATTCCGTTCCTTATTGGCAGAATATCACATAAGAACAAACAGTTGTTAGTGGCAGAAGTGCTTGCAACAGATACTGAAATTCAAATTCACTATACCGCTGATGGAGTTGCAAATCACGTGAAGAATAAAATGCATTTACTTTCATTTAATGAACGGTTACGATGGAGAAACTATCCAAACCCATGTGAGGTGCCATCGACATCAATAACACATGAAAACCTTGCCGAATCAAATAACGCCAGTAAACAAAATAAAAGTGGAAGTTTGTTCAAATATTTTAATTTTTATTTTAACTAATTACATAAATGTTAAATAATGTTATTACAATGTATAAAAATATCACTACAAGGAAGTGAATAATAATAGATTTTATTGTACTATTATTCCTGGTACTGAATATATGCTAGCAAGAAAATAAAAACAAGAGTGAGTATCGAGTTTATAATATTGTAGCGGGCTACCGCTAGCGCGTTTCACTAATTTAAAACAAGTAATAACAAAAGTCTTCATTACTCACTGTTCGCAAGTTTAATTAATAGTATATGCCTTATTTATATATGTTCTCAGTCCAATTAACAATGAACTACTATAACATTAATGTTCTTTACAGGCACTAATATCTTCTTAAACTAAAACCTTAACCATAAGTCTTCTTAACAACACTACTACTACTATAATTTATTTATTACTCTTTTGTCTATTTATTTACAAGCTGACGGTACAATATGCACGTTCACATAACACAAATTTATATATACTATAGGACTTTCAGCACGTAATGACCAACTAACTAATTATACACCAGATGATTTATATACTACATTTTGATATAGACTAACTCCGTACTTCAATAGCGGTGTTATATATACCCTGAATTAAATAGATGATTCATACTCTGGAATATGCTGGAAGATTCTCGATTCCTGGAGAATGCACTTCGGTTATGCAGCTTCTGTGTTAGACGGGTTGCCTAATTGTAGTTCGTAACAATATTCATCAATACGACCTATATAATTCTAGATGTGTACTTGTAGCTTCTAAACCATGTAACAATTTATTTTAAAAAAGAGAAAAATTGCTGATATAAACAAATTAGAAATCTACCGGAAAAACCAAAAGAAAAAAATTGAAAAAATCCGTCCAGGCCACTTATTTACAGCATTTGGTCGATCCTGAATTATTAATAAGCCCTTGGTTCCATATGGAAAATAAGCTCGTTATTTTCTAATTTGATTCAATCGCAAGTTAAGTTCAACATTTCGTATCCACAATCTTGCAGAATACAATCCAGTTTTTATGATATCTGGTTTGTAAAGTCAGAAAAAACAATTTAATCTTCCAAATACCTCATACTTTCCAACTCGTTTCATACACACGATGCGTGGGCAATGAAATTTTGTTTTGATAAGACTTCCTCTACTTGAACTGTCCTGAAAAGTAATTTTCTTAATTCGCTCACTTCCACTACATATCCGAGGCAAGCGGACTGAAAAGTCGTTGATGTGCAAAAGCCCTGTAGGATTAGCACCCCAATGGCGACACAACCAAAACGCAAATGTTCAAGAAGATCCATCCCATACTGCATTAGCTTGGGGCTAACGCTTTGTGACCATACTGCCGGGGACCTGCGCCAGACCAACTTGAAGACCGTCGCCAACCACTAGTAGTTAAGGGCGAGTGGCTTTTAGCTAGATTCCATAATGGTTTATATATTGTATTGGCAATTGCCTTTTTCACTAGAGTTAAGTCCCGAGGCACCAAGTAGTAGTCCGTAAAACTCGGCATCCCATCGTTAAAAGTCGCAATCTAGTACTAACAATTAAATTTTCTTATTCAAACCTTTGATTATTTAGCATTAGCATTATAAGGAAATACTTTTAACTTGGAGTGGGAAACGTTAATTTAGCCCCGCCCCCCAACCGATTTAATCCCCTAAATACGGTAATTTTGCTACGCGAGCTTTGGTATGGGGTGCGCCAGGTTGCGCTACGTCTAAGTAACCTGCGCTAGCAATATAACTAAATACTTTTAACATGGAGGTGGTAATGTTAATCTAGCTCCGCTCCCAACCGATTTAATCCCCTAAATGCCCTAATTTTGATGCTCTAGCATTGGTAAAAGGTGCGGTAGGTTGCATTAGGTCTAATTAAGCTGCGCTAGATTTTGAAAACAATCAGACATTGTGGGGGGGGGATAGGTTAACGCATTTTTAATCCACTCGAGGTTCGTCCTTACAGTATGTAAACCCCACACTTTTTATAACGGTCGATAAAGAAGTCTTACAACCATTAAAAAAGTAATATTTTTTGAACGATAATTACAAGATTTATTATGTAATATGTTGTTCTACAATATATTTAAATTAAGCAACTTTATGTGTTAATATACCCAATACTTTCTGTTTGCATACATGTCATACATTGCATTCCTAATTTTACTTTGTTGCCTAGGGAGTTATGCCTATAAGTGACTTTGAATGTGTTTATTACATTTGGAAGTTTTGGCGAGCTCTACTTGGCACTGCAGCTATAACAAAAACAATTTAATTTGAATCTACAATAATATTAAAAAATTAAAAACGCTAATAACAACCCAATGTATCAGCAAGATAACTGACAGTTGACGCTAACGTGAATATATGTCGACTTCATAATACGTTATGCGTTAATTTTAAACAGACATAGCAGTAATACATTACAATACCAATACCAAAAAACAGAATGCTGTGAAATATGACGTCTGTCATTATATCTTATTACACCAATTAGCATTAAGAATTTGGCTGCCTGAATTACTATTCATGACGTCATGGCCTTGATTCGAGGGATAGAGTATAACATTTGACTAGTTGCAAAATATATATCTGGCTTTAAATGATAAATTAAAACAAGCAACTTGTCAATATTAATTTAAATTCATAATTATCTACGAACTTTTATTTAAAAAATGTATAACTTTCCAGTAATGTACAGGAATGGTGAAAATTAATTCATACACACTAAATTTGAATATCCATCCAAATTTAACAAATAAACAACCAACAGTTAAAAACGAATGCCCGTATTAAGTTTCTTTTCTAATAAGTTATAGAAAGCTTAACGCAAATTGAAGTGATAATAGGAATATGGGAATTCCTTTGTATGCAAGTGCACTGCATGTAAATGAACATGCCTTAGTATGCATTCGAATGTGCTTTTCTACCTTTCTTTTTGATATAGCCTAATTACTTAAAAAGCATGCACATCGTCGTCGTTAGTGAGTGATAACACATAGAATTTTTAGGTTATTACGGAGTAATACACACATTTCAGACAAGTGCGCGTTCATCAATATGGAACTGCACGTGTTTCTGTAAAAGACTTTTGCGTGTTGCAGAAAAATCACAAATATTGCATGCGAATGGACGTTCGTTAGTGTGCGACTTCATGTGTGTTTGTAAATTACATTTCTGTGATGCGGTATAATTACATAAATTGCATGCGAATGGACGTTCGTTAGTATGCGACTTCATGTGTGTTTGTAAATTACATTTCTGTGATGCGGTGTAATTACATAAATTGCATGCGAATGGACGTTCGTTAGTGTGCAACTTCATGTGTGTTTGTAAAGTACATTTCTGTGATGCGCCATAATTACATAAATTGCATGCGAATGTACGTTCGATAGTGTGAGACTTCATATGTGTTTGTAAACTACCTTTCGTTGACCCGGCATAATTACATAAATTGCATGCGAATGGACGTTCGTTAGTGTGCGACTTCAAATGTGTTTGTAAGTTACATTTTTGTGATGCGGCATATTTACAGAAATAGCATGCAAATGGGCGTTCGTTAGTGTGCGACTTCATGTGTATTTTCAAACCACGTTTCTGTGATGCGGCATAATTACACAAATTGCATAGGAACGGACGTTCGTTAGTATGCGACTGCATATGCATTTGTAAACTACTTCTCATTGATGCCGCGTAATTACATAAATTGCATGCGAATGGTCGTTCGTTAGTGTGCGATCTGATATGTATTTGTAAACTTCCTTTCTGTGATGCGGCATAATTACATAAAGGGCATGCGAATGGGCGTTCTTTAGTATGTGACTTCATATGTTTTTGTAGATTACCTTTTTGTGCTGCGGCATAATTACACAAATTGCATGAGAATGGACGTTCGCGTGTATGCGACTGCATATGACTTTTTAAAGTACTTTTCCGTGATGTGGTATAATCACACAAATTGCATGTAAATGGACGTTCATTGATATGGCAGTTTATATGCTGTCGTAAATCGCCCCTTCGTGATGTGGCGTAATCACAAACATTACATGCGAATGGACGGTCATTAGTATGTATCTTCATATGGCTTCGTAGATTACCTTTCTCTGATGTGGCATAATTACATAAATTGCATACGAATGGACGCTCATTAGTATGCAATAGCAGATGTTTTTGTACACTACTTTTCCGGGATGTGGCATAAGTACATAAATTGCATGCGAATGGACGTTCATTAGTATGCGATAGCATATGTGTTTGTAAATGAACTTTTCGTAGTGCAGAATAATTACATAAATCGCATGCGAATGAACGTTGATTAGTATGCCACAGCATATGTGTTTGTAAATTATATGTCCATGATGTGGCATAATTACATGAATTGCATGCGAATAGCCGTTCATTAGTATGCGACACCAGGTGTCTTTGTAAAATACTTTTCTGTGATGCGGCATAATTACACACATTGCATGCGAATGGACGTTCGTTTGTATGCGACATCATATGTCTTTTTAAACAACTTTTCAGTGATGTTGCATAATTACATTAATTGCATAGAAATAGACGTTTGTTAGTATGCAACTGTATGTTTTGTAAAAGTGCTTTTCTTTGATACGAAAAAACAAGTTGCATAAGAATTCACGTTCGTTAGTATGTGACTATAAACGTAAATCAATTTTTATTATGCTGGATAATCACAAAAAATTGTATACAAATGGATGTTCGTCAAAACGCAATCGCATATGGATTCATAACTTCTACAGTTTGCAGAGTAACAACATAAAGTACATATGAACGGCCGTGCGATAATATGTGATTACACACGAACTTTAATAAACCTTTTTAAAGTGAAAAATAATTACACGCATTATAAGCTAAGGAACTTTGCTTAGTATATGAACCTGCTATATATTTGTAAATTACTTTTTTGTGCAAAAAATATGTCACTGGATAGTGTTTGAACACGTCTTATTAGATCAATTATTCGTAAAGTACAATAAACGCGTAAATTCCTGTCTATACAAATAGCATATTCCAATAATACTCTACTTTTGATTCGAGTTAGTTGAAAGTTCATAAAGGCATTTTCTTAAATACCGAACATTATCTCTTAGTAGTACAATAAATTGTATAGAACACTTTGCTTTACTATTATAGCCATCGATCGTATCGTTTACAGTAGCTTATTAAATGACCTAAATACAAAAGATTAATTGTACAATTGTTTAAACAGGTTTAATTTTAAATACGTTCTTCGATAATTATATAGCTATTAATTTATCTTATAGTGTGTTCTTAACGTATGCTTAAAATTTTAACAATATTTAAACCATTATCAACGTAGCAGCCATTTTAAATAATGTTTTTGAAGGTATTTCATAGAATTGAATGATTTATAATTTACGATATAGTTTTTAGAGTAAACAGAAGAGCATATAAGTTTATAAATGAACTAAAGAAGCGGCTGAAACTAGTTTACAATTATTCTGTTGGAATAATTATAGGAAGTCACCTGGGAGGTCTATTCTCGAATTACGCGTGGTAAATTCCGCATGCGAATTGACCTACTTTCGCATGACGATTGTATTTCACTATTCTTTAGATCCGCATATTAAAACTTTCGCCTGCTAGTAAGTTAAATAAAATAAGTGGATAGAATTGTATGTAAATAATATTCGCATGTTAAATTTACTCGTTTCTAACTTTACAAATCCGTGACACTTAGTTACAACAGATTTGTTGAAGTTGGCTAATTTTGAAGAAGTTGTATTATTGGCAGCAATTGAAAATTTAGAATTACAAGAAAATGCTGCGACTCAGGGACCGCGGAGATTCTACGTGCCTTATGATGCATTTGGGGCTACATACTTTTAATTTCAAAAAAATTTCGAGTCACCAAGGATGTTGCATATTCTGATATGCTATCACGGTATCTTATGCCAGCAACACGAACAAATGCATTAGACAAAATAACTAAACTAAGAAATAGTTTAGACTATGCTAAATCAGTGATGAATACCCAATATTATTGTAGGTCTTAACCGCACTTCATTTTTATGGAAGTGGTTATTAAAATCCTGCAGGCAAAAGCGTTTATATGGCTATTTCCCAATCCTCTGTTTCAAGAGCTCTAAATTATCTAGACCGTTTTAATCAGTGAGTGCAGTTCCCAAGAACTCTAAATGAACTGCGAGCACTTAGAGCAAGGTAAATGTGGCACAACATAATAAGCACTATTATAAATCTACAACTATGTAGCTACATTTAGGTTCTTCGATAAGTACCATTTTTCTGTTCCTTTTTTTACAAGTGACTGGTATGTAATTAATTTTTTCAGATTTGCGATGCAGATCTTCGCATAATTAATGTGAATGGTAGATATCCAGGTAGTACTCACTATTCTTTTACTTGGAGGAATAGCAATGTAGAGCTACTGTTACGCAACATACACGAGCATTGTCAGAAAAACCTTTTTTCTACTCGGTAAGCGTTTAACAATATTCAGTGTATTTTAAAATATTTTATATGCATTGTTTTAGGTGAATATGGATATCCGCTTCGACCTTGGCTTATGACTCCTATAATTAATGCTGAACCTAATTCGCCTGAAGAACATTACAATGCACACCATGGAAGAGTACGAAGTATTCTTGATTGCTGTAATGGTGTCTTAAAAATGAAATTTCGTTGTTTACTTAAGCATTGGACACTTCATTATACACCAACGAAGGCATCAAGGAAAATAAATGCTTGTGTTTTGCTTGTATAACTTACCGGGCATACATGACGAAGATGAAGATTGTGCGCTTATGGAGAATGAGATCTGCCAAATGCAGTCCGCGTTCAACTGTCTAAAATTATTACAGATAAATTTTGATTTTTTGTATCGTGAAATCTATTATCAACTTATTTTACAATTAGGTTAACTATTTTAATTTAGTGTTTATTTCTTGCAATGCATTTTATTAGTAAATTAAAAAAATTACATATTATAAATAAAGTAAAACTAATTGCATAAAAGGTATTTTATTTTGACACATATCCCTTTGCAATATTTTACAGTGCAATTACCTGTCGCTCTAATAAAACTAACTCCTTTTCGTAATAGTATTTTTCAAGGTCCAATTTCATTTTTGACATTTATGCTAATATTTTAGTAGCAGTGGCACTAGCTTCTAAACGTCGTGCTGTATTGCTACGTTTCACAAAGGTACATTTTGATATACTTGGAGGCTCGAAGGTATTTTATAGGGTGTAATTATGGTCTTGAAATACATTATTTTCCAACGGTTTATTTCCAGGTAATTCAGCCGAATCTGACACTACTACTTCTTCTTTGTATGTTTTACTGTCAAAACTAAAGTCCTCAACACTAGATTCTTTGACACCGCGTAACATCATAATACTTTTGCTTCGATGGTAATTAAGGTTTCGATTGAAGCGGGTCTACCATCTCTTGCATTTTGATCCTTGAGAATCGATGTTTTTAGCCTTTGTATGTGATTTAATATCTTACCATGTCTAAATTACCGTGTATTAGATAAGTTAAGTAGCGTAGTAAGTGTTTCTCTTGTTATTTACAAGTTATAAGTACGAACTTTCCGCCATAACTTCCACTCGTTTTTAGCTCCTACAACAGCATTCAGGTTTTGCGCTACACTTTCCCAAATTGTGTGAGGTTATTTAAGTTTGAGGTCGCGCTAACTTTGCCAGTATTTAATTGTGAATATTTCCCAATTAGCTCAACCAATATTTCTTTCTGTTCCTGTGTATAAGGAACACTTTTAAATCGTTTTGAGTTAGCCATATCTTGCAAGCTAATACAACCTACTTTGATTATAAACACAAGTAAGAATTTTTTTTGGATGTCAAATTGAGCAGTTTTGGTATATTAGAACTAGGACTGCAACGTTGCCAATTTTAATGCATAACAGTTTTCGAATGTGAAACAATTTTATTGGAACGGTTTCGAGAATTGAACCGATCATAAGTGAGCATGCGAAAAAATCAGCAAACGAATATTTTCGCGTGCTTTAAAGAATAGACCTTCGGCTCTTTATACATGAGCCACACCCACACCTAAAATGACTTGCTGTTATGCCTTTAGCTCATTGATGTAAAATCGAATGGTTGTGAGAGAATAAAATTGCGTTTTTTTAGCAATAATAATTGGAAATAAGGTTTAAACAACTTTATCATCGATTTGCATCTCACACCACATCGTGTTGTTTGAGTCACCGGCACTATAGGCGAGTTAAGGTTCGGGCCTTGGGAGCTGCGTTTTTAAAAAACACTTCTAAACTTCTTAACAAATTTATTTGATTAAACAGAATTTAAAGTTGAATTTTACAAACTTTATTTAAAATTGGAAAAAAGAATTAATTGTACTATTTTGAGCAATCTAAGCAACTGCAATGTTAAAACTGATTACTTTGACTGACTGCCGGGTCTTGTGTTTCCAGGGCTATTTATAATGTCTCTACCCCCTCACATGGCTGTGGGAACTTGCAGAGCTCATTTCTGCTTATTCTTAATTCTATTCAAAGTTACCATGTTATAATCTTACTTTCTAGGCAATTGCGGTATCTTGACCGTCTGTGACCTGCCACCTGCAGCGTCTGGATACAAAGTATTGCATCCGTTCTCATGAACTGTTAATAAACTTTATTAATTGTCCTTGTATTACATTTTAATAATTTCCTATTAGATTCTATTTTATAATACATACATAATTGGGGGATATGTAACCCCTCCCGACGTACATGAAAAATTTAGGATTTTTCTTTCTTAATTTTTAATTTAAAATTCATAGTTTAAATTCATTGTTTAAACTTCATGGTTTCTAAGGGTATATCTGTTTCTTAGTTTACTTTTGTTTCCTTAAATCTAAAACTGTTTTCTTTATTCTTATATCTAAGATACATTTTGTAATATACACATATAAATAGAAAAATTAGAAAAATGATTAATACAATTGTTCAAACACTTATGTTGTCGTAGTGTAACTTGGCCGTTTTTATTTCACTTAAATGTTCCTTGTAGTTTTCCATTAATTTCACGGCGTGGTTGAGGTCGTCTAATTCTAGATGTTCTAGTTGCATGGGTTTTTGGATTATTTCTTCGTCTTCGATTTGCGTTGTCTTGATTTGTAGCTCTGGTAAGTTTTCGAGTTTCTTGGTAGCTACGGGATCTTGATAAACTCTAATTATTTCGTTTTTTACTTTCAAATAAGTCTTCCTTGAGGGTGATTGATTTGCTTCCTGTCAATGCTAGATTGTTTTCATCTTGATTGCAGTAGACGGTTGCTATTACTTGTGTTGGGAAAATGGCAATCCATTTGTTTTCTGTCACCTTTTGAATCTTTATGTTGGTAATTTGTACGGGTTATAATCAAGGTAGGTTGTATTAGCTTGCAAGATATGGCTAGCTCAAAACGATTTAAAAGTGTTCATTATACACAGGAACAGAAGGAAATATTGGTTGAGCTAATTGGGAAATATTCACAAATACTGGCAAAGTTAGCGCGACCCCACACTCAAACAACCTCACACCATTTGGGAAAGTGTAGCGCAAAACCTGAATGCTGTTGTAGGAGCTAAAAAAAGAGTGGAAGTAATGGCGAAAAGTTCGTACTTAAAACTTGTAAATAATAAGAGAAACACTTACTACGCTACTTAATACTTATCTAATACACGGTAATTTAGACATGGCAAGATATTAAATCACATACAAAGGCTAAAAACATCAATTCTCAAGGATCAAAATGCAAGAGATGGTAGTCCGCTTCAATCGAAACCCTAATTACCATCGAAGAAAAAGTATTGAAAATGATAAACCTTGTTCTAATTATGAAGTTATACGGTGTCAAAGAATCTAGTGTTCGGGATTTTAGTTTTGACAGTAAAACATACAAAGAAGAAGTAGTAGTGTCAGATTCGGCTGAATTACCTGGAAATATACCGTTGGAAAATAATGTATATCATGACCATAATTACACCCTAGAAAATACCTTCGAGCCTTCAAGTACATCAAAATGTACCTTTGTGAAACGTAGCAATACAGCACGACGTTTAGAAGCTAGTGTCACTGCTACTAAAATATTGGCGGAAATGTCAAAAATGATTTTGGACCTTGAAAAATATTATTACGAAAAGAAGTTAGTTTTATTAGAACGACAGGTAATTGCACTGGAAAATATTGCAAAGGGATATGTGTCAAAATAAAATACCTTTTATGCAATTAGTTTTAATTTATTTATAATATGTAATTTTTTTAATTTACTATTAAAATGCATTGCAAGAAATAAACACTAAATTAAAATACTTAATCTAAGTGTAAAATAAGTCGATAATAGATTTTACGACACAAAAAAATCAAAATTTATCTAATAATTTTGGACAATTGAACGCTGAAGATTTATTGCATTTGGCAGGTCTCGTCCTCCATCATCATCATTATAATATGTTACATGATCAAGCATTCCAAAGTCCATAAGCACACAATCTTCATCTTCGTCAACTATGTCCGGAAAGTTATCAAGCAAAACACAAGTATTTGCTATGCTTGATGCCTTTATTGGTGTATAATGAAGTGTCCAATTCTTAAGTAAACAACAAAATTTCATTTTTAAGACGCCATTTCCGCATTCACTAATACTTCGTACTCTTGCATGATGTGCATTGTAATGGTCTTCTGGTGAATTAGGTTCAATATTAATTATAGGAGTCATAAGCCAAGATCGAAGTGGATATTTATAGTCACCTAAAACAATCAACCTAAAATATTTTAAAATACATTGAATATTGTTAAACACTTACCAAGTAGAAAAAAACTTTTCTGATAATGTTCGTGTATGTTGCGTAACAGTAGGTCTACATTGCTATTCCTTCAAGTAAAAAAATCGTGAATACTACCTGGATATCTACCATTCGCATTAATTATGCGAAGATCTGCATCCCATATCTGAAAAAATTAATTACATACCAGTCACTTGTAAAAAAAGGAATAGAAGTTTTTTTTATTTACATACCTATGCATGTTCCTATTTGTCTTTATTCAACAACTGCTTGTGGCCATAATGCAACATGTGTGCAATCACGGCAACCGACAACTACAGGAAAATGGTACGTATCGAAGAACCTGAATGTACCTACATAGTTGTAGATTTATAATAGTGCTGATTATGTTGTGCCACATTTACCGTGTGCAAAGTGCTCGTAATTTATTTAGAGTTCTTGGGAACTGCACTCACTGATTAAAGATGTCCGGATAATTTAGAGCTCTAGCTCTTGAAACAGAGGATTGGGAAATAGCCATAAAAACGTTTTTGCTTGCAGGATTTTAATAACCGCCACTTCCATAAAAATGAAGTGCTGTTAAGACCTACAATATTATTGGGTATTCACCAGCGATTTAGAATAGTCTAAACTATTTCTTAGTTTAGTTATTTTGTTTAATGCATTTGTTCGTGTTGCTGGCATAAGATACCGTAATATATAATATATATAATATATATATATAATAATATATAATCTATAACAGAATGTGCAACATTCTTGGTGACTCGAAATTTTTTTGAAATTCAAAGTATGTAGCCCCAAGTGCATCATAAGACACGTAGAATCTCCGCGGTCCCTGAATCATAGCATTTTCTTGTAATTCTAAATTTTCAATTGTTGCCAATAATATAACCTCTTCAAAATTAGCCATATACAACAAATCTGTTGTAACTAAGTGTCAGGCATTTGTAAAGTTAGAAACGAGTAAATTTAGAATGCGAATATTATTTACATATAGTTCTACTTACTAAAGAATAGTGAAATACAATCTTCATGCGAAAGTAGGTCAATTCGCATGCGGAATTTAGCACGCGTAATTCGAGAATAGACCTCCCAGGTGACCTCCTATAATTATTCCAACGGAATAATTGTAAACTAGTTTCAGACGCTTTTTTAGTGCATTTATAAACTTATATGCTCTTCTGTTTACTCTAAAAACCATATCGTAGATTATAAATCATTCAATTCTATGAAATACCTTCAAAAACATTATTTAAAATGGCTGCTACGTTGATAATGGTTTTAATATTGTTAAAGTTTTAAGCATACGTTAAGAACACACTATAAGATGAATTAATATCTACATAATTATCGAAGAACGTATTTAAAATTAAAGCAGTTTAAACAATTGTACAATTAATCTTTTGGATTTAGTTCTTTTAACAAGCTCCTGTAAACGATACGATCGATAGCTATAATATTGAAGCAAAGTGTTCTGTACAATGTATTATACTACTAAGAGATAATGTTCGGTATTTAAGAAAATGCCTTTATGAACTTTCATCTAACTCGACTTAAAAATAGTATTATTGGAATACGCTATTTGTATAGACAGGAATTTGCGTGTTTATTGTACTTTACGAATAATTGATCTAATAAGACGTGTTCAAACACTATCCAGTAACATATTTTTTGCACAAAAAAGTAATCTACAAATATATAGCACGCCCATATACTAAGCAAAGTTCCTTAGCCTATAATTCGTGTAATTATTTTTCACTTTAAAAAGGTTTCATCAAAGTTCGTATGTAATCACATACTACCAAACGGCCGTTCATATGTATTTTGTGTTCTTACTCTGCTAATTGTAGAAGTTATGAATCTATATGCGATTGCGTTTTGACGAACATCCATTTGTATACAATTGTTTGTCATTATTCAGCATCATAAACAGGGTGTAGTCACTTATGCATAGTATTGTTATTACGATCTTAATGGTAATACAATCCGTTCAGATAGCGCTGTTTTAAATCTAGGCTCCCTACACGCTTTAATGTTTACTACAGCTGTGGTAGTTATTTTACAGGATTTAATTTGAAATCAGCGATTTCTATTATTTCCATTTAGCCAAATAATTTAAATATCAATTTAGAATTCTGTAGTTAATCCTAGGGTATGGCATCTCAAATGCCTATCACGATATTTAAAAAGTTAGATTAATATGTGTATTTTAAAATTGTTTGTTCTGTTTGTGAATAAATAAACTTTTTGAAAACACCTTTGTATCTATACTACCATCTTACAATAAACAACTACAGATAGTCTTGTTTCATCACTAATGTTAAGTATGTATAAATTACAGAGGTAAACTGTACTAAGATATATGTATTGAATTTTGAAGTAGCTTAAAATGAAGAAAGGAAATGCTTGTAATTGCTTGTATTTTTATATGGTTGTATCCATGTTAAAAAATTACTCTAAACTTTTTAAGCATAGATACCACTATATAGAAATACAAGCAATTATAACGATTTTCTTTCTTTAGTTTGAACTTCTACAAAAGTCAATATTACATGAATCCATGTCATATTTCCTAGTAAGGTTTTTATCCATTTTGTTAACATAGATGCAAACCTTAGGCAAGATACGTGATAGTGGGTAACACAATCCAACAGATGGCGCGTCAATAAAACCAAATAATATGAAATAGTTTATCTATAGCAACTTATCTAACCTATGATCACGTACTAACGAACGTGAACTCTTATGCAACTTGTTTTTCCGTATCACAGAAAAGCACTTTCACAAAACATACAGTTGCATACTAACAAACGTCCATTTCTGTGTTACTGAAAAGTTACTTACCAAGACATATGATGTCGCATACTAAGGATTGTCCATTCGCATGCAACGTGTGTAATTATGTTGCATCACAGAAAAGTATTTTACAAAGACACCTGGTGTCGCATACTAACGAACGGCTATTCGCATGCAATTTATGTAATTATGTCACATCAAGGACATACAGTTTACAAACACATATGCTGTGGCATACTGATCAACGTTCATTCGCATGCAATTTATGTAATTATGCTGCATTACGAAAAGTTCATTTACAAACACATATGCTATCGCATACTAATGAACGCCCATTCGCATGCAATTTATGTAATTATGCCGCATCCCGGAAAAGTAGTTTACAAAAACATATGCTATTGCATACTAATGAGCGTCCATTCGTATGCAATTTATGTAATTATGCCACATCAGAGAAAGGTAATCTACGAAGCCATATGAAGATACATACTAATGACCGTCCATTCGCATGTAATGTTTGTGATTACGCCACATCACGAAGGGGTGATTTACGACAGCATATAAACTGGCATATCAATGAACGTCCATTTACATGCAATTTGTGTGATTATACCAATTCACGGAGAAGTACTTTAAAAAGTCATATGCTGTCGCATACACGCGAACGTCCATTCGCATGCAATTTGTGTAATTATGCCACAGCACAAAAAAGTAATCTACAAAAACATATGAAGTCACATACTAAAGAACGCCCATTCGCATGCCATTTATGTAATTATGCCGCATCCCAAAAATGTAATTTACAAACACACATGAAGTCGCACACTAACGAACGTCCATTCGCATGCAATATTTGTGATTATTCTGCAACACGCAAAAGTCTTTTACAGAAACACGTGCAGTTCCATATTAATGAACGGGCAATTACCTAAAAATCCTATGTGTTATCACTCACTAACGACGCCGATGTGCATGCTTTTTAAGTAATTAGGCTATATCAAAAAGAAAAGTAGGAAAGCACATACGAATGCATACTAAGGAGCGTTGAGCTTTCTATAACTTATTAGAAAAGAAACTTAATACGGGCTTTCGTTGTTAACTGTTGGTTGTTTATTTGTTAAATTTGGATGGAAATTCAAATTTAGTATGTATGAATTAATTTTCACCATTCCTGTACATTACTAGAAAGTTATAAATTTTTTAAATAAAAGTTCGTACAAAATTATGAATTTAAATTAATATTGACAAGTAGGTTATTTTAATTTATCATTTAAAGCCACTTATGTATTTTGTTATACTCTATCCCTCGAATCAAGGCCATGACGTCATGAATAGTAATTCAGGCAGCCAAATTCTTAATGCTAATTGGTGTAAAAGGATATAATGGATAGACGTCACATTTCACAGCATTCTGTTTTTTGCTATTGGTATTGCAATCTATTACTACTATGTTTGTTTGAAATTAACGCATAACGTAGTATGAAGTCGACATATATTCACGTTAACGTCAACTGTTAGTTATCTTGTTGATACATTGGGTTGTTATTAGCGCCTTTAATTTTTTAATATTATTGTAAATTCATATAAAAACAGTTTTTGTTAGAGCTGCAGTGCCAATAAAGTACAGCTCGCCAAAAACTCCAAACGTAATAAGCAACGTTCAAAGTCACTTATAGGCATAACTTCCATGAAATTTCCACACCCTACTTCTTTCACTATCTGTGTGCAATAGTCTAAACTAGGTCTACCTTACTTCTCTTTTTTCCTATTTCTGCTTCTGATATATTCCTCAACATAACCCATGTCTTAGTATGTGACCTATCATCCTATCTTTCCTAAGTTTTACTGTTTTCCACATATCCCTTTTTTCCCTTACCATTTTAGTACCTCTTTGTTTTTAACTTTGCCTGTCCATGATATCTTCATCATACGTCTGTAGCACCACATTTCAAAGGCTTCTATCTTTTTCTTGTCCGCTTTTCCTACTGTCCAGGCTTCATTGACGATACAGTTCTGTGCTCTACACAAATGTTTTAAGCTATCTTTTGTTATTATTATTCCTAATACTGAATATATGCTAGCAAGAAAACAAAAATAACAGTGAGTATAGAGTTTATAATATTTATCCATACGACCTATATAATTCTAGCTATGTATTTACAATTTCTAAACCATGTAACAATTTTTTTTGAAAAAGGGAAAAGTTGCTAATTTAAACAAATTAGAAATCTACCGGGAAAACCGAAAGAAAAAATTGGAAAATTCCATCCAGACCACTCATTAACAGCATTTGATCGATCCTCAATTTTTAATAAGTCCTTGATCATATATGGAACATAACAAGCTCGTTATTTTCTAATTTGTTTCAATCACAAGGTTAAGTTCAACATTTCGTATCCACAATCTTGCCTAATACAATATAGTTGTTATGAAATCTGGTTTGTAAAGTAAGAAATAACAATTTAATCTTTCAAAAGCTCTTGTTAACACCTTATGGTTCAGGAAATACCTTATACTGTCCAACTTGTTCCATTCACAGGGAGCGTGGGCAATGAAAGTTTTGTTCTGGTGAGACTTTCCTCGTTTGAACTGTTCTGGGAAGTAATTTTCTTAATCCGCTCACTTCCACTACATCTTCGATACAAGCGGGCTGAAACGTCATTGATGCGCAAACCCCCTGTAGAATTAACCACTCCAATGGTGAGACCAGTTCGCAATTGTCGAAGAAGATCCATCCCGGAACGCAATAGCTTGGGGACGACGCCTTGTGACCGTACTGCCGGGACCTGTGTCATAACCAACCTAAAGACCGCCACCAACTACTACCGTTTAAGGGTGAGTAACTTTTTGCTGGACCCCAAAAGAGGCTCTCTCTCTCTCTCTCTCTCTCTCTCTCTCTATATATATATATATATATATATATATATATATATATATGTTTATATATATGTGTATATATAAATATATAAATATTTTAGGTAGTTAATTACACAAGGTAAGTTGATAAATACCATCGTATTTCAGTGAATAAGATGAAATAATGACTTAGACTTTTATGCAAAGCCCAAATGATCATTTCAAATTGAGCTAGTAATTAAAAGATGGAAAATATAAGGTGTTGGACAGGACTTGAACCTGTATCCTGGTTTTGCCGGAACCATGCGTTTACCAATTACGCTACCGAGACCTGATGACGACAATTGGGAAATTTGCAAATTTAAATCGTGTACACAACTATATATAAACCTAACTTTCAATTACGTTTGGCATTTTTGTCAATCATATCTGACATTGTCAAGTTTTTGACTTATGCCAGTTATAAACAGGAAGCAGCGCTCAAAATTACGGTTATAAGCCAAGTATTAAATATATAAATATTTTAGGTAGTTAATTACACAAGGTAAGTTGATAAATACCATCGTATTTCAGTGAATAAGATGAAATAATAACTTAGACTTTTATGCAAAGCCCAAATAACTGATTATCTATCTAACACGAATTAGATATAAAAAAAGAGTCCAAAAAAGACTCTAAGGAAACTTGCCTACTAAGTAACTTATTAAATACTAAATATGTTTATCATTAGTGCATAAATCACTAATGACATTTTTGATTAAAAGCAAAAGCCAAAATTATAAACGATCAACCTAGCAGAAAATCTACCACAACGTTCATCTCAACTAAAGAAACAGTACTCTGCTTCTTTCAAAAAAATCACTACAGCCTAGTATGGTTACTTAAACTAATCAACATTTATCAATGCTCAAACATAAAAGAGTTCTCTACATCATACAGGATGACAATCTCTATTAGGTAGGTGTTTCTTCTTATCAAAATACCTACAAAAACGTACGCCGCGCTCTTAAACAAAAGAACTACTAAAGCACACCGTAACAACTTGCGAACCAGTTTTGGTTTAAACAATAAGAAACAACTAAATTTGAACTGCATACTTTTCTTAGAATCTCACATTCATCAATACGCAAAACAATGACGACACGCACTTCTGTGCGCACAAAGACACTACTCACTCGACAATTTACTATATGTATTTTTACACTAAATATTTTCAATGTTTTGAACCATCACCTTCAGAATCTGAAACCATATAGGGTTTTAAGTCTTTAACATGCCACCTACTTACTTTTGTTCCATCTAAATTTTCTGATTCATAGACTAAATATGAAATTATTTTACCACTTCTACTCAAAATATATTGGAATTGTACAATAGTAAACTGTGCATATTCTAATTTCATTACCTTAAACTCATCACACCACTTGGTTTGACAATCCTGTCACAATAATATAATAAAAGCTTTTCATTACAAAAACATTTTTGTGCTTTAATTTTTATTTGCTTAATTTAATTCGCAGCTGCGCAACTCTTGCTTCAAGTGATTATTCCATTAGGTTATGGGCCCAGGCAGAGTTATTGAGAATTAAATTACAAATTTAGTAAAAATAAATTGTCGACAATCGTTGACGTACTAACTAAAACTGGCATTCCGTTATTCGATGGAACAAATTTCAACAATTGGCGTTTTCGGGTTGAAAATGCGCTTGATGAGAAAGGGTTGTCCAAATATATCGAAAAAACCTTGGATGAGTTATTGAAAGGCATCAAGGCAGAAAAGGATCGAATGGTTTTGGTAAATAATGAAAAGAAATGCAAAAATATTATCGTACAAAGTGTTCATGATTGCCAGCTGGAAAACATTAAAGAAAAATCATCAGCAAAGGAAACGATGGATGGTCTGACAAACATATTTGAGCGTAAAAGTATTGGAAATCAACTTTTGTTACGGCGTCAATTGCTCACAATGAAGTACAATGAGTATCAAGATATCACTGAACACATTTTGAATTTTGATCATAAAATTCGTGATCTAAAATCTTCTGGTGCCACATTGGAAGAATTAAATATTGTATGTCATTTACTCGTTACTTTACCAACTGCCTATGATGCATTGGTCACAGCAATTGAAACAATGGATCTAGACAAAATAAAAATGGATTTTGTGAAAAGTCGTTTACTGGACGAATACAAAAAAGAAAACCTGGAGGTTGTGAAAAAATGACAAATGCAGCTATGCATACTAATGTTAAATGTATTGGCTGTGGTTAGATAGGCCATTTGAAATCTGTTTGCCTTAAATACCAGAAACAGAAAAAAAAGAAGAAATTTTTGAATAAAAGTACTGAAATAGTAAGTGCAAATGCGATCGAAACTGATTCAACGCCAGTGATTCTTAGTGTAGTCACTGCACCTGTGTACAAAGATTCGTGCACAGACATGAAAACTGTATATAGTGCAAAGGCAATGCGACAAAATGACTCGTCAAAAATTCGTTTTATTATAAACTCTGGTGCTACTGAGCATATGGCAAGTGACGAATCAGTATTTGAGGAATTGCAAGGCATTGATGGTGTACAAATTTCTGTTGCAAAGCGGACTGCAAATTTGTGTGCAAAGCAGAAGGGCGACATTCAAATAAAAACTTTTTACAACGGTGACTGTAATACAAAAGTCATCAAGGATGTAACTATTAGTAAAAGATTTGAAATGCAATTTGTTATCGGTGAAAGTTTAACAAAGCAACGATTTCGTGTTTATCTTTAAAGGCGATTTTGCTTATGCACAATATACGGATAAAACAGTATTTGTAGCGCATTCTTCTGGAAGGTTATATGAAGTAGATTTTGATGTTGTTCGTAATGCATTTGCTAGGTTAGCTGATAAAAAGATTTTGAATTATTCGTCACAAATATTTTGGCATTATCAACTAGGTTATTTGAACTACAATGACATGAAAAGAATGGTTGATCGAAATGTGGTTGATGGCTTGAATAAAGTAAAAATAAACATTGACCATAAATTTTGTGAATCGTGCATAATGGGCAAACAAGCTAAATTGCCATTTCCAGAGAGAAAACAATGTCGTTCAAATCGATTATTACAGTTGATTCACAGTGACGTTTGTGGACCAATGTCAATTCAAACATATGATGGTTCAAAATATTTTGTTACCTTTACTGATGATTTCTGAAGAGTTTCTGCTGTTCACACAATTAGACAAAAGAGTGAAGTCTTTGAAAAATTCAAAGATTTTATTGCGTCATCAGAATCTTTGCATGGCGTTTGTTAAGAACTGTAAATAGTTAATAGTTGGTTGTGTTACTATAGCATTTATTATTATGAGAAAGTGCATTAAAAATAAGGATCAAGGACTGGAGAAGTCAAAATTTAAAAGAAAAATTTAATTTAATTATTTTGACAAGCCTAAAAATATTGCAGTAAATAGAAATCTTGGAGAGTTACACGCGGTTGCAAGTAATTGTTAAAGATCACAATGTAAGTGTATTCCAGACTAGCTATTATCCTGTATCAATAGAATATTTTTAGGAAATTTATAACGCTATTATAAAATTGACAACCTAACATTTTGTGTGAAGTTGAAAATAAAGCTGTTCATAAATTTAGTGTCTTAACAAAAGCTTGGAACCATTAGTCGGACAACCCACCATAGAGAGCCAATCCTACATGTGTTAAAGTTGGGACTTTGTACATCAACCGCAACGGCGCCGCAACAGCGTTAAAGTTGCAAAGTTAAAGGCGGATAATGGTGGCGAATATATTTCAAATGAGTTTAAAAACTATTGTCGGTAGAAGGATATTCAACTGGACTATACAGTACCAAATAATCCTGAAATGAATTCGGTATCGGAACGTTTAAGTCGAACTTTGGTTGAAAAAGTTCGATCAATGCTGAATGCTAGTGGTTTAAAGAAGGAATTTTGGTCAGAGGCGGTTTTGCCAGCGAATTATCTGAAGAATCGATGTCCGTCCAGTGCCTTTGGTAAACAATTTCAAAACAAGACACCGGCTGAACTGTGGTATAAGGTCAAACCAAATTTGTCAAATCTTCGTATTTTCGGTTCAGTTTGTTACAATTTTGTTACGGATTCCAAACGATCGAAGCTTGATGCAAAATCAGCTAAATGTATTATGTTGGGTTATGCTTCAAATTGTTCATATCGATTATGGAATACTAAAACAAATAAATTGATAATTGGACGAAATGTGTTTTTAAACGAGCGATCTGTTATGAACCAAAATAACAATTTAGAATTGTATGATTGGGAAGATACAGGGGCGGTTGACAATCCAAAGGACGGTGACATTGTTAATGACGGTAAATTATTCCATAACGTAAATATGGACATCGGTGATCTTGAGGAAAATATTCACGATACAGGTTTGAATCGCATTGATGATGACGAGGTACTAGGCTTACGACGAAGTACTAGAGTACGACGACCACCTGAAAGATTTGGTGATTGGCAGGAAGATGCACATTTTGCTTTATCGGCACAGCAGTATGTTGACAACGATCCAGTGAAGCAAAACAATTAACTGATTAGAAAGATTGACAACAAGCGATTAATGAACACTAATTAAAAATGGTACATGGACTGTGGGTGATTTGCCTAATGGAAGAAAGCCGATATCATGCAAGTGGGTTTTTAAATTAAAACGAAAATCTAACGGAGCCATTGACAAATACAAGGCACGTTTGGTGGGAAGAGGTTTTTACAAACGAGCGGTTTTGATTATAACGAAACATATGCTCCGATGGCAAAATTGGCAACGTTACGCACATTATTATCCATTACGGTGCAACATGATATGAATGTTCATCAGATGGATATTAAAGGAGCATTTTTAAATGGTGAACTGTCTGAAGCTAAATTTATATCACTCGATAAGGATATTTGTGAAGCAACGTGGTTACGAAGTTTACTAAACGAAATCGATTTCAAATGCTTGAATGCAACAATTATTTTTGTGGATAGCCAATCATGCATAAAGGTGGCAAAAGAGCCACGAAGACACAAACGAATGAAACATATCGATGTCAAATATCATTTTATTCGTGAATCGATCGCCAATTATCAAGTGAAGCTGTTTATCAAACCCAACACTGATCAACTAGCTGACATAATGACGAAAGCAATTGGACGGATACTGTTTTGTAAACATAGAGAAAATTTGAATTTGTTTTAAAAATTAATTTTGAATTCAAGTAGGTGTACAGCTATATTTATTGAAATTAAGAGGCGGTATTGGAATTGTATAATAAAAACTGTGCATATTTTAATTTCATTGCTTTAGACTGATCACACTGCCATAATAATATAATAAAAGTTTTTCATTACAAAAACATATTTGTGCTTTACTTTTTATTTGCGTAATTTAATTCTCAGCTGTGCAACTCTCGCTTCAAGCGATTATTCCATTAAAACAAACTGTCGAAGAACAAAAAAATGTATCCTACAACGCATAAATTTGTTAGAATGGCAAACTCCTCTACGAGCCTAATCTAGACTAATAAACAAAGAAAATTACATAATCATCAACTCAAAAAATCATGCCAAAACTGCTGGTGTCAAACTTATCATTAGTCCCGTCTAGACTTATGTACTGCTGACCGACCAACTACGAGCACAAATCTCGCCTAGTCTCAATAGAACTTAACATACTGCGTTGTAATGCCGATAAATATCAAAAATTTTAACTACCTGTAACACTTGACCAACTACTTTTGTAACAGGAATTTTTCGTTTATATTTCTTAAATGTAGCATTTATAGATAAGGCAGAATGACGGCTAACAAACATCTGTCTCTTTACTCTTTTTTTTTTAACAATAAGTAGAATTTGAATGACTTCTTTATAGCTACACTCATAACAAAAGTTTCCTTGGAGCCTTACAATTTCTAAATGAGTTACCATATTTAGAAAAATTCCAACAGGCGACTGATTTCATTTTAGGCGTCTCTGATGAAGTTTTATTTACAGGACTAAAGGTATTATTTTTAAGAACATGGACTGGTGAAGAAAATGAACTATTCCTAAAAAATTGACTAGGTGTAGAATAATTTTTGATAGTAGTAGAACAATTATCCTGAGACAGATCTAGAATTATTACTATTTTTATGGACATCAACGGTTGATTTATAAACAATTAATGTAACGTATATATTGTTACGGGCTCGTAGTAATATTCTAATATTTATCGGCAGAAAAACAAATGGAAATGAACAACACCAGTGGTTAATTATGCGTGTGTGTTATTTCACTAAAAATTCAATTATAAATTGTACAGTACTAATAAACTCAATACATTTTTGTTTCTTTCTCGCCCTTTTCAATTTAAATTTAAATTAGAACTTTACAACTATTTGACATAAAATAATAAATTGTTTTTATCTATCGCCTCTAGACGACACTATCAATCCCGATAACTAGACGGAGGTCTGTCATAAGTGTTGTGGTATGCAACGTATGCAACATTCCACCCCCTGTGATGCCTCTTGTGCTAGTTTCAACACTGGCCTTCGCATACTACCATTTTGAGTTTTTACCTCGACTATGCGGATATGGCAATCTTTAGCTAGTACGGTAGCTTCTACTCTAGCTCGTTTTCATTCACTTCGTGGTAAATTTTCGTCGCAGATTATAATCAAATCACCCTTTTTAAGAAGCTTCTGTGGTGCAAACCATTTTGTCTGTATAGTCAGGGTAGGCAGGTATTCTCGAATCCAACGACGCCAGTAGCAATTTTTTAACTGTTGACTAATCAGGTACTATTTACGGCTACAATATTCACTATCAAGCTGTGGTGTTTTGGGTGGAATTGGTTGTACCTAACAAGAAATGATTCGTAGTCAGTGGATCAAGTTCTTCAACTGTCACTGGTATGTGCGTTAAGGGTCGACTGTTAACTATATTTTCTGCATTGATTAGGAAACTGTGCAATCTCTGTTCATGTGGGGCTCGTTCTTTTAATGCTGTCTTTAACACCTTTTTGGTTGATTGAATCAGTCGCTCCCAACAACCGCCACTAGTTGGGTTTCCTGGACAATTAAATTCCCATTTCATTCCTTTCACAGAAACTTTTCGTTGAATGTAGTTCATATCGAATACGTCCGTTACTTTTCGTAACTCAGCATCCGTACTTACAAAGTTAGTGCCTATGTCAGACCTGATTTTAATAAGAACGCCACAGCGGTTAGCAAAATTTCATATGCAGATTATGCAGGCATCGTAAGGCAAGTCGACTGCATGTTCAATGTGTATTGCTCGTATGGTCAAGCACGTGAAGAGGGCCGCCCACCTTTTTTCTCTCCTGCGTCCCACCGTGACTTGCATTAGACCACACTAGTCTAAACCTGTGCACGTGAAGGGCCTCACAAATGGCGTCAATCTGTCAACTGGTAGTTGTCCCATCAGTAGAGGTTTTGGTACCACTCGTGTAATTATACAGCAACCACAGTTGTCTCGAATATTCCTTACTATTACTCGGATGTGTGGTATTCAATATTTCCGTCTGATCTTGTTAACTGTGAGGTCGTCGTTCTGATAATAGAATTTTGTATGATACCAGGCAACCACTAATTAAGGCGTGATTTCTTGGTAGAATAATCGGACGTCGGCCGGATTCAGGTAGTGCTGTTGCATTTTCTACTTTTCCGTATAAACATAGAACCCCTTCTTGGTTTAAACGTGGCGTCAGTGTATAGATGCTGCTGGATTTGAGAAGCTCTCGATTGGCTTTAATTGCTCTGATTTCATCGCTATATGCTTCCTGCTGGACTAGTTTATATAATAATATTTCAGCATCCTTCAGTTCCTCGGTGGTTAACTCCGTCGAAATTTTTTCAGTATTTTTGTCCTTATATTTTTGCCGTAATAACTTAAGTGGTCGCATAATCCATGCAACTACCTTTAGACTCAAACAAAATTAGAATAGTTTGCAGACTGTCTAACTGTCGTTACTGGTTGTATTATATAACAGTGACGTTTCTTCATTTCGGAAGAATCGAGTTGCCTTGTCTCTGGCGTAAGCGTTGGCCAAGATCCATTAGGCAATTTTAAAAATGTTGGGCCATTTTATCCACTGGTTATAAATGCTGTATTTAGTTCGGGTGGCACTATCAGCGACATTTAAGTCTGTAGGTATCCAATTCCAATCATTTTCACAAGTTGTTTCTAATATCTCACCCACCCTGTGTGATACAAAAGCCTTGTATTGTCTATGGTCAGACTTAATTCACGATAATGCTGTTTTTGAATTACTCTACAAATATGTTTTTACTGGGTTGATATGGTGGCTTTCAACAATGATGTTTCGCAAACGTGTTCCCAATAGTGAAGCCTAAAGTTCTAAACAAGATATTGATAGTAGTTTAAGTGGAGCCCAATTAGTTTTTCCAGCCACAAAACAGAAATCAATGTTCGTTTTTGTATCTACTCGCCAGTAAGATACTGCGGCGATTGCAACTTCACTAGCGCAAACGAATACATGAAGTTCCACTACTGTATCCGCTCTGTACAGGTTTTTCGAATAGTAGGGATTTAATCTAAACTGTTTGACTAGTTCTAAATTCTTTAATCATTGCGTGAATTTGTGATATATACTTTGTGGGATTTTTTCGTCCTACTGAATTCCCGAACGCCACAGTTCTTGAAGCACTACCTTACTATAAACTAGAATATTAGCTAACGTACCGAAAGGATCGTAAACGGACATAACTAGGCTTAAGAACTCTCGTTTTGCCGGACATTGTTCGGCAGTAACTATTTTCGGATTTACTTTGTGTAGAAAAAGCTTGAACAGAAACTGGTCGTCTATACTCTTCCAATACATGCCAAGCACTTTATCTCGGGCTTCAGAGTTATTCATTGTTACGGCAGTTTCTACATTATCGTCGCTATTCTTTAATTGGTTCTGTACTGAGCTAAAGTTAGAGACGAATCTACGAATTTCAAACCCTGCCATAGTATGTGTTTTTTACGGCCCTACCGATTGCTAGCGCCTCCTCTTCGCAATTGAAGCTACAAACCAAGTTGTCTACGTAATGGTGATCAGTAATCGTCTTAATGACCGTAGATTGCTCTCTAGCTATTTCCTCGGCATTTGTATTTCTAACATATAACGCACTGCTTGGCGAGCATGTCGCTCCAAATATCATAACTGACATGACGTATGTATCAATGGGACTCTCTGAAATGCCATTTCTCCAAAGCAATCGTTCGGAATATTATTCTTGTTCTCTTATTTGCACTTGGAGGAACATTTCTTTGATGTCAGCACATAATTCAATCGCCTTTTCTCGAAATTTAGATAATATCTTTACGAGTGGTTTGTTGAGATCAGGACCTTTCTTAAATTTGAATTCAATGATACACCGTTTTTTGCAGCAGCGGCGTCAAAAACTTTGCAAAATTTTCCCGGCTTATTCAGGTTAGTCACGGCAAAGTGTGGGAGATACTAAGTCCGTGGTGGTTTTTTTCTTTCGGTTTCGGTAATTGACAGTTTCCTAGCATAACCCTTTGTGACATAACCTGTCATGTTATCAATACACGCTTTTGCAAATATGGGATCTCGTTTCATTTTTACCTCTGACGGCAGTAATTTGTCAACGGTCATTTGATAGTTGTCAGGTAATGTCTCTGTACTCGATTTCAACAGTAAACCCGTCTCAAATCTATTCCTAATTTTTTTTTAGTACTTTTCAATATTTCAATCGCTCATGACATATCTTTTGACTCAAGCGGTTTATTTGGTATTGAAACGCCAAAATTTTCGATTGAAATGATCCTGTACCATCTTTTCCATATCGATTTTGTCGTTATCGTTTGCGCGCAAAATGACTTACAATTGGCAGGACGACGCCGATATTTCATTTGACAGTACACCATAAACTAACTAACCCAGAGGTGTTTTGGCTGCGAAAACTCCTTGATCGCACCGAACAGTCTTTAGGAATCTGGTTACATGACATTTATTTATATCAATCAGAATCTGTGGCTTTACGTCGGCATACTCGGCTACTGGAAAAATTTCCTTTACTTCATGGAATTTACTATGCAGGTCGGTTAAATTAACTGTTTGAGAAGGTAATTCTAGCTTTGGTACGGTAGAGGCGTTTAACTTGTGCCAACGTTTACCTTTCTCGGTTCCCTTAATGTCTAGTTATACTGTCATTGATGGAACTTCAGTCATTCTTTTTCCAAACCAGCGGAGTTTAAGTGGTTTTCTTTTTTCATTCACATCCCAGTCGGAGATGACAGACTCATCAATCAGCCTGACAGAAAAAACTTCGTCTATGAACGCAAAAATGTCTTTGGTTTGATTACCGGGACGTTTTATTTTGACAGGCAAAACTTTAAACATTAGTTTGATCGTTTTTGAATTGAACGGTATTACCTGCGTTGTCATTACTTGTTATGGTTCGTTTGGCGTCTCGGTGGCACTTTGTACATTATCATGTAGGGTTGGGTGGTGAATTTTCTTGCAATGATCTATTTTGAAGGTCTATTTGCGTCTGCATTGCTGTAAGCTATGTCCTTTAGACAAGCCACAAAAAACACAGTCTCTGCTCCTTCACCGTATGCCATCTGTTGTCTATTGACGACCTTAAGAACTGGCGGCAATCCGACAAAGCGTGTGAACCAGCACATTTAACGCAAACTTGTTTCCTTTAAGATGTTGTTTCCTCAGCTTCTGTGACAAGAAATACTGGTTTTGAGCTACGCAGTTGCGGCATTGTGGTTTTGGTCGTCTCCGCTACTGAAGTAGCTACTGTCACCAATCCGATAATTCTTGCTAACTGTTTTAACCATTTACTAAAGTGCTCAAGAGTCGGATATGGTTTTATATCTAACGCAAACGTGCACCATTCAATTCCTTTTCACATTGGCATTTTTGATATAAGCTCCTCCATTAAAGTGAGGTTGCTTAAATATTTAGTGGCGTTTACTGTTTTTAAGAACAAGGTTAAGTTTTGAACCTTAGTTGTAAATGATACTAGACGTTCTAAATGATTTTCGTTAATAGGCATGATTTCCTTTGCTTTATCTAATTGAGACTTTATCAAAATAATGCTTTACTACATTTAATTCAGCTTGTTTGTCATATAAATTACATACTAATGTCCGAATATTATTTATGAAAATCTGTGGCTTCACTCTATTGTCTCCATAAAATTTCATTTGTTGTTCTACTGAAATATTACTCGCAAACAACCTTGGACTGTCCCCCGCTAAAGCACTTATGTTTTGTTTAATCCCTGTTACCACTCTCTCAACTCTGCCTATCTAGTCTCTACATGACTCACTCACCTCAGTTATTTTTCCATTGATCTCTTCCTCACAAAAAATTTTAACTTCCGTTTTGAGCTGACCAAATTTCACTCCGAATCCCACTTATACTACTTTCATTCCTTTCAACTCTCATTTCAACCTTCCCCATTTTTACTGTTAAACTATTTTTGAAATCAGAAAATTCCTTTGTTGAGTTGTCTATTTTTTCGCTAATTTGCTCAAACTTCCGGTTCGATTCAACACCCATCTGCTCCAACTTTCGGTTCGATTCAGCACTCATCTGCTCCAACTTCCGGTTCGATTCCTCACTCATCCTCTCTAGCAATCTTATGACCATCTCCGTTTCCTTGATCTCCCGATTCTGCCCTTGATTGATCCCTACTACCTCCTGCTTCTTCCATTTTTCCCGATTTTTCAAATAACGCACTATCGTCAATTCCAATTTCCACTCCTTCACTCCTAAACCACTCCTTTCTCAACATCCGTTCAACACACACCCAAAATTAAATCTAAAACTATCACTAAAGTTATTTACAACAATTCACCCCTTCGTCTCAAGTCGCCAGTTTCCTGAAATAAAAAAATGTTTTCTACCTCCTGCCGTCTAGTAGCTACCCAGTCTATCAGCTAACTCCCTGGTCGAATTACCATATCCACTATGCATACCGCTGTTTACAATTTCCACTCCAAAAATTCCATTCTCCAAACTTAACTTTTATTATTCAAACATCGCTTTCTTTTTATCATCCAAACACTTTCAAACTTTAATTTTCGTGCATTCCTATACCAACTTAACAAGCTTTGTACTTACGTACCACTTTAACTTTTTACCACAAAGATACTTTTAGCTTCTACATAAAATTTTATTAACTTGCACTAGTTTACCAATGCTGGATGAAATCTAAACGAAAACGAAAGAGCAAAGGAAACATAGACCACTCTCTGCTAATGATTATATAAGTAAAATCCCTCCCGTTTTAAATTGGCACGTATACTTGTATACCCGTTCCTATAATTCTGGAAAATTATTTTCTAAGCGTCCAGCATTTCATCGAAAAAGCGTTAACGTATCTCGGATTCTTGTAAATTTTTATAACGAACATAAGAATATTTGGAAAATCGCTTTAAACTGTCACTCCGTTGTCCGAACTTAGCTTCTACATGTTTATTTGTCAACGCCTCCAACTTGAACAAACACCTCTCATCTCCCTTGTACCTATAGTTTTATCTCACACATACGCTCCTACCAGCTGGATCTCTGCCCTTCTTGTACAATTTACAACAATCACCTCGCTTGTCTCCATTTCCCACTTTTTAACAGACTCGTGTTTGCTTTTAAATATCCTTGAAATTATCGATTTTATTTAGGTCTCCTAACAATACTGCCTCCTGAATTATATATAGGCATCCCTCTTGCACTCAATACACTTTTATTCTGCCTTGGTCTTTCGGTTGGCTTTTTACTATACCACCTCCAAGATTAAAATCAATATTTTAACCACAAAACCGCGTCTACCTTAATCCCAACGGCTGTTCTTTTCCAATAACTCATTAAAGCTTGTTTGTTGCCAAGTTTACCAAGAACTATTATCCCCTCGTTATTTTGTTTCAACGTGCCGGATTTCACGTTTTAGAACACAAATGTTGCATTAACACCTGTTCCACGCTTTTAGACTTTCATATAATTACTTCACTACAAATATAATACGTTAGAAATATTTTACCTCAATTATTATTTATCCTACTCTATGTTTATATAAATATTATGTTACATTATTCTTGGCTAAATTACATTGATCCTACATTATTATACACTTCTTAAGTTAAAAAAAATTAATTTGTTAAAAATATTCCAACTTCCTAATTAAACAAATTTGTCTTCCCTTATTCAAGAGCTCTCGACCTATGAGTTCACTTGTGCCCTTGTATAAGCCGATGACCCCTTGATTACACGATAATATATATATATATATATATATATATATATATGTATATATATACAGGGTGGGTTTTTAGTGTGGCAACTGTCGATAATTCCGTTATTATAAAAGCTACGTAAACCAAATTTGGAGGCATATTAGGCACGCCCAAAGTGCACATTTTAAAAATATTTGGAAGCATACAGGGTGTTTCATAATTGCAGGGCATATTAAACTTATATTTTTTAAAATGGAATACCCTATATATTATTACATTTTTGAAAAGCCCATAAAAAGAGCTTTAATTTGATATAAAATTGTATCTGTCTATTCCTTTTAGTTTTTGTGATATTCAACTGTTTTTAGAAAAAATGACCCTGACTAGATACATTGCCACTGCACTAATACACAACTTATGTTAATTTTCAAGATGCAGAAAATTTTACTATATACCATAGTATATTTGTAAATATCACTTTTTTGAAATTTCTTCCCAGTATACAGGGTGTGTCAGGTTTCGCAAAATGCAATTTTTAAAACTTTTTTTAAATGGTACCTTACCCATTTTATTGCTAAAATGGATAGTTCATTAAGTGTCCTTTCATTTTTGTTAAGCATTCCCTATACCTAAATCCATTACTTTCTGAGATATTTTTGATTTTCTTCAAACTTTATGAATGTTTTTAATTTACATAACTAAAAATAACTTACTATTGGAGAATATGATAAAACAATTAATACATATTGATTAACAATCAACTACAGTTATCCAATAACAATTTTCACTAAAGATATAACAACCTACAATAATACGCTATCAACAAAATTCTGCCAGGTCAACAATATGCATTTTATAGAAAATGTTCAAACAGGAAATCAGGCAGGCTTTGAAAGATAAGGTAAATCATAAGTTGAAATTCACTAGGCTCTTAAGAGAACTAGTACGATCATTTTCCTAACGAGTGCATCTACTACGATAAGAAAATCAGACAAAAGTTGACACAACAACTTAAAAGTATCATTACAGATACAAACACACAAAAACAAACTGTTTTATGGTAGTTTTTTAAAACGGTAGCACCCTAAACACACAAAAATGCCCAATTATAAGCAGTTAAATACAGATACACTTTCCCAATATGCTAAAACAACCGAGAGTTTAATAAGATAACAATAAAAAGCAATAGCACCTCACCACAAAGTTCAATAAAAAACAATGAAAAAAAAATGTTTATAAGTTATGTTGATTTAATAGAAAAAGAAAGAAATAATGATATAGTATAATGTAGGCGACTGCAATAATTCAGAGGAAAAACACATGGAATAGATAATCCTAGTTTTTTGCAACTGCGAATATGAACTATTTCTTACAATGGCATAGGTCATGACTCCTATGTTGGCCCAAAGAAAAAAATCATCCACTCAACATCAGCTAAAACCAATCATAAAAAATTCAATGAGTTATTGCAACCAAAGTTACGACAATTACCACACAAAATTAAATGACGTAAGAAAAATACTAAAAACCAAATAATATGCTGTAGGAAAAGTTCTAGGATTAATTAAATGAAACGACAGAGTTATATTGGGGGGTGTAGAGAATGAAGTGATATATATCTAACGGTATGGTCAAGGAAAAGTCAACCAAAAGAAAAAGATAGCTAATTTAAGGTAAGTAAAGTTAAACGTGTAAGAGGTCATATACTGTATGAGAGAGGGAATAAGTAATTAAAGTTAACTAATTGATGGTGAGAACAGAAAGATATTAGGTAAATCGTGAGGAGCATGGGACATGAAAAACTTAAGTAGCGTTTGGGTCAGCAGAGAATGGCTTAAGGTCTTTAATATGCCACCTGCCTTGGCGTTTTCCTTCAGCATCCTGAAGTTCGTAGATGAGGGGACTAATAACACGAGTGACCTTGCAAAGAATGAATTTAGGGGCTAATTTTGAAGAGAATTTCTTAGATGCATCCGATAAGACATAATTCTTTTTCCAAACTTGTTCGCCCAAGGCGAAGGAAATATTTCGTTTACGTAGATTATAATGGTCCTTACTCTTTTCGTAAGCTTTTAACAAATTTTTCCTAACGTCGTTAAAGATAGAAGGTAATGATTGTTGGTCTTTGTCCCAGTGTACTTTATCGTCAAATTCAATTACGTTAGTATCGTCAGGCACTAAACCATAGTAACTCCCATCGATTGGGGTATATCTTCCAAAAACAAGAAATGACGGAGTGAATTGGGTTGCTTCGTGTTTAGATGTACGCAAAGCTTGAGCAATTTTAAAGATATGTTCATCCCATGTAGTATGGTCTGAATCAATATAGGAAGAGATAGCGGTAATTAAGACTCTATTTACTCTTTCGGTAGGGTTTACTTGGGGATGGTATTTTGCGTTAAAACAAATTTTTTGTACTTTGTAACTTTTAACGAAATTCTGAAAATCTTTAGAGATAAATTGTGCTCCATTGTCACAAAGGATAATTTGAGGGACACCAAAGATAAGAAAGACATTTTGTTCTAGGAATTTAATTATAGCAGCGGATGTAGCTTTACGTAAGGGTTGCACCATAACAAATTTAGAAAACCATGGTTACCTCTTTTCGATCGGGGGAGAGGTCCTAATAAGTCAAGCGATATTAACTGAAAGGGATAAGATACACGTTTAAAGTTACCCATTAAACCAGGACGAGCATCTTGCGAACTCTTATGAGAACCACAAATTTTACAGTTCTCAAACAGATTGCTTAAGTGTGGGTCAGTAACATAATTCAGATATTTTAGCGAGAGTTTTTGTAACACCAAGGTGTGCAGCTATGGGATCATCGTGACATAATTTAAGCACTTCACTGCGGTTAGCAGTAGGCACGACCAGTTTCCATTCAGGAATATTCGATATTTTATGCGGAGAAGAAGGTACAAATTTATATAGTCTATTATTAGTTACACGAAAGGTAGGGAATTTATCGGGATTATCGGAAACTTTTTTAATCATATTGAGGTACCAGGTATCAGGAATTAAATTTGGAAGGTTAAGAGAAACAACATCACGAGATAAGGCATCAGGTACGATATCTAATTTGCCAGGCCTATGCCTAACGTCAAAAGTGAATTGGGATATACGCAAGTTCCATCTTGCCAAACGACCTGCGGGCTGTTTCAAGTTATTAAGCCAAGTGAGAGCTGCACAATCAGTGATTACGGTAAAGTGCGTACCTTCAACATATCCTCTAAAATTCTCGATGCCAAAGATAACGCCCAATAATACTCGTTCGGTAGCAGAGTATTTTTGTTCGGCAGAAGTTAAAGCACGACTTGCATAGGCGATTGGATGTTCTACCTGGAATAACATTGCACCTAAACCAGTAAGTGAGGCATCGGTTTGTATATAAAACTTTTCATCGAAATTGGGTGAAATTAAGATAGGTGCTGAAGTGATTAATGTTTTAATTTGTTCGAAAGCCTGTTGAGATTCTAAATTCCACTCGATAGTTTGGGATTTATTTTTATTTTTAATTAAAGCGGTAATGGGTGCAGATATAGTTGAAAGATTGGGTAGGAAGATGCGATAGTAGCTAATCATTCCGATTAAACGTTTGATTTCGGTAACAGTTTTAGGTGTTTTAAATTTAGTAATAGCATCGACTTTAGCAGGATCTGCTCGTAGGCCAGTTCCATCGATAATAAAACCAAGAAATGTAAGGGACGAACAACAAAATTGACACTTTTCCCAGTTTATCTTAAACCCTGCTGCATTTAAACGTTCTGCAACCTCATTTAATGTAGCGATATGTTCATCAAAGGAACTTGAGATAACTAAAATATCATCCAAAAATACAAAGGCACGTTCCTGATGTAAGATAGGACCTAACGTTTGATCCATAGTACGTTGTAGGGTTTGTGGTGCGTTACAGAGACCAAATGGCAAAAAGTTATATTCGAAAAGACCTCGGCCTGGAACACAAAAAGCAGTTTTTTGACGAGAAGATAGGTCGAGAGGTATCTGATAAAAAGCTTGTCTAAGGTCGATAGATGAGATAAATTTTGCGTTTCGAAGCCGACTTAAAATAGAGTCAGTTCTTGGTAAAGGGTAAGCATCTGAAACAGTCACGGAATTCAACTTTCTGCCATCAAAACAAACACGCCATTCGTCATTCTTTTTCCGAACTAATAATACGGGAGACGTCCAGGGTGAATTTGAGGGAGAGATAACGCCAGATTCTAACATTTTATCTATTTCAGCATGTAAATGCTTTTGTAATGCAGGCGATAACGGATATTGACGTTGCTTAAGAGGGAGGGCATCACCTGTAGAGATAACGTGTGTTGCAGTAGTAACGCAACCAAGTTCGGAGGTATTAAGTTTGCGAAATTTGTCAATTGTAGCGTTAAGAGTGACATTTTGGGAGTCAGTAAGAGAAATTTTGTTGGATATTCCTGTAGATGCACAGGAATTTGTTTTAATAGAGGTTTGCCATGAAAAATCCTGGAAATAAAGTGACAGATTAAAAAGTTTACAGAAATCCACACCTAGTAAAAAAGGATAAGCTAATGCAAGCACAATCAAAAATGAAACGTCACGTTCAAGTGATTCTACTCGAATTTTTAACTTAAGGGAACCCGTTACATATATTTGATTATCGTCAGCCATATTTATGGAAGTTTTTTCGGGAATAATTTGAATATTATTATTTTGTTTAGATAATTGATGTAGACCTTCGTTATTTATAAGGGAACATGAGGAACCTGTATCCAATAAAGCAATTATATTTAAGGAACTAATCGAAATAGATAAGTGTGGACGATTATCGAAGGGTTTTTTAACAAGTTGTGAGGCAGCAGTCTTTTTATGATAAAAGGAATTGACGGTTTGTAACCACTTAGACCACTCGGATGGAGTAGTATAGCATAATTCTTCTAATGAAGGTAAGGCATCTTGTACATTAACAGTAGCGGTATTATTGTTAGATAAATTTACTAACGGTACAGCGTTACAAGTAGTTTTATGATTTAAATTTATTGACGTCTGGGTGCGTTGAATGATTGGTGTTGAGGACGATTTTGATTCGTTGAGATATTCACGCCCTGATTTGGAATATCTCGACGGGAGTTTCCCGATACATTAGGATTACAGTTGGTGCAGGTAGATTTGTAGATAATTGAGCGGCCATAACCATAACAAAAAATATTTCTGGGGTATGTTCAGACATTATAGTTATGTCCACTTCTCTTACAGTTCCAACAGGTAAGTGAGTTATTAGTTACGGTAGAAGGAACATTAAGGGTAGATACTTTATGGGAAGATCGAACTTGACAAGCTAAATCGGGTTCTAAAAGACCAGATTGTTTCTCTGGGGGCGGGCGGTATTTATCAATTCTTAACTTCACTTCCTGAAGAGAACGACATAGATCTTTAAAGTGGGCTATCGAAGAGATATGTTGTAATGCCAAACGTTCAGAGAAATACGGGTTTAAATTTCTAAGTAACTGATCGATAATTTCGGATTCTGAAGGTTCTTTGTCGAGTCTGCTATATAAAGCTTCTAATGAGGTAATGAAGGAAACAACATTTTCGTCAGGACCTTGGGTTCGATTACGTATCTCGTTCCATAGGTCGGTAATATAACCATGCGGAAGAAAATCACGTTTCAAACACGCAAGTAACTCCTCCCAGGTAGAAATTTGGTCTCGGATGTTTCTGTACCATATTAACGCGGAGTCTGAAAACAAGTCAGCTGCTGAAACAAATAAGTCATGATCTGTACACTGCCGAGAAATTTTGAAATCGTTAATACGGTCAAGAAAAGACGATAAAGGACCTGCGAGTCAAACCCTTGATAAGTAAGACCCCATTTGTATACAGGTATGGATTTTCCTACTGGTTGAGGTGAAGCAAGTACGAGATTTGAAAGTGGTAACGATATATCTAGGTCTGCGTTTGGATTAAGTCTTTCAAGAACAATTCCTTCCAGTAATAATATTTCGGACAGTAAATTTTGTTTAGCTTGGTTTGCTTGCTCATCGTCATATAAAGACAATAATTCGATACGCTGTTTGACATGCGTTATTCTGGAAACTAAACGCCCTAACTCAATATAACAGGGACGGAGATCTGTTCTATTTATTATACCAGATATGTCGTCCAAAGACAGTCTAATTTCCGATACATTGTGAGGCCAATCGGAAACGATTTTTTTTAAGATAGCAACGCCTTTCATTTCCTGGGCTAAAATGGCCCTGAGTTGAGATCTCCGATCATTTTGATTATAGCGGCAGTAATATTCCTACACTCAATCTCGTAAATTAACTCGAGAGATTTTAAATGTGAAATATTTATTTTGGATTTCTATTTAAGACACAATATATATGAGATATGCAATACAGACGTAAATCAGAAGGTAAAAAACGATACAGCTACTTCAAGTCAGTACGATAAGATATTTAAGGGCGGAAACTTGCTATAAACGCCACTCGCAAAAAATAACATTCAAATTTTATCATGTTAAGCAACCAAAAAACCAAAAAAAAAACACGTTTAGACTGTATGCGGACAAGGTGAGTATTTAACAAAGGGATATATCATTGATAAACTACAAAAAAGGCACTCCAATTTATAACAACACGCAGGTAATGTATTCTTTAACAAAAGGAACAAGAATCCATAGTTTGACGTTTCATAAAAAGGTATTAAAAAAGCCAATTTATTTCGTTCAGTGCTTTTAAACACAAGGTTTTCTTGTAAAGGTAATTGAGATATTATTAATTGAATAGGTAAAACACTAATGCAGTTTTTAAAATGTAACATAGAAGACAGTGTATTCAAGTTTCAAAAACGATCTTCTAAAGTTAAGAAAACAAACAAAAATTATATTTTAATTTAATTTAAATTGATAATTTTGTAATAAACCCTGTTTAAAGGCAATCAATTACTTAAAATGCGTATGTATTTGTATACTTACATGCATAAAAGTAGGGTTGTATACTTACATGCATAAAAGTAGGGTTAGAAAATTGATGTTTCCTGAAAGTTTATACTCGGATCTAAAAATAAACCAATCACACAATACACTGTAGTTAACAAACACATCCCACATTGTAAATTTGGGAAAACATACAAAAACACATTTTATAAACAACAGTTATATTTTTTCAAAATGGCGGTTTCACCTGTTATTGCCATAGCAACTTGATTTTGACATTTTAAGAATGTGGCATGTTCCGAAACGCAAACATAAGATTCAAGGTTACAGATATTACATAATTATTTTTTTTCAGTGAAAAAGCTAAAAAATTACATTAGGGAATACATCTTAGTCATAAAAACAAAGGAAAATTCATAAGTTCCCAACCTCGCACATTAGGGCGCCAGTTTATTACGCTTTAAAACTCGATAAATCTTACAATTAAAAAGTCGATAATACAGTTAAAAAGTACGTCGATAAATACAGTTACAAAGACGATAATACAGTTTAAGAGTTCATAAATACATCGCGCAAGCGCAATGAGTAAAGCGGGCGACGCCACTCGCGGATGGCAGCACTAACCTTATTACAGATTCCGCGCAGCCAACTACCAATGACGTCACCAATGCACAAAATTATATTGCGCCATAATCGGAAAATTTACATAAAATTGAGACAATATATTCTAATGCAATTACTCACATGCATATGTCGCTGGGTTAAAGTTGGCTTCTATTCCAAGTCCATCAGGCTACTCAAAGCCCTTTTGCGGTAACTAAAGATGGTGACTCCTGCCAACGCTTCTTCAAGCGCTCCGGCCAGCTACGGCAATCATGAGTTCGTCGTCCAGGGTCGTGGAGTACGGTTCGTCTAAGGTTGCATATTTACCTACCTATGCAGGGAATGACGGGAATACCAGGTATAAGGCAACAGACAAAGATAATTAGGCAGGATATCTACATAGATAAAGATAAACACGATACGATACCTCAAGCGTCCACTCCACTCGAAGAACAAAGGCAAACAGCCACTTTATAGAGAGAACACGAAACTTGTTCCCACTTCTTGTCTTTTTCACGTCGGCGCGAGGTTATTCGTCCAACCCTCTCGCGTCGCGCGATCTGCGCAAACGCACTGTGACGTAACGGAATTCCGCGCACCGCGTCTTTTGAAATTATGACGCGAAACCTCCGCACATCAAACTTAACCTAATACATGTTTAAGGGCCACTTTGGCACGTAACAGATTATGATGAAAATTTGTGTATGTCTTTGAGCTCAATTAGACTAACCTGTTTAATTAACGTAAAGGGGTGGGAGATGCTCTCTTTTATTCAGACTTAGGTCTGCACATATTGTAACCTAATTAGTATGCATCCTACCAGTACTTTAATTCTGGATGCAAATTAAAAATGATGACAAATTTAAACTTGAAATTTTATGATACTGAAATTTATGCTGAAATTTAATTTTGAAATTTTAATGTATTATGAATATTGATGTAAATAGAGTTAACGTTGATGTTTGTGGTAGGAATGTGTTTTTTTTTTATGAATGAGGATGAAAGTTTTAACTAGGTGAGCAGCCAAGGCGGAAAGAGTAAAAAGGCGACTATCTGAAGAGATTCAACAGGGCGAGAATCACAGCAAATCTTGGTGCCCAATTCAAGAGGCTCGAATATTTTTTTTTACTCTGGTGAGGCTTTTGTAGGATACACAGCAATATATATATATATATATATATATATATATATATATATATTACTCATATTTAGACCAGGGTAGAAAATTAAATAATCAAATCAAATAATTTTAATTACCGTGTATAAGGAATTTCATTAAATAATACGCTTTATTAAAACCTTGAAGCATAAATAAACACGGTCGTTTCAGTAAAAATAAGAAATTTAAATTATCTATAAGACGCTTTACATCAAAAGAAGCAGTATTGAAAAGCGCAGTGGATAATTTAATTATTCCTAAACAAATGGAAATTACGTGCAAAATGTATATTAATTAACCCTATTTTAAGTAACCGGTATTAAAACGTACAGATAATAATTAATATTTAGTTGGAGTTAATTGAACCATTATTAATAATAAGCATAAAACTTGTAAAAACCCAATAATAGTCAAATCGTAGGAAGGTTATTTAAAATGTTACGTTTGAACACCCCTGCGTGTTTTTAAAAGGCAATTTCAAGTTAATTTGTTTGGATAAACATGTTGATTCTAAGGATATTGGAAACGATCAGATGCTTTAGCAGGAAATACAGAACACCTGCGTATTTTTAAAAAGCTCATTCTGCGTAAATTTGGCAAATAATTAATGTTTCAAAGAATCTTGGAGAAACCGGGACTTAGTATTCACGAGAATGTGCGATACGGGTTTATTAAACCCAGATAACAGTCCGCGTGGACTAAAATATAATCGATAATAAAGAATCTAAATTTGCACCAATACGAACAGGTTAGAAAAGGAAAGAGAAAATGCGTCAAGCAAAGACACATATTGTAAAAGGGCGGGATTTAAGCAACGTCAAGGGGTTGCGATTGGTTAAAAATAGGATGCATATATCAGAGGTAGAACAACAATTTCTGTATAAAAGTAATTAGTTTTTCTCGGACAACTTTGCGGGCCGTGTTGAAATTTTCTGAGATCTCAATGGGGTGAGTACTAAATTCATAAAAATCGACGTGCAGGCTACAGACTGGGAACGTAGAATGAGGAATTCGTTGGAATTACCCGTTTTAGGGAACAAAGCGACGTGTCGGCTATTCGCTATATATACAGGCGGGAATATGTGTTTCTCTCTCTTAGACTCTTAGACTCTTAGACTTTCGACGATTCGATGCGTTAAAAGCTCGTGCATCCGCGACTTGATATTAAACAGTGCATTTTAGTTTGATTAAATAATTTAAAGTGTGCTAGTATATTTTAGTGACTCAAAATAGTTGGTTATTGTACGTGCTAACATGAATGTACTTCAGTGCACTTAGATACAAGGTAATAAAAGTTTATTATCACGGTACCAATTAGTAAAATTTACAACGACAAATGTATACCCAAAAGTAGGCAGTTTTGGCGTATATTGGTAATATTGGTAAAAGGAAGTATGAATTTCTTTGCTATTTTGCGGGGTGTTAATGACTAAATGGTTCGTAAATGTGTCTGCATCCACTGAACCAGAGGCAGATATACACAGATGAGTTCCGGAAAAGCCTAGAAACAACTTTAAATTAATGGTGATGGAGAACATTTTTAAAGCGTTGACAACTTGAAGCTGTAAATAGAATCCGGTTGGAATGGTGTGATTTACAAAAGGGACGATTACACTGAAGCTACGAGGACAATAACCTTCAGGTAAATTGTACTATTTTGTTTGACATTTTTTGTGTGTATTGAATGACTTTATAATTGATTTACTTTAAATGGACATTAGTGGAATTTTTCTAACCCTAAAAATTTAATTTTAAGATGAAATTTGCTTGTTTAAGTAAAAAGGGGTATTTTGTTTTGATGTTCGGGAATAGGATGAAACTTTGGGTAGGTCTTTGAGCTCAATTAGACAAACCTGGTCAATTAACGTAAAGGGTGGTAGATGCTCCTTTATACTCAGACTCCGGTCTGCTTATATTGTTATATTAATTAGTAGGCATCCAACAAGGACTTTAATTTTGGATGCACAGTAAAATGATAATAAAATTAATCCGAAATTCTTTTAAAACTGAATTTATGTTCAAATTTAATTTGAAAATTTAATGTATTCTGAATATTGATGTAAATAGAGTTAACGTTGATGTTTGTGGTAGGAATGTGTTGTTTAATTTTTATGATTGAGAATGGAAGTTATCTAGAAGAGCAGCCGAGGCGATTAACAGAAGGAATCAACGGACCAGGTAATTCAAGAGGTTTCACAGCATTCTTGACGCCCAAACTGTGGGGCTCGAATGTTTTTTAAAGGGCCAGTACCTGCAAAGATGAGAGGTTACACAGCATTCTTGACGACCCAAAAGTGAGGCTCGAGTTCCAAATAAAATTTTGTTATTTTATTCCAGGAAACTGGCGATCTGAGAGAGAGTTTCGTGTGTGTATAAATTTAAGAGTATTTTAGAGTGTGTGAGTGAGTAGAACGTATGCAGAGAAAGGAGTGGTTAAGGAGTCAAGGAGTGGAAATTGGAAGTGACGATAGTGCATTGTGTGAGAAAATTTCGAAAATGGAAGAAGCTGGAGGCAGTAGAGATCAGTCGAGGACGGAATCAGGGGATCAAGGAAACGAGTTAATGATGAGAATGTTAGAGGAAATGCGATTAGCTAGGGAAGAATCCAATAGAAAATTAGAACTGCTAAGCGATGAAGCTAATAGAGCTAGGGAAGAATCTAATAGAGCGAGGAGGAGTCCAACCAAAATTAGAGCAGATAAGCGGGAAAATTGAACAAAATACTAAAGAATTTACAGAATTTAAAGATAGTCTTACCGTGAAACTGGGGGAAGTAGAAAATAGGGTTGAAAAAAATGAGCGTGATATTACAGGTCTTCGACAGGAAATGGGACATTTAAGGTCCGAAGTACGCATTTTCTGTGAAGAAGAAATAAACGTAAAAATGACTGAAGTAACGGACTCATGTAGGGATCAGTTAGGCAGGGTAGAACGCGAAGTTAGTAGTATTAAATACAACATGTCAAATTTAACGGGGGATGGTCCTAGATTTTATACAGGTAGATTATCATTGGACCAACACATGAAGTTTTATGGCGATAACAGAGTAAATCCACAAATTTTTATTAATAGTGTAAGAAATCTAGTGGGAAATTTATTTGACGAACAGACTAAACTAAATACGATAAAGGCTTTATTAAAGGACAACGCGGAAGCATGGTACAATTTAGTAGGACAGGACATAGACACGTATCAGGACTTTGAAAACAAATTTTAAAACACTACTGGAGTGACCACAGACAAGACCAGGTACGAGACGACTTAATTACAGGAAAATTTAAGGAGAGTTTGCAGGATCTAGGAGCAATATGCCATCCGCAAGTACAGTGTGGCCAAACAACTTAATCCACCATTGACGGACAGACAGATTATCAAGTACCTATCACGACATTTTGAACAGGAAATTAGACAACACGTGGCCTTACAAAACATCACAGAACGGGAGACATTTTTAGAGTATTTACAGAGATATGACGATGTATGTGTTGGACGGACAAGAGAGATACGAGAACGAAACGTTAACACAGTTAGGTTTGACAACAGGACACCGAATTATCCGAGACGGCCTGACTACAACAGAAATTTTCGACCGAATTGGGAACGACGAGGACAGGAATACCGGAGCAATAGTGCGACTAGGGGACCGACGCCAAGACCTAGTTACACGCGACAGAACAGTTTACCGGAAGTAAACAGGACTGTGACCAGCACGACGAATAGAGACAGGGACACGGATATTAACACGAGTAGGACGTACGCACAGGTTGTAGAAGGACAAGCAGGACCAAGCACGGAAAACAGGATGAGACAGGATTTTAGAACGCGACAGACCACTAGATTTCTGTGTAAATGTATACGAACATCCACGTGAATTTTTCAAAATTGAGGAGGAAGTAGAGCCAGAAACTGAGGAAAAATTATGTTTGCCAATTATTAATTTAGAAATTTTTGAGAATAATGTAGAAGTATTACTTGATACAGGGGCAGAGGCGAGTTTAATATCGGAGGAATTCGTCAGCAAAATTAGGGATAAGGTTTGTGATAGAATTATGCCTATAAAACGTAGCCATTTAGTAGCTCCAAATAAAAAGAAGTTTGCTGTAGTAAATAGTGTTGTGGTGCTTAGGATAGATATAGGAGGTTTAAGCTGTGAACAGGAGTTTGTAATTGTACCTGGACTGAAGTTTCAGAGCATTTTAGGTGTTGACTGTATGATGAAGTTAGGGTTTTGATAGATATGGAAAGGAAGGTAATAAGAATTAAGGATAGGGTAGTGCCATGGAAAGGCAGTTATGAAGTCACAGAGGATGACACGGGGTTTAGTATTAATGTAGTAGAGGTAGAGGATGATGAAGGTAAACAGATCAACACGATAAGATGTCCAGAGGATAGGAAAGTAGAGGTTCAAGCTTTAATACAAAAACATGCAGAAGTAGTGGGGGTAGAAGCAGCATATCAGGAGCAGGTGAAGGCGAAATTAAGTAAAGATGGCAAGTTTGTTTTTAATCAAGTAGATTTAAGGGATTCATTCTGGCGGATTCCATTACACAAAAATTCTAGAAGGTACATAGGATTTTCCATAGAGGGAAAAATCGATAATTGTAAAGTAGTATCATTTGGTTTGTCGGCAGAAAAGGAAATAAGAATAAATAAGAAACAGACAAGTGTAGGAACTGAAGAAGAAGCAATATTTAAGAGTGAGGATAATAGGGATGATAAGTTTATGTTATGTGAGATAATAGGGATGTTAAGTATAGATATAGAAGGGGGAGAGATAGGGATGAAGAGTATTAGGATGGTTAGACGAAAGACTTGGAGGGTCAAGAAGAGAGTTAGATTTAAATAGAATAGGGATAGAATAGGTGTATATAGAAAAGTAGAAGTAAGTGTTTATAGAAAATAAAGCTAGGTATAGGATAAATATGGGGGATAGTTAGAAATAGGTGTTTAGGATGAGGATAAAGAGTAAATGTAGGAAGAAAATAAGATAGGTTAAGTATAGATATTTTATATAAGATTAGTGGAGAGTTAGGAATAGAGTAAGAGTAGGATAGGCATATAGGATTAGGTAGGGGGAAGTAAAGTATAGTGAAGAGTAGTTAAAAGTTAGGAATAGGATAGGTATATAGGATGTATATAGGATTAGATGGATAAGTAGGATGAAGTTAGGGATAATTTCAGTTTATAGAAGTAGGTGAGAGTTAGGAATAGGATAGGGATATAGGATAGGTGTAAATATTTTTTGGATTGGAGACAAAGTAGGTAAGTTAGATAGATAAGGATAAGAGAGATAGGCAAAATTTTGTAAAGATTTTTGGCAGTCTAAATATTTGATATTTGCATTCAAATAAGTGGGATTATTTGTATTCAAATAGGGGAAAATACTCATATTTAGACCAGGGTAGAAAATTAAATAATCAAATCAAATAATTTTAATTACCGTGTATAAGGAATTTCATTAAATAATACGCTTTATTAAAACCTTGAAGCATAAATAAACACGGTCGTTTCAGTAAAATAAGAAATTTAAATTATCTATAAGACGCTTTACATCAAAAGAAGCAGTATTGAAAAGCGCAGTGGATAATTTAATTATTCCTAAACAAATGGAAATTACGTGCAAAATGTATATTAATTAACCCTATTTTAAGTAACCGGTATTAAAACGTACAGATAATAATTAATATTTAGTTGGAGTTAATTGAACCATTATTAATAATAAGCATAAAACTTGTAAAACCCAATAATAGTCAAATCGTAGGAAGGTTATTTAAAATGTTACGTTTGAACACCCTGCGTGTTTTTAAAAGGCAATTTCAAGTTAATTTGTTTGGATAAACATGTTGATTCTAAGGATATTGGAAACGATCAGATGCTTTAGCAGGAAATACAGAACACCTGCGTATTTTTAAAAAGCTCATTCTGCGTAAATTTGGCAAATAATTAATGTTTCAAAGAATCTTGGAGAAACCGGGACTTAGTATTCACGAGAATGTGCGATACGGGTTTATTAAACCCAGATAACAGTCCGCGTGGACTAAAATATAATCGATAATAAAGAATCTAAATTTGCACCAATACGAACAGGTTAGAAAAGGAAAGAGAAAATGCGTCAAGCAAAGACACATATTGTAAAAGGGCGGGATTTAAGCAACGTCAAGGGGTTGCGATTGGTTAAAAATAGGATGCATATATCAGAGGTAGAACAACAATTTCTGTATAAAAGTAATTAGTTTTTCTCGGACAACTTTGCGGGCCGTGTTGAAATTTTCTGAGATCTCAATGGGGTGAGTACTAAATTCATAAAATCGACGTGCAGGCTACAGACTGGGAACGTAGAATGAGGAATTCGTTGAATTACCCGTTTTAGGAACAAAGCGACGTGTCGGCTATTCGCTATATATACAGGCGGGAATATGTGTTTTCTCTTAGACTCTTAGACTCTTAGACTTTCGACGATTCGATGCGTTAAAAGCTCGTGCATCCGCGACTTGATATTAAACAGTGCATTTTAGTTTGATTAAATAATTTAAAGTGTGCTAGTATATTTTAGTGACTCAAAATAGTTGGTTATTGTACGTGCTAACATGAATGTACTTCAGTGCACTTAGATACAAGGTAATAAAAGTTTATTATCACGGTACCAATTAGTAAAATTTACAACGACAAATGTATACCCAAAAGTAGGCAGTTTTGGCGTATATTGGTAATATTGGTAAAAGGAAGTATGAATTTCTTTGCTATTTTGCGGGGTGTTAATGACTAAATGGTTCGTAAATGTGTCTGCATCCACTGAACCAGAGGCAGATATACACAGATGAGTTCCGGAAAAGCCTAGAAACAACTTTAAATTAATGGTGATGGAGAACATTTTTAAAGCGTTGACAACTTGAAGCTGTAAATAGAATCCGGTTGGAATGGTGTGATTTACAAAAGGGACGATTACACTGAAGCTACGAGGACAATAACCTTCAGGTAAATTGTACTATTTTGTTTGACATTTTTAGTGTGTATTGAATGACTTTATAATTGATTTACTTTAAATGGACATTAGTGGAATTTTTCTAACCCTAAAATTTAATTTTAAGATGAAATTTGCTTGTTTAAGTAAAAAGGGGTATTTTGTTTTGATGTTCGGGAATAGGATGAAACTTTGGGTAGGTCTTTGAGCTCAATTAGACAAACCTGGTCAATTAACGTAAAGGGGTGGTAGATGCTCCCTTTATACTCAGACTCCGGTCTGCTTATATTGTTATATTAATTAGTAGTCATCCAACAAGGACTTTAATTTTGGATGCACAGTAAAATGATAATAAAATTAATCCGGAAATTCTTTTTAAAACTGAATTTTATGTTCAAATTTAATTTGAAAATTTAATGTATTCTGAATATTGATGTAAATAGAGTTAACGTTGATGTTTGTGGTAGGAATGTGTTGTTTAATTTTTATGATTGAGAATGGAAGTTATCTAGAAGAGCAGCCGAGGCGATTAACAGAAGGAATCAACGGACCAGGTAATTCAAGAGGTTTCACAGCATTCTTGACGCCCAAACTGTGGGGCTCGAATGTTTTTTTTTAAAGGGCCAGTACCTGCAAAGATGAGAGGTTACACAGCAATATATATATATATATATATATATATATGTATTGTTTTGGCAACCTCCTTTTCTACTATGGCTGACTACCGAACCACCAAGCAGTAGTCCATAAAACTCGGCATCCCATCGTTAAAAGTCGTAATCTAGTACTAACAATTAAATTTTCTTATTCAAATCATTTGATTCTTTAGAAATGATAATTGATTCAATTTTTCTATTTAAGAATTTACTATTGTAAAAACTTTAAATTAAAATATTTCCGTGATTATCAAATCTGATGTTCATCGAAGTCTTAAGAAACAAAAATGTTCTAATAAATAATAATTTCGTTTCATATCACTAAACTATATGAATTGATTTAATTATTAAGTGAAGGTAATTCACATATTCCCAAAACAATGAAAAGAGACTCGCAGAAACTTCTTCGGAGCCTCGTACTACACGTTAGATGTAAGTTTTCCGTCGAAATCCTTTTTGAGGTCCTCGATCTCGCTCTGAACTCTAACTTCAGCGGACTTTTATGAGACACAGGGAAGCTACATAAAGGACCTATATGTCAGGCACCACTACACCTTTAAAAATAACATATTTGACAGACAAACCCGAAAGGAAAGCGAAAAACCTTCCGGCGATTTAACACAACGACGGTTACTAGAGTAACAGTTGATACCTGAAATAAATTTACAATGATATTAATAAATTAACTAAGACAGCTATTTGCGTCTCAAAATTAAAAAGCACATATGTTAGAATATGCAACTGATTAATATTGTTTTAGTATCATAAGGTAACTATGTACAAAAAGTTTCAATACTATTTACAATTTTAATCAATTCCACGTATTAGTCTTAATGACCAAAACTTAGGTTTTCAAAAATTTAACTACATATTTATTCAGGCTCCCCAATTTCAGATCTGACATGTTGGTTCACAAAGGTATTTAAATGTTTTAGTACATCTAATTAAGAAATATACTGTTAGACGTAATCGTTAGAATAAGTATCAAAAAAATATTTTACTTCACAGACATGTTTAAAATCAAATAACCAAAAGTTTGAACCACTCAAATTTTATCAACTTTTTATCTATGTGAAGCACATTTTACCTGTTTGTCAAGCAAACAAGCTTTTAAGCTTTCTCCTTTTTTTATAATCGACACTTCTAAAAATACTGAAACAGGTGTAAAAATTACAAGTGTAGATCTTTCAAAATCTCATGGGCTGTGAGATGCGTAATGAAGGAAGCGGAGGTATCGTATAAAAAGAAAGGACAATTCAATATAAGTAAAATCTAAAAACATTAAATTTCCTGATGCGAATTCTAAATTAAATCATCTGCTATGCTATGTGGATTGCATACCCAGTAATTTATCAACATAATATAAATTATAAAACAACAATGTTTGTATGCGGAACTTGTAACTTTTTGGTGTATTGTTTATTGTTCTTTTCGTGTGTCATGTTTCCGTGCGTGTGTGGATAATAATAGACAGGCTAAATTTTTTAAAACTCTTGACAGCCAAAATACTCTCTTATTATGTTTTAAGATTGCATATTTCATAGAAATTTAATCTAAAAAATCATAAAATTACTACAATCCTCAAATTGAACTACAATAGATTTAGGACTTCTCTTATTAATTTTCTTCGTTGGTGATACAAATTTGCCACCTTCCGGTTTGCTCTTCGCTTCTGAAAAAATTCGCTCGATTGTGTTTAATTCAACTCCAGTTGCTTTTGCTACTCGTTCTTGTAAATTATTTAGAAAAATGACAGGCAAATCACTCTTTTCTTGCCTCATAAACTTATACACACTATAAATAATTTCTCTTCCTTGACTGTCAACTGTTTTCATACGGTTACCCATTATAAAACAAAAAGCTCAGAAATAACAAATTAATTTGTAAAACCAAACATTAATCTTCTAATTGAATTGAAACCTTGATTATACTTACAAAACTAGACTGGGTTGCACTAGTTTTGGAAAAACTGGCTAAAGTAGAATCAAAGCTGAAATCTCATAAATAATACTCAAAAACAATAATAATGAACTACTAATCTTAATACGCAAATAAATGACAGATGAATTAAAAATCCACAGCTGAGTTGTAAATGTGTTTAGGAAGCACTTTAACGTGAATAACCTAAATTGGTATTCTGCGCAACAGCCCATGAGGTTTTGAAAGACTTCTACAACTTTTAACTCACTAAAACTTTCCTCATGATATTTTCCAACAATGAGTTTCAGCTGTTTACAACTGAACGCCAACAAGTAAAAGCTTTCTAGCTTACAGGTTTTGAAGAACCTAACTAAATGCATTTCATTACTATAAATTATGAATTAACCATTTAAAATTTCACGCTGCTACGACGTAGAACTTCCAGCAGGACTTCTTCCAATTTTACGAAATCCACAAAATTATTATATCTGAATGGTTGATACCAATCCGAGTATACGTCTACATTATATTTCTAATGAATTAAAATCCCGCCAATTTGTTTCTTTTTTGCCTCGTGTCACTAACTTTGAAAAGTGTGTTGCATCTTCCTATTTTGCGCTAGAAGTTAAAACTGTTTATGTCACATGGTTCTCGGTATCGGACGCGAATGAACAATCAGGCGATCGAAATAATATTTCTAAATATGATAATGGTATATTTAGATATTTTCATAATAATAAGAAATACTATAGCTTATTTGATGCTATATTATAGGTGACAAATACCTTAATTTAATATGTGGCATAAAAATATGCTACAAGCCTGAGATCTATTCTTTAAACATGCAAAAATATTCGTTTGCTGATTCTTTCCCATGCTCACTTATGATCGGTTCAATACTCGGAACCGTTCCAATAAAATTGTTTCACATTCGAAAACTGGTATGCATTAAAATTGGCAACGTTGCAGTCGTAGTTCTAATATGCCAAAACTGCTCAATTTGACATCCCAAGAAATTGATGGCTTTTTTTTATTTTTATGTTTTGTTTATTTTCTACATTTAAACTGAAGTTACTTTTAAATATTAAATTACAATTCATTTGATCCTAATACAGCTCGTGTAAAACATTTTATTATGTTAACAATACAAATCAGTATCCTTGGTAATATTGAAATATTTTAGGCTTTTACCAAAAAACGTAAGTCCGCATTTCAATAGTTTTAAGTTTTGATTTTACGATAAACAGGCTCCACAAAAACTTTTTGCCCAGGGACCGCAGAGTCTAAGGCCGCCAGTGACAACCCCAAACCATGTGGGAAAGTGTAGCGCAAAACTTGAATGCTGTTGTAGGAGCTAAAAAAGAGTGAAAGCAATGGCGGAAAGTTCGTACTTATAACTTGTAAATAAAAAGGGAAACACCCACTTCGCTATTAATACCTATCTAGTACACGGTAATTAAAAGAGTCTCATTTCAGCAATGGCAAGATATTAAATCACATACAAACGCTAAAAACCATCGATTCTCAGGGATCAAAATGCAATAGGTGGTAGTCCCGCTTTAACCGAAACCTTTATTACCACCTAAGGACAAGTATTGGAAATAATATACTTTGTTCTAATTATGAGTTTATTCGGTGTCAAAGAATCCAGTATTCAGGATTTTAATTTTGACAGTAATACGTACAAAGAAGAAGTAGTAGTGTCAAATTCGGCTGAATTACCTGGAAATATACCGTTGGAAAATAATGTATATCATGACCATAATTACACCCTAGAAAATACCTTCGAGCCTCCAAGTACATCAAAATGTACCCTCGTGAAAAGTAGCAGTACAGCACGGCGTTTAGAAGCTAGTGCCACTGCTACTAAAATATTAGCGGAAATGTCAAAAATGTAATTGGACCTTAAAAAATACTATTAGGGGAGAGTGGATATTGGAACGCACTTAAACTTAAGATGCAATAGTTCTAAAATTAAAAAGAATGACATCTTCACGTTTTGTTAAAAAGATACATTAAACAATTAACAACAATATCCTATAATACATTTATAATAAAATTCTACACAAAAGTCACAAATCCAAAATATATAAAAAGGAACGATGAACACAATTACCCGAAGTATGTGGCTAATGGTGCGCATATAGTGTATAATTGTGCACATTCTTCATGAATGCGTAATTTATTTATTGAACGTAGAAATAATAACTAAATACATTTTTTAAGAAACAAAAACAAAATATTAATAAGTATCGTACCAATCACAAAATATCCTTCGGGGTTATCAACTCCAGTGCATAGCTGATGTGCCCATACTTGCAAACGAAACACATAAACCACAGTTTGCTCTTTAATTCCTTGTCGCAAATAACGCAGCTATCATTTTTAACTGACTCAAGGTCATCCATTTCATCATCGCTACATCTCTCTGAAAATATCATCATCAGAGTCGCTATCATAAACGATCTTTCTCTTTGTACCCTTTTTATTCTTACACCATTTCTTTTGGCTTCTTTCTTCTTTTTCTTTCGAATTCTTTTTCTTTGCTTTTTCTTGCTGTAGCTTCCGCTAATTTTTCTCTGTTTGGAGTGTCAGTTAAAACTTCTGATTTTTGTTTTTTACGTTTATTTGATTTGGCTTTAGGTGGTTTTGGAAGAGGACTTAATAGTTTTAAAATAAAAGTTGAATTCGGAACATGAGCATTACTGTTTTCAGCGTTAGTTAAGTTTATATTATTTTCACCATCTGAATCGGTTTCATTAATAGCAGAAAAAGAAATGGCAGCAGACACTAACTCGTCGTCAATAACGGGAGATAGTATGCAGCAAGTAAAAAATCTTAGTCTGTTAATTTGTCTGGTTGATAGGGCTGATTGGGCGTTATTTATTGTAGCAACAAGGGCATATGCTTTGTAAAACATTTCAGTCAAATCATACTGTGTAATTCTTTCTGCTCCTATTAAATAATAGTCACATTGCCTGTTGAATGGTGACTTTAAGGGACTGTAGAAACTAATATCCAATAGCTGTAGCTTATGTGATATATGAGGTGGTATAGTGACGAGATTTATTCCATGTGCCTTGCAATAGTCATAAATTGGGAGAGATATGTGGCTGGAATGATTATCTAGAATCAATAGAGTTGGTTCATCCTTTGAGGACTTTGCAGTTTCTGTAAGGTGTTCTAACCACTGCAGAAAAAGCTGTTCATTATTCCAGCCACTTTTTGAACAAGAATAAATTGAATTAGGTGAGCCATTTTTGGTTAATATATTTGTCATTCTACTTTGAGGGAATATAAACATTAGTGGCACGTAGCAAGTTCCAGAAGCATTAATACAGCAGATAACAGTATCTGTCTTTCCCCTTCACCAAATGTTTTAGCGCCAATTGCTTAATGCCCTTGGGCCCAAGTCGTTTATAGGGTTTTTGCACAGTTGAAATTTCCGTTTCATCATTAAATATTTTGACTCAGTAAACTTAAATTTATCGTAGACTGTTTTTAGGTTTTTGAAGAATGTAGAGATCTCTTCTTTATTGATAGCAGAAATTATATTAATACTTGTCGGCTCGGGCTTCTTAGCGTTATCTCTGGATTTCTATTTAGAAAACCATAATACCAGTCCATGCTGGCCAATTGTGTTTGCACATTAAAGTTGTTTTTAATTTGATTTGCTTCCACATAGGAGAATGCTAGCTTTCTAAGTTGAAGTTATGTCATTCTATGATACAGTTTCGCCAACTTATGAACATGATTTATCAACTCCTTTTCTTGATCAGGTGTAAACACATAGTCCTTTCCCAAACGTGGACCTGAAACATCAAGTCGTTTGTCAAATCCTTTTTAATGTTTTCTTATTGACGACTCTGGAATATTTAAATTTCTACCAGCCTGCCGTATAAAACCGCAATTTCTAACAAACGCTAGGGCATGTTTTATACCTTCTGAATCCCATTGCGTCTTTGTAGCTTTACGATGGTACTTTGGCATCTGTAATAAAGAAACAAGATTTCATTATTTCAAAAACCGTTAGTCAGTAATGGTGCGCACTAGTGACTAATTATGCGCATTGCGTCCAATTAACCGACAATAAAATGTTTATTATTATAAATTATAAAATTAAGGGGGCACTACTTTGTTGACAAATAATATATTATTGTTAAGGGGATTCATTAAGCAGTGCAAGGAAGCATACTCATATATTAAATAGTCAAAAGTGAAATACTTACTGCTTATTTTCGGCAAGCTGCAAACTATAACCTAACACTGAAAAATGTGTACACAGGCATTTGTAGCTGGCGTAGGGCTAGATAACTAAATCTTTTTTGATGGTTCGTATGTTTAACGACTGATGGCGCGTGGATGTTAATTCTGAAATACATCATCTAAGAGCTAAAATATGGAGGTGCGTACAAATACCCGCTGCGCGAAATTATCTGACTCAACCCTACGAAGTACATGATCTAGGACTAAAATACGGAAGTGCGTACAATTACCCGCTGCGCGCAATTATCTCACTCTCCCCTACGAAAAGAAGTTAGTTTTCTTACAGCGACAGGTAATTGCACTAAAAAATATTGCCAAAGAATATGTGTCAAAATAAAATACCTTTTATGCAATTAGTTTTACTTGATGTTATGTAATTTTTTAATTTGCTAATAAAATGCATTGCGATAAATAAACACTAAATTAAAATATTTAAGCTAATTGTAAAATAAGTCGATAATAGACTTCACGATACAAAAAAAATCAAACAGTTGAACGCTGACGATTTCTTGCATTTGGCATATCTCGTCCTCCACCATCATCATATGTTACACGATCAAACATTCCAAAATCCATAAGCGCACAATAGTAGGTAAGCTATGAGAGTACGAGCACAAAACCACCCATTTTTACATGTAAACCTCCATGAGAAAATCCAAGATCCATTCTGGTCATTTTTGTACCCACTATAGAAATCCCCATAAGGAGGAAAATCAATGCCAAATTCCCATAGAGCCATGCCTCATTTTTAATACCCATAACAAAATATATGCATGTTTCTCAACACCACTGCATAGCGATAGCAATAAACTTAAATAAAAATAATAAATAATTTAAAAAATTTATTAAATAATGTTAACAAAATAGTAATATGTTTTCTATTTATACATTTACAATAATAGTACTATCATACATTTTACAGCTATACCTATATATTAATTACTTAACTAATTATAATGACAAATATTATTTTATATACAACTATATTCAAAGTACCTTTTAACGGAATTTTATGATGAATGTACTATTTGCACAACTTATATCCATTCAGCATATAAAGTTAAACCACAACAAATATATATGCAACTGGCCCACCAATATATATCAGAATACATAACTGATGTATTATTAGTAAGGACTATAACAGCTTAATTAATGTTCATGATAGAATAGTGTCCAATGGGTAATGTAGTGTTTGTACCAAGAATCAAGAAACGTTTGTTATCGTGTGGACTTAAGGCAATCTTCTCTTGAACAATAGTACGAACGCGATGCTTAGTCGACTGAATTTAGTTCTGCGTTACAGATACATCTTTAAACTCTTCCATTCATCTAACATAATCCTCAAACGTGATTCTGCTTTTTACTACAGATTTTTTAACACCCTTGATCTTCTTCGTAACACCAAAATATTGTATAGCAAGTGATCGTGATTCATCTTCTTCCATCAATTGTAAGAATTCGGCCCCCTCTTCCTCTGCCGTATTATAAATCTTCGTCACATACATCTTAGATTGTAACCCAATAAAGTCGGTCATAATGCGCCCATTATTCTGATCTTTCATCATCCCCAATACCTTTTTGTTAACCAAAAGAATTCCATAAATGTTGTTTGGAGGATAGTTCGAGGTATCAAAATAACTATTACAGTCCCGTTTCATTGTTTCATAAGGGTTGTTAGTCATAATTTTATAAATTAAACTTTCTGTGTCTGTATATAGAAGACAACAATCATCACCAAAGGTTGAGGTCATATATCCATAATGAAAATCGTAAATGGTTAACTTGGCTATATCAAGAATACACATACCGACATATATAGGTTTATTAAAATATATTTCTGATTTAAGAAGTTCCACTATTACAAGCTTTTTATCGAAGATCGTTATATTTTTGAAAAGTGGAATGGGTATTCTAGCTTCGGCACCATATATGCCTTCCCAGTTTTGTACAAGTTTTACATTACAATGTTTCCGGATATTTTCCATTGTTTTTCTAAAGACAGCATTATTCATTAACTTAAACAAATTCTTCTCAAGTTCATTCTTGGCATTTTTCCGAAGTTCAGTATTTAGATCGATATATGACTTTAGCCAGCAGCTTTGTTTAAATTTGAGCACTCGATGGATTCCTGATAGTTTAAGTCCATTTGCTAAAGCTTGTTTACGATTTCTATAATGCAAAACATATCTTCTTTTAGAATTTATTGTAGCCATTAACTTGCTGCTTTGAGTTTTTGATTCAGGTAATTTTCCAGTTTTAGGATCGATATGCTCAGGACAGAAAGGTATACCCATGTGTAAGTCGTGAATATGCTCTGGATACTCCAAATCAACCTCCAAGATATAACCTGATGTCACATCGATGTTGGTGTCTGTCCATTCAAAATTTCCATAGGGTAAAAATTGACTTATCGCCCATCCATACTGATTATTAACATTAAAGTACATCGGGTTTAGAGAGGTCATAAGTTGGTAAATACTTATTGTGCGCAGAAGCACCTCGTTCTGAGCAGACTTGAATAAGACCTCCACGAATACCCTTTCCTATAAACAATAGCTGATCAATATCGGTCAACAACTCGAGTTCCTGTCCTGTATGCTGCAACATTGCCTGCCACGTGTAACCAGGCAACGTATAATAATGGGCGGGATCTATGTCCATATGTCGTATGAGAGCTTGTGCGGAATTGCTCAAAAACTTCTGACAGTAACATCACATCTGTTTTTAGATATAAATCCGAATATTCTCACATGTTTTGAATGCCAAATGCCTCCTATACTTTTTGGGCATGTGCGTATAGCTTCTTTGTAATTCCTTTGCCTTCTAGCTTATTGTAAAAGTCCTGATAGCTAGGTAATGCGGGGTAATCGAGTTTTCCGAAAGAATTAACGAAATCATATAGATATAAGCCTTTTCGAGTTAATAACTTAAATTGCTCATCGCTCAAGTCAACAAATTCACTTTTAGCAATGGATATTCCTTCAAATAAGACCCCGATGTCTCTAAGGATGAGCTCATAAAACGGAAGCAATCAACAAATCTATAGTTGACCAGGTTATTAGAAATATGTTTTGTAAAGGAGATAATTCCTCCTTCGTTACAGGCAACACATCTAGACGGCCATCCAAATCAATAGCGATGCTTTTAATAATGAAGTGACTGTCATATCCGCTCAGGTTGTGAAACACTACAGGAATTGTATGAAAGTCCTGGTATTTAATATTACAACTTTCATGCGCAGGTTCTCTATAGTTGTTGGTAGGTATTAGATGGTCATGGTCACGCACTTTTATATCCCCCAAACCAAACGGTTTTTCACAAATATGGCAATGGGCTGCACTCTCAAAGTCAGTTTGCTGCTTAAATGTTAATGGGGTCATATCATATGGGCACAGAAATACAGTTTCGACCTCTTCAGCAAATTGCTGAAGCTCCGCAGTAAACCATTTTATACAGTCTTCACCCCGATAAGATTGATAAAATGATAATGGGTCATCATAGTCACATTTCACATAATATCCGACAGTATACGGTACATGTTCCTGATAATTCTTCTTATCCTCAGTAGGCTTCAGTATACACTCCAAATCTGCATATATGATAAATGGCGCTTTCACTTTATTCTTAGAATCCTTAAAACGAAGCATTAGATCTTCTTCTGTAGGCAGTCGAGGTAAACATGCTTGCTTTGTTTTACAATCAACAATATGGTTCTCTAATTTATCTTCTATAGTAAAGTAGTGTAAACAGCGGTCACAAATATATTTCTTTCCATTATGAGAACTCAGTTGAGAAGAAACAAGCCGACTTAAGTCTTTTATCCACACATAATGTGAATTAAATGGTTCAATTTTACCAGCATATTTGAAGTTTTCCATGTCCTCGGTATCGAACTGGTTGTATATCATTAAGAGATTCACATGCCTATTTTCTTATTTTCTGATATTAATATAGGAACAGTAGTATATTTACGTTTGTTTAGTTTTAACGTGTAGACTTTGATGGAGACATTATTCTGAGCTTCGAAGTTTTTCATTTGATTTAGTGTCATCGGAAACTGGATACCTTTTAGATTTAATATTTCGGAGTAATGTGGATATTTGGAAAGTCTTTGAGGGTTTCGATCTGTAGGATGTAGCGCAGCAATTATACTCCATGCAAAACAAGCTTGATCATCATTCTTCACATTGACACACGCCTGTTTCCGCTTGATCTCGAGGGGTAGATCAATATATGAAGACCCACGCATAGGGTTATATTTATTAATGTTAATGCCCAAGTTAACAATATTCCTTAGACTCCACCCACTACCTCGCTGTTGAAACTCTTCTAATTCAATCATAATCTGTTCCATAACATTTTTTTTAAACCATTTGTCAAGATCGGTGTCCCTGAAGATGGCCGCATTAGACGTTGTGAAATACTTATACTCGTTCTGAAGCTTAGAACCAGATGCAATTTCAAACACTCCACAAAACGCCGTAATTGACTTTAATAGCCTCATCCATTTTAAGCGCGTTTTGAATTCTTCTCTTGATTAGACTTCTACAGTCTGTCAAGACGCCTTCACATCCTTATGCTTAAGGTTTTCAATTACTCCAGTGCGCACACGTTTCTTGAAAGCTGAGACAAAGTCTTCCCAATGAATTCGCTCTTTAGTAGTTTCCTTTGTAGTTGCATGCCCCGCCCACTTCTTCTGGGCTATTTTAAATTGCGATCGCATAGTCTTGATACTTCCTAATGATGCCAATAAGTTTTGATTCCCACCAGCAGACTTTGCTTTTCCGATCGCCTTATTTATACGTCGAATTCCAATTCTGCACTCACGCAGACCATCCATAATCACACTGTCATCACGTGAACTTCTTATTAATCCAAGAAGAGCAGCAATATGCTGTACCAAATCACCGAAGAGAGGCATGTTGCTCGTTCAATATTCTACAATAGAATGACAAAATTAGCGCTTGCACCTATATTTATAGTATACCTCCACTCCAATTTTTATATTAAATTTAAGGTCATTTATTTAAGATCACATGACATATTCACATATGAAATTTAATCCTATACTATACAGTCATATCCTCTTTTCGACCAATGGCATAGCATAAAAAGTACAAAGGTCACTTATTCATATTCGGTCCTTGTACGTCAAAGGCCGATAGCGAACCCATGCCTTACATCTTATAGGCTCATGACAGGCCCAGGATTTACGTCTTATAAGCCAATGGAAGGCTTTGCATAGACTAGTCAAAATTTTGATGCAACCCTTAAAATCTACTGTGTAATAATTCAGGACAATGTCATCAAATACAACCCGTTCACCGAAACCGTCAACAGATATTAGGGAATAATTACTTTGTACTGACAAACTTTTTAAATAGAAAATGTTATAAGAAAAATATTTTTGTAACATTGTTTTACAATATATTTTTAATTGAAGTTAAGCATTAAAATTGATCTGTGTACTAGGACGAATTTTCCTTAATACTAGGACGAATTTACCTTGGTACTAGGACAAATTGACCCCATAGCCCTAATTATAAAAAATAATTACCACGTAAGAAGTTCTTTAGTGTACTGCGACCACTTAAACTACAAACAAGAGAAACGATTTACCTTCCTAAAATGTAATAAATCTGTAAAATTTGTATCTGCACTATGTTTTGTTTGAACATAGTAAATCGGATTCACTATGATCGGCATTAAAAGCTAGGCATTCCCCAGTATCAATAGGTTCTCGAGGGAACATTAGGCGTTGAATGTTTCTTTAAACCAAGTGCCACAGTCACAGAGACTGCTCGATACACTTGGGTGATCACTGTTACAGACCTTTCAATTCTGTAGAGTAGAAACGATTTGTATGTAAATCAATATGCCATATTCAAATATAACTCACATATCTTGTTTAATTATTACAATTGTATTTAGATGCATGATAGCGCAGTGCGTATTATGTTAATCTCATAGCCCAGTCGCTAAGCTTTAGACGTCGAATGTTTCTTTCAACCAAGCGCCGTGGACTTAGCTTTGGTGAGAGGCACTTAGCACAAAGCTACAAAGCACAAAAATCAATTAACATCAAATAACATATGTCATTATACAAATATAGATAACCATATAGCTAGTTCTCTACTTAACAAAATATTAGTATAAATTTTTAAAACTTATGGTAGTCTATCAGCCAAAGCTCATTCATTATACATGCGTCAATTGCTATAATCAATGCGTCATACTTAATATGAATATAATGATCTCTACCAAATTTAAATATTTCCACCTGTTTTCAAGATACGGAATGAAGTCCAAAGGGGCACTAGATATCAAAATGGAGATTTCAGTAATGCATTACTATGTAAAAATAATAAGAAAATTGTCTTTGCTAAATTTAAATATTTACACCCGTTTTCAAGATATAGAAGGAATTCCAAAAGGGCACTAGATATCAAAATGAAGATTTCACTATTTGATGCGCCAGGCGAAATAATAAGAAAATTGTCTTTGCTAAATTTAAATATCTCTAACCGTTTTCAAAATATGGGATGAAGTCCAAAAGGGCAGTAGATATAAAAATCATGATTTTATTAACTGATGCGCCAGGCGAAATAATAAGAAAATTGTTTTACTAAATTTAAATATTACTAATCGTTTTCAGTGATATCATTTTTATACAAAAAGCTTAGTAAACGCTATCACCTTCATTCATTTTCAGAAACCTGATGTATAAACAATCGGACAATTTAGCAAAGTTTAGTTAAAAAAATATTGGTTTTTAATGTTTCAGGTATTATCGAGGTAAGTCAATAACTTTATAATATAGAAAATGTATGTTTAAAGCGTCATTTGCATGAAAATTTATTAATGGATCAAGGTCATATAATCAGAACCGCAGGCTTATTAAGGAGAGATTTAAGTGGGATCTGTTAGTATGTTATATTTCTAAAAGCTTTTCTGATAATATTGACTATGACTCATTAATTGATTGTTGCTATACTTGTTGCAAAAAAATTTGAATTGGTCTTTTAGGTTAGGGTTGGAAGATGCTTTTTTCTTATAAGTTAAAAAAGAAGCGATATATTATAATTTTCTAAAAGCATTTATATATAACCATCAATTGGAGCCTTGTGGCCGATTGTTAAGTAAAAGTATAACCCCCTTTGCTGTAATACTCGGGCACCTCTAAAAACAAATTTTGACCACAAAGTGATCACCTTCAGTAGATTTGATAATGACCTAGTTTTTTATTTATTTCATGAAAACAGTTAGAAATATTTAAATTTAGTAAAACAATTTTCTTATTATTTGGCTTAGCGCATCAATTAGTGAAATTTTTATTTTGATATCTAGTGCCCTTTTGGATTTCGCTTTATATCTTGAAAACGGTTAGAGTTATTTAAATTTAGTAAAACAGTATTCTTATTATTTTGTTTGGCGCATCAATTAGTGAAATCCTTATTTTCAGATCTAGTGCCCTTTTGGATTTCACTCTATATCTTAAAAACGATTAGTAATATTTAAATTTAGTAAAACAATTTTCTCATTATTTCGCCTGGCGCATCAGTTAATAAAAATCATGATTTTTATATCTACTGCCCTTTTGGACTTCAACCCATATTTTGAAAACGGTTAGAGATATTTAAATTTAGCAAAGACAATTTTCCTATTATTTTGCTTGGCGCATCAATTAGTGAAATCTTTATTTTGATATCTAGTGCCCTTTTGGATTTCGCTCTATATCTTGAAAACCGTTAGAGATATTTATATTTAGTAAAACAATTTTCTTATTATTTTGCTTGAAGCATCAATTAGTGAAAGCTTTATTTTGATATCTAGTCCCTTTGAGATTTCTTTCTATATCTTGAAAACGGTTAGAGATATTTAAATTTATTAAAACAACTTTCTTATTATTTTGTTTAGCGCATCAATTGGTGAAATCCTTATTTTGATATCTAGTGCCCTTTTGGAGTTCGCTCTATATCTTGAAAACCTTTAGAGATATTAAAATTTAGTAAAACAATTTTCTTATTATTTTGCTTGGCGCATCAATTAGTGAAATCTTTATTTTGATATCTAATGCCTTTTTGGATTACGCTTTATATCTTGCAAACGGTTAGAGATATTTAAATTTAGTAAAACAATTTTCTTATTGTTTTGCTTAGCGCATCAATTAGTGAAATCTTTATTTTGATATCTAGTGCCCTTTTGGATTACGCTTTATATCTTGAAAACGGTTAGAGATATTAAAATTTAGTAAAACAATTTTCTTATTATTTTGCTTGGCGCATCAATTAGTGAAATCTTTATTTTGATATCTAGTGCCCTTTTGGATTACGCTTTATATCTTGAAAACTGTTAGAGATATTAAAATTTAGTAAAACAATTTTCTTATTATTTTGCTTGGCGCATCAATTAGTGAAATCTTTATTTTGATATCTAGTGCCCTTTTGGATTACGCTTTATATCTTGAAAACGGTTAGAGATATTTAAATTTAGTAAAACAATTTTCTTATTATTTTGCTTGGCGTATCAATTAGTGAAATCTTTATTTTGATATCTAGTGCCCTTTGGGATTACGCTTTATATCTTGAAAACGGTAAGAGATATTTAAATTTAGTAAAACAATTTTCTTATTATTTTGCTTGGCGCATCAATTAGTGAAATCTTTATTTTGATATCTAGTGCCCTTTTGGATTACGCTTTATATCTTGAAAACGGTTAGAGATATTAAAATTTAGTAAAACAATTTTCTTATTATTTTGCTTGGCGCATCAATTAGTGAAATCTTTATTTTGATATCTAGTGCCCTTTTGGATTACGCTTTATATCTTGAAAACGGTTAGAGATATTAAAATTTAGTAAAACAATTTTGTTATTATTTTGCTTGGCGCAACAATTAGTGAAATCCTTATTTTTATATCTAATGCCCTTTTGGATTACGCTTTATATCTTGAAAACGGTTAGAGATATTAAAATTTAGTAAAACAATTTTCTTATTATTTTGCTTGGCGCATCAATTAGTGAAATCTTTATTTTGATATCTAGTGCCCTTTTGGATTACGCTTTATATCTTGAAAACGGTTAGAGATATTTAAATTTAGTAAAACAATTTTCTTATTATTTTGCTTGGCGCATCAATTAGTGAAATCTTTATTTTGATATCTAGTGCCCTTTGGGATTTCTCTCTATATCTTGAAAACGGTTAGAGATATTAAAATTTAGTAGAACAATTTTCTTATTATTTTGCTTGGCGCATCAAATAGTGAAATCTTTATTTTGATATCTAGTGCCCTTTTGGATTACGCTTTATATCTTGAAAACGGTTAGAGATATTTAAATTTAGTAAAGCAATTTGCTTATTATTTTGCTTGGCGCATCAATTAGTGAAATCTTTATTTTGATATCTAGTGCCCTTTTGGATTACGCTTTATATCTTGAAAACGGTTAGAGATATTTAAATTTAGTAAAACAATTTTCTTATTATTTTGCTTGGCGCATCAATTAGTGAAATCTTTATATTGATATCTAGTGCCCTTTGGGATTTCTCTCTATATCTTGAAAACGGTTAGAGATATTAAAATTTAGTAAAACAATTTTCTTATTATTTTGCTTGGCGCATCAATTAGTGAAATCTTTATTTTGATATCTAGTGCCCTTTTGGATTACGCTTTATATCTTGAAAACGGTTAGAGATATTTAAATTTAGTAAAGCAATTTGCTTATTATTTTGCTTGGCGCATCAATTAGTGAAATCTTTATTTTGATATCTAGTGCCCTTTTGGATTACGCTTTATATCTTGAAAACGGTTAGAGATATTTAAATTTAGTAAAACAACTTTTTTATTATTTTGCTTGGCGCATCAATTAGTGAAATCCTTATTTTGATATCTAGTGCCTTTTTGGATTTTATTCTATATCTTGAAAACGGTTAGAGATATTTAAATTTAGTAAAACAATTTTTTTTATTATTTTGCTTGGCGCATCAATTAGTAAAATCTTTATTTTGATATCTAGTGCCCTTTTGGATTTCGCTTTATATCTTGAAAACGGTTAGAAATATTTAAATTTAGTAAAACAATTTGCTTATTATTTTGCTTGGCGCATCAATTAGTGAAATCTTTATCTTGATATCTAGTGCCCTTTTGGATTACGCTTTATGTCTTGAAAACGGTTAGAGATATTTAAATTTAGCAAAGACAATTTTCTTATTATTTTGCTTGGCGCATCAATTAGTAAAATCTTTATTTGGATATCTAGTGCTCTTTTGGATTTCGCTCTATATCTTGAAAACGGTTAGAGATAATTAAATTTAGTAAAACATTTTTTTTTATTATTTTGCTTGGCGCATCAATTAGTGAAATCTTTCTCTTAATATCTAGTGACCTTTTGGATTACGCTTTATATTTTGAAAACGGTTAGAGATATTTAAATTTAGCAAAGACAATTTTCTTATTATTTCGTCTGGCGCATCAAGTAGTGAAATCCTCATTTTTATATCTAGGGCCCTGTTGGAATTCATCCTATATCTTGAAAACGGGTGTAAATATTTAAATTTAGCTAAAACAATTTTCTTATTATTTTCACATAACAATCCATTCGAAGCTCAGAATAATGTCTCCATCAATGTCTACACGTTAAAACTAAACAAACGTAAATATACTACTGTTCTTATATTAATATCAAAAAATAAGAAAATAGGCATGTGAATCTCTTAATGATACACAACCAGTTCGATACCGAGGATATGTAAAACTTCAAATATGCTGGTAAAATTGAATCATTTAATTCACATTATGTGTGGATATATTCGTGATCGCTGTTTTCATTACTTTACTATAGAAAATAAATTAGAGAACTATATTGTTGATTGTAAAACAAAGCAAGCATGTTTACCTCGACTGCCTACAGAAAAAGATCGAATGCTTCGTTTTAAAGATTCTAAGAATAAAGTGAAAGCGCCATTTATCATATATGCAGATTTAGAGTGTATACTGAAGCCAACTGAGGATAAGAAGAAGCATCAGGAACATGTACCGTATACTGTCGGATATTATGTGAAATGTGACTATGATGACTCATTATCAGTTTATCAATCTTATCGGAGAGAAGACTGTATAAAGTGATTTACTGCGGAGCTTCAGCGATTTGCCGAAGCGGTCGAAACTACATTTCTGTGCCCATATGATATGACCCCATTAACATTTAAGCAGCAAACTGACTTTGAGAGTGCAGCCCATTGCCATATTTGTGAAAAACCGTTTGGTTTGGAGGATATAAAAGTGCGTGACCATGACCATCTAATACCTACCAACAACTACAGAGGACCTTCGCATGAAAGCTGTAATATTAAATACCAGGACTATCATACAATTCATGTAGTGTTTCACAACCTGAGCGGATATGACAGTCACTTCATTACTAAAAGCATCGTTATCGATTTGGATGGCCGTTTAAATGTGTTGCCTGTAACGAAGAAGAAATACATCAACTTCACAAAACATATTTCTAATAATCTGGTCAACTATAGATTTGTTGATTGCTTCCGTTTTATGAGCTAATCCTTAGAGACATTGGGGTCTTATGTGAATGAATATCCATTGCTAAAAAGTGAATTTGTTGATTTGAGCGAAGAGCAATTTAAGTTATTAACTCGAAAAGGCATAGATCTATATGATTTCGTTAATTCTTCGAAAAACTTGATTACCTCGCAATACCTAGCTATCAGGACTTTTACAATAAGCTAGAAGGCAAAGGAATTACAAAGAAGCTGTACACACATGCCCAAAAAGTATGGGAGGCATTTGGCATTCAAAACATGGGAGAATATTCGGATTCATATCTAAAACAGATGTGATGTTACTGCCAGAAGTTTTTGAGCAATTCCGCCTAATCTCTCATACGACATATGGACATAGACTCCGCCCATTACTATACGTTGCCTGGTTACACGTGGCAGGCAATGTTGAAGCATACAGGACAGGAACTCGAGTTGTTGACCGATATTGATCAGTTATTGTTTATAGAAAAGGGTATTTGTGGAGGTCTTAGTCAAGTCTGCTCAGAACGACGTGCTTCTGCGAACAATAAGTATTTACCAACTTATGACCCCTCTAAACCCAATGTATACCTTATGTACTTTGATGGTGTTACGAAGAAGATCAAGAGTGTTAAAAAATCTGTAGTAAAAAGCAGAATCACATTTGAGGATTATGTTAGATGCCTGGAAGAGCTTAAAGATGTATCTGTAACGCAGAACTTAATTCAGTCGACTAAGCATCGCGTTCGTACTATTGTTCAAGAGAAGATGGCCTTAAGTCCACACGATAACAAACGTTACTTGATTCCTGGTACATACACTACATTACCCATTGGACCCTATTCTATCATGAACATTGATTAAGCTGTTATAGTCCTTACTAATTATACATCAGTTATATATTGTGAGATATATATATATATATATATATATATATATATATTGGTGGATCAGTTGCATATATAGTTGTTGTGGTTTAACTCTATATACTGATTGGATATAAGTTTTGTAAATAGTACACTCATCATAAGATGCCGTTAAAAGGTACTTTGAATATAGTTGTATATAAAATAATATTTGTCATTATAATTAGTTATGTAATTAATAATATAGGTATAGCTGTAAATTTATATGATAGTACTATTATTGTAAATGTATAAATAGAAAAACATATTACCATTTTGTTAACATTATTTAATGAATTTTTTTAATTATTTATTATTTTTATTTAAGTTTATTGCTATCTCTATCCAGTGGTGTTGGGAAACATGCATATATTTTGTTATGAGTATTAAAAATGAGGCATGGCTCTATGGGGATTTGGCATTGATTTTCCTCCTTATGGGGATTTCCATAGTGGGTACAAAAATGACCAGAATGGACCTTGGATTTTCTTATGAAGATTTACATGTAGAAATGGGTGGTTTTGTGCTCGTACTCTCTTAGCTTACCTACTCACAATCTTCATCTTCGTCATGTATCTCCGGTAAGTTATGCAAGTAAAACACAAGTATTTACTGTCCTTGATGCCTTTGTTGGTGTATAATGGAGTGTCCGATGCTTAAATAAACAATGATATCTCATTTTTAAGACATCATTACAGCGTTAAATAATACTTCGTACTCTTCCATGGTGTGCCCCAGGCAGCAGCATGACGTCATTTTCACGTGAAATCTGGGTCACTAATTACGTCGAAATCACCAATTATATGACGTAATTTTCACGTGATAATGACGGTAATATGTCACATCGAAATGACGTCATTCTATGACGCTTATATGACGTCATTTTATTACGCCTATATAACGTCATTTTATGACGTCTATATAACGTGACATGTGGCGTTCCAAAAGACCTATTAATGACATACTTTTAAGCTGAAAAAGTATGGGGGGGGGGTATTCCTTTTTACTATTTTATACACAAATCAGTAATAGTCATACGGTACAGTCTATTTTCAAGAAAGGTACACCTATATTTACACATATTATTTACAAACTAAGTGTAATTACACAAATAACATAAAACACGAAACACACGATATCTGTATCAAAGTTGGATAAATATAAAGCAAAATAAAACAAAAAATTCTGGATATGCGTAATATATAAGTTGTGAACCCATTACGAGTACCACATTACCATATAAGTTCTTGCTACCATAACGTGTCATACGCTTGTGTGAAGAAGTGGTATAGCAACCAAATCATTATTAGTTGGCAGAAGTAAACATTTTCCCTTTATATCTTTTAAAGACCAAAAGCTTAAGGATCTTGACAAGTTGTAAACTTTACGAATATTTAAATACTGACGTGAATTAAAAGGATATTCATAAAACGATGAACACCGTTCAAATTGTCTTCCTATAATTACGGTTTCACCTGTTGCCTCCTTTACAATATTTTCAACCTGGATTACAGCTTCCGCTGTAAAGCAATATGAGTCTGCTCTTAAATATGAATCAATACTGAGCATATAATAATCGAGCATTACTTTTTTAAATTGTTTGCCAGAAATATTAGGAATGAGAGGCACTAAAACATGCTTTATTTCATGATTGATGTGATTATTTCCATCCAAAATTCTTTCATTAGGAGAAGTAAATTGTATTTCACACAACCTAAGACAGATTTGTTGTAACGGTTTTGAAGGAGACTTAACCAATATTTTTAATTGATCTAAAAAGTTTTCAAAAGGAAACGCGGAAAAAGTATCCAAAGGTCCGTAGCATAAAACATCCTTGCTAAGGTGACTTAAAACATGAACATTGTAGATCAAAAAATCTGCCCCGTATAACTTTTCAGAATGTTTAATAAATGTCATCAACAACTTGGAAGCCAATTCACATTTATTTAAATCATTTTCAACTTTAAGGGATGCAAGCAGAGTTATACCGTAATGAAATAATAAGAAATGTTGATAAATAGCAATATCGATAATTTCATACAAAATAACATTGCCGGTATACAGCAAAAATGTTCTAAACTCTGTTGCCTTAAAACGTTGTAGTTTGCTTAGAGATCTAGGTTTGCGATTAATGTCCTTAGATATGTAGCCTTTTAAGGCTATTAATCTTTGAGATATTGTATTAACTTGTGTGCTTGACAATCTAACCGATAATTTTCCACCAACTCAACAATTTAATAGTTTGCGCATTATACCAAGGCAAACATTATGCATATAGTCCGTAGGAAAATTGTTAACCATATCTATAGGCAACTCTAATAAAGGAGAATCTTCCACATCAAGATGATGATCATCGTCTAATTTCAAGCGAAATGATTTGTCTGTTCTTTCAGTAGATGTTAAACCTTTTCATATTACCCGACCGTTAATATATTCACCAACCTCCATACATTTATCACAACAAGAATACTTTCCAGATTTTATACATTTAATAAATGCTTTTGCTGGGGCATCACATATAAAGCTGTGTATTTCGATAGAATATTTTCTGTTTTGAAATTGAACATTATTTTTTAAGCTGTTAAATTCACATACAAAATCCTTTAGGAATAAACTAACTGGTTTTGGTTTTGTTGGACCACAGTATATACCAATTACAAATGGTTTGCTATTACAATTAATAACAAGACCTAAAATTGGCCATAGGTGAATATTTGAACTTTTAAACAAAGGGAGGCCATCAACATTAAAACTAATTTTTAAAATGTTGCCAGAAGGTTGTATTTTTGTAGAAATTTTTGTAGTGCAATAGATAATCCCAGATGTACATATTCACCGTCACCTATTTTCTTTAATTTAAACATTGTAGGTGTTTGTAACAAGGTTCTACTATCCAAAGGCAATTGTGGATGTTAGGACACTAAAATGTTTAATAAACTATTAAGGGCTTTGTGAGTTACATGTTCCGATACAGCCCACTGTCTTAGTTTTATCAAAAGGCTATCTTCTGTGATTATAAAATTATCGGTCACATGAAGTGTATCTTTTTCATTAAATACAGCAACCTCAACGGGGGACAATTCACATTCAGAAAATTTTAATGAATCATATGAGGAAGATTTAGAATCAGATAAATCCAATAAATATTTGTCATCAAAATTATTAGATTGATTAACTGATTTGTCGTTTATTTCATTTATACTGGAATTACTTTGACCCTGACCATTTTGCAGATTAATTTGAAATTGATTTTGTGTAAACTTTACCTCGTTTTCTACCCTCCTATAAAACTGACGCTTTGAAATAAATTCTTTATGCTTAAATTTACCCCTTTTAAACATTTTTAAATTTTATACAGATACCGTATGCCAGGTAAAAGCAAATGAACAAGATACGATTTTATGATCCTAACCACAACGTTCATATACATACATATTAACCTAAAACTCAAATCTGCAAATATAAGAACTTCTTATAACAATATTAATAAATGTAATCTTCTTTAAATGTTTACACAGTTTGTCGTCTGTTCTGAGCCTGGCAAGCATTTATATTTCTTTTTGGTGCATGTTTTAACCATACTTTAATAAAACCGTTAACCTGATTCTCATTTGTATTAGGAGAACTGGTCATAACTGCCTCTATATAAAGAATTATATTTAAAGCAACTTTTACCAATTTAAATAATACGTACGAATAACAACTTTCTTCAACTGTAGCTCTGCAAATGGTTTCTTCTGCTTGCGTGTGCCCAAAAAGCTATATTGAGAAGCCAGTTCGTTTGACATAAGATTTTTTAATATAGTGTTAGTTTTTGAAATCAGATCTCTACCACCGATAGTCGTAAAATAGGATGCCTAAAAATAAATACGTTTGCATATTTTATCGTTTACATACAGGTTATAATTACCACAGCAGATAAATTGCCTATATCATTTAGATATTCTTCTATTAAATAAAGATCGGTAGCACTAGTAATAGGTAATGTAACTGGAAAGTCAACTGGGAGACTGAGAGGCAAGTCTGTACAAGAAGTTTGTCTAGCCTTTAATAATTTTATTGTTTAGTGTAGTGAAGTGTTTGGGAACGCATCCCTTTTAGCAACAGTCTAAGGTCATATATATACGTAATGTACGTATGTCATGTCATGTCTATTATTATGCAAGATTAATGTAATATGTAATCTGTTTATATTAAATGTTTAACAGAGTAATCAAGTGGTTATTTATTCTTAATATAATACTCAGCCTCACATTAAACATGGCGCTGCGAAAATTTTTGTAAAAGGCTGAAGTTTAACAAACCACGTTGGAAATTTTAGGTTAAGTGTAAAACCACATGAAAGTATAAATATGGCAAATCTAGGCTTGAGTTTGGGTGCAGGACCAGTAAACTGCCCCTGATTTTGATTTACAAGGACAAAATGCTTCGGTTGAATGGTCATTCTGGAAAACGTCCTTCGAAGACTACATGGTCGCAATTGGTCAGCACAAAGCTGCCGATAAAATTAAATTATCAATTTTAAGAAATATTATGGGCACGGAAGCTGCTAGAATCATGTCAACTTTCACAACATCTGAAGAGCAAAAAAACAATTATAACTATATGATTGAAATGCTGGATAAATATGTTAATCCAAGGGTAAATGAATGTTTTGAGCGGTATAATTTTTTACAACGAACGCAAAAGGAAGGCGAAAGCTTCGAACACTTTTTAACTGATTGTAAGTACCTCGTTAAGTCATGTAATTATAACGTTGTAGACGCTAACCAAACGCCAGAGGATAAAGCACTCCGCGATAAAATAGTAATGAGAATTAGGGACTCCACTAGTCGAGAAGCTTTATTGCGTGTCGATCAACTTACGTTGGAAAACGCAATACAATTTTGTAGAACAAGCGAACAAAGTAAGCAGCAGAATCAACAATTTCAACAAGGCACCAACGATAGATTTGGAATTTTGCAGAAAGAGATATATGAGGCCAGTAATATCGGAAAAAGGGGCAAGTATAAGCTTCTAGGTAAAAAAGGTGAGAATTTTAATAATGATAGGTACAACAATGAATTTAATTGCAAGCGTTGTCAAACTAAGCACGGCCCACGTAAATGCCCGGCTTATGGAAAAAATTGTAGAAAGTGTGGTATATTGAATCACTTTGCTAAATCATGTGTTGTTAAGAATGTAAGAAACATAGAGCATGATAGTAATAGCTCAACTGAAATGTTAGTAAGTAATTGTAGACTTAAGACAGTAGATAGGATTAGTTTGTGGGAAGAGGTTATTCAGATTGAAAATAAGAAATTTAAAACTAGACTTGATACAGGTGCTGAAGTGAATATCATGCCACTTAAAATGTTTAAAAGTATAGATAACCAATTTAGGGTTAGACCAATCAATTATATTTTAAAAGCTTTTGAAGGGAGTACCACAAAAGCACTTGACATTGTTAATTTGCATTGTAAATTTAGAGGTGCAGATTGCTATGAGGATTTTGTTATTGTGAAGGATGCAAATCAGGTTTTACTTGGTGGTCAGACATGCTTACAAATGAATATGATTAAAAGAATCAGAAATGTTGAAGTTAAGAATAATTCTAGTGCAGAATTATTTATTAAGCAAAATATAGATGTGTTTACTGGGTCTGGTAGGTTTCCTGGTAATTGTAGTATAACCACAAATGAAAATTTTAAACCGGTTTGTTACCCTCCAACTAAAGTACCATTGGCTATTCGTAAAGCTTACGAAGACGAGTTAAAAGGCTTGTTAATCGAAAAGCTATAGTTAAAGTCGAGAATATAGATGTTAGAGTAAGTATAAATAGAATCGTGTTAGTAGAGAAAGCTAACGGTAAAATACGATTGTGTTTAGATCCTTCCGATCTTAATAAAAGTATTGTTAGGAAGCCACGGCTTAATGCAAATATTGAAGAAATAGGCGCCAAATTGTACGGTAAAAAGATTTTTACAATTTTCGATTTATCAGAGGGTTTTCATCATCTAAGTTTAGATGAAGACTCTTCTTGGAAATGTTGTTTCGCAACTCCTTTTGGGGTATACAGATATATTGTATTACCTTACGGGTTGTCAAACTCTCAAGACTTGTTTGAGGAAAAAGTTGAAAGTATTTTTGGAAATATTGAAAATTTAATTATTTGTCATGACGACATGATTGTCGCTGGTTCTACGCAAGAGGAACACGACAAGACAGTATTAGAAGTGATAACTCGCGCTAGAGAGTCAAACACAAAATTTAACGTGGATAAATTTCAATTCGCACAAAGTCAGGTTAAATTCTTAGGCCAAATTTTTTCAAGTTTGGGTGTTCAGATAGATCAGGGACGCATAGATGCTTTACAAAAGTTAGAAAGTCCAAAAAATAAATGTGAACTCCAACGAATTATAGGATCTTTTAATTATGTACGACGGTACGTACCAAATATGTCAGAATACATGAGTCCGTTATGTGAATTATTAAAAACAAATGTTGAGTGGAGTTGGTTACCAAGCCACCAACAGACTTTTAATAAATTAAAGAAATTAATTACTGATTCTCCTGCATTGGTATCATATAATCCGAAAAAGAAGATCGTACTTCAATGCGATGCATCTAAAATGGATTAGGATGTTGTATGTTCCAAGAACACGAAAATATATTAAAGCTTGTAGCTTGTGTGTCACGTACCATGAACGAACATGAAATTAATTATAGTCAGACCGAAAAAGAGTTACTAGCTATACATTTCGGTACTCAAAAATTTCACGAATTTATATATGGTGCTAATGTAGACGTTCAAACCGATCACAAACCTATAATTTCGATAATGAACAAACCAATTTGTAAAATTGGATCAGTACGTTTACAAAGGTTAAGACTAAAATTGTTAAAATATAATTTAAATGTATATTACGTGCCAGGCAATAAAGTTCAATTCGCAGATATGTTGTCTAGGGCTAGAGTAAAACAGAAAACTTTTGATCGCGAAATGCTTGAAATGGTTCATGTTGTAACTAAACATTTTCCCATGACTAGTGAAATGAGATTTAAATTTAGAAAAGCAACAGCCAACGATGAAGTTTTAAAGTTACTGTCTGATTATTATTACGGTGAATGGCCAAAAGTTAATAAAATACCTGAAAAATGTAAACCATATTATAATTTAAGAGATGACTTGTATGTAGAAGCAGGTTTAGTGTTAGTTAACAACAAATTGATTGTTCCAAAAAGTCTTCAAAATCACATTTTAAACGTTCTTCATAAAGGTCATTTAGGGATAAACAAAACTATCCACAAGGCTAGACAATTATTTTATTGGCCAACATTAGCTTCAGATATCACAAATTTCATAAAAAAGTGTAGGATATGCGAGAAATATATGCCAAACGATTTTAAAGAAAACTTATGTCGCATCCTATCCCAAGTCTTCGATATAATAGAGTAGGAGTCGATATTTTAGAATTCGGTTCTAAACCATACCTAATTGTAATGGACTATTTTTCACATTGGTTGGAAATATGTCGTTTACCAAATAAAACTTCTGACGCAGTAATAAATGCGATGCAAGATGTTTTTAGTAGATTCGGGTACCCTCAATGTCTAATCGCTGACAACTTACCCTTTCTTACTATAAAATGTAAAAATTATTATAAAAGTAAAGATATTACAGTATTCACATGTACTCCGCACTACCATAAGAGCAACGGTTTAGCCGAAAAAGCTGTTGATATAGGGAAAAGAATATTACGTAAAAGTTATGAAGATAAAACCGATTTTAGAGACTCTGTACTAGAATATAATAACTGTCCTATAATTGGATTAAATGCATCCCCAGCTCAAATTTTACAAAGTAGAGTACTTCGTACAGAACTCCCAATTTCAGAAAATAAACTTGAACCTAAAATTCAAAATCAAATTTATAAATCTCTATGTGAACAGAGAAATAAAACTAAAGTACATTATGATAAAACTAGTCGAAAACCTGAAAGAGAATTTAAAAAGGGGGATAAGGTGGTTGTAAAAAGTTCAATAGATAAAGTGTGGCATAAAGCTACAGTATTGGAAAAAGCAGTCGAACCAAAATCATATTGGATATATAAGGATAGCAACAACAAAATAGTACGTCGTAATACGAGCCAGCTAAAACCATCTATTACCAAACATAAGTGTGACGACTTTGTACTTCAACCTGAGTTGTATCCTGAAAATTGTTATGATGAATCACAAACAAATGTTAATGACAAATTATGTACTGTTAATAATGACGATTCTGATAATTATAATTTAAATTTGTTATTTGATAATGTAGTCAATTATAACCATAAGAACGAACCTGTGATTAGTTATAATAGATCAAGATATGGGCGCATTATCAAACCGGCAGTGAAACTTAATCTTTAAGGGGGAGGTGTTTAGTGTAGTGAAGTGTTTGGGAACGCATCCCTTTTAGCAACAGTCTAAGGTCATATATACGTAATGTACGTATGTCATGTCATGTCTATTATTATGCAAGATTAATGTAATATGTAATCTGTTTATATTAAATGTTTAACAGAGTAATCAAGTGGTTATTTATTCTTAATATAATACTCAGCCTCACATTAAACATTTATAATTTCTGTATTTTGGTGCTTAACATGTATCAATGTGGACAGGAGTTTATCAGCAATATCTAAAATAAAATACAATAAAGCAGTGTGTCATAGAATTTATAATAATTACCATTATCAATGTGCTTTGGAATATTTAGCGATGTAGATACACTCGACGAAGTGTATTACATCGAGATACAGAAGGAGACACACGTTGAGTGAGACTAACACAAGATGAATTAACAAAGCTTGCAGCTTGATATGTTTGTAGAATGTTTTCCTTATCATAAGCCTGATTTAAAAAAGGGTAGTAACTAAATCGGTGTCGGCAACAATTCTAAATAAAATTGATGAAATAAAATCTAAATTAAACGTGGATATTCTTACCACAAAAATTATTATCTATTTCTTGTGTTGCACTTGCATTACTTAAAAGTGTAGTAATTCCCTTTACTTTAGGCGGTAATACACGATGAGTTGAGAGAACTTCTTCGACACTACTATCTAGAATTCGTCTAGGTGGTTTAACTTTACGCTTCTACAAACGATTATCTGTTTCGGTTTGAACATCAGATTCAGTTTCAGCCCGTTTAAGCTTCTGCCATGCCTTAGAATAATTATCTACAAGAAATAAACACATGATTTCTGACAATATTTACAAGACAATTTACCTTCTTCAAAATAAATTCTACAAATTGGATACACTTCCCAAGTCTTATTATCGTCTGGATTTGGTGCTTCGCCACGTTTTACCGCTCTGTCAAATCGGCTTTGTTGTTTGTAGGAAGGCCACCATACTTGTTTCTTTCGAGGGGTAAGCCAAGTTGAATGAATTAAAGCTAATTCTCCTCCACCAACACCGTCTTCCATTAACTCCACTCCGATATATGCCATGTGTACAAATTAAATATTTTTCTACTTAAATATACACAGTCCGCTTTGCTACAATACCACAACAGCAGCCATTATATACAAGTATCACGTGCCAACGTCTACGCTATTTAATTGGAAGATGTACAATAGTGACAATGACCACAAATTATACTCTTAGAGCACGGCGCATATATTGAAGAGTGAAAAATACGGATGTATTTTTGTTATGTTAGACAGAAACAAATTGCAAGTGAACTCTACGACGGCGAGGTATATCAAGTTCCACGTCCATCTGATATACTTAGTTGAAACTTACGAATATATAAAATATAAAAATAATGAAAAACTGTCAGTTTCGCCAACGGCCTAGGACAATACTTATAATAATATAATGTAATAAATTTTTAAGACACGATAGTTTTTATTAAATACATTACAACGAGGATGGTTTAATACAACCCATTTATTTTGACGTCGCATCGACGTCAGCGCACGTGGCCTATACACCTCTAAAAAGATGGTAACAATATGACGTCATTTCACGTAACAATTTCGTCGCTTGGAGACCGTCGACGTGTACCACCAAATATTCACGTGAAATTGACGAGATATGACGTCAGCCTGCTACTTGGGGCGTTGTAATGTTCTTCTGGTGAGTTAGGTTCAGCATTAATTATAGGAGTCACAAGCCAAGGTCGAAGTGGATATCCAGAATCACATATAACAACCAATATAAAATATTTTAAAATACATTGAATATTGTTAAACACTTACCAAGGAGAAAAAAGCCTTTTGACAATGCTCGTGTATGTTGCGAAACAGTAGGTCTACATCGCTACTCCTCCAAGTAAAAGAAACGTGAGTACTACCTGGATATCTACCATTCACATTAATTATGCAAAGATCTGCATCACATATCTGAAAAAATTAATTACATATCAGTCACTTGTAAAAAAAAGAGTATTTACTAGTTGAAGATTTAAGGAATGGTAGTTTTTTCTAATTACATAGCTATGCATATTCCTATTTGTCTTTATTCAACAATTGTTTGTGGCCATTATGCAACATGTGTGCTATCAAGACAACCGACAACTACAGGAAAATGGTACTCATTGAAGAATCTGAATGTACCTACATAATTGTAGATTTATAATAGTGCTTATTATGTTGTGCCACATTTGCCTTGATCTAAGTGCTCGTAGCTCATTTAGACTTCTTGGAAATTGCACTCACTGATTAAAGATGTCTAGATAGTTTAGAGCATCTGTAACTTCTGTTACAGCTCTTGAAACAGAGGGTTGGGAAATAGCTTGCCTGCAGGATTTTAATAACCGCCACTTCCATAAGAATGAAGTGCTGTTAAGACCTACAATATTATTGGGTATTCACCACTGATTTAACATAGTCTAAATTTATTAGTTTAGTTATTTTGTCTTATGCATTTGTTCGTGTTGCTGGCGTAAGATACCGTGATTGCATATCTATAACAGAATGTGCAACGTCCTTGGTGACTCGCAAATTTTTTTGAAATTCAAAGGCTTTAGCCCCAAATGCATCATAAGGCAGGTAGAATCCGGGGCCCGGTATCATATCATTTTCTTGTAATTCTAAATTTTCAATTGCTGCTAATAGTAATTAAGTGTAACGCATTTGTAAAGTTAGAAACGAGTAAATTTAGAATGCGAATGATATTTACATACAGTTTTACCCACTTATTTTATTTAACTTACTAGCAGGAGAAAGTTTGAATATGCGGATCCAAAGAATAGTGAAATACAATCGTCATACAAAAGTAGGTCAATTCGCATGCGGAATTTACCACGCGTAATTCGAGAATAGACCTCCCACGTGACTTCTATAATTATTTCAAAAGAAATATTTGTAACCTAGTTTCAAGCGTTACTTTAGTGCATTTATAAACTTATGCTCTCCTGTTTACTCTAAAAACCATATCGTTGATTATAAATCATTCAATTCTATGAAATACCTTCAAGAACATTAATTAAAATGGCTGCTACGTTGATAATGGTTTAAATATTGTTAAAGTTTTAAACATACGTTAAGAACACACTATAAGATAAATTAATATTTACATAATTATCGAAGAAGGTATTTAAAATTAAAGCAGTTTAAACAATTGTACAATTAATCTTTTGTATTTAGTTCTTTTAACAAGCTCCTGTAAACGATACGATCGATAGCTAATATTGAAGCAAAGTGTTCTATACAATGTATTATACCACTAAAGGGTAATGTTCGGTATTTAAGAAAATGCTTTTATGAACTTTCAACTAACTCGACTCAAAAGTAGAGTATTACTGGAATACGCTATTTGTATAGACAGGAATTTATGTGTTTATTGTATACTTTACGAATGATTGATTTCATAAGACGTGTACAAACACTATGCAGTGACATATTCTTTACACAAGAAAAGTAATTTACAAATATATAGCACGTTCAGATACTAAGCAAAGTTCGTTAGCTTATAATTCGTGTAATTATTTGTCACTTAAAAAAGTTTCATCAAAGTTAGTGTGTAATCACATTTTACCGAACGGCCGTTCATATGTATTTTATGTGCGTACCCTGCAAACTGTAGAAGTAAGTTATAAATCCACATGCGATTGCCTTTTGACGAACATATATTTGTATACAATTTTTTGTGATTATCCAGCATCACAAAAGTCTTACATATACGTATACGGTCACATATTAACGAACGTGTATTCTTATGCAACTCGTTTTTCCGTATCAAAGAAAAGCACTTTCACAAAACATACAGATACAACTGTCCATTTCTATGCAATTTATATAATTGTGCACGTCATTGCGGAGTTATTTCCCAAGATATATGATGTCGCATACTAACGAACGTCCATTCGCATGCAATTTATGTAAGTATGCCGCATCACACAAAAGTACTTTACAAAGACACACGGTGTGGCATACTAAAGAACGGCTATTCGTATGCAATTTATGTAATTATGCCTCATCACGGAAAAATAATTTACGAAAACATATGCTATTGCATACTAATGAACGTCCATTCGTATGCAATTTATGTAATTATGCCACATCAGAGAAAGGTAATCTACGGAGCCATATGCAGTCGCATACCAACGAACGTCCATTCGCTTGCAATTTATGTAATTATGCCGCAGCACAAAAAGGTAGTTTACAAACACATATGAAGTCCCACACAAATGAACGTCCATTCGCTTGCAATTTATGTAATTATGTCGCAGCACAAAAAGGTAATTTACAAACACATATGAAGTCGCACACTAATGAACGTCTATTCTCTTGCAATTTGTGTAATTATGCCGCAGCACAAAAAAGTAATTTACAAACACATATGAAGTCGCATACAAATGAACGTCCATTCGCGTGCAATTTGTGTAATTATGCCGCAGCACAAAGAAGTAGTTTACAAACACATATGAAGTCGCACACAAATGAACGTCCATTCGCGTGCAATTTATGTAATTATGCCGCAGTACAAAAAGGTAGTTTACAAACACATATGAAGTCGCACACAAATGAACGTCCATACGTATGCAACTTGTGTAATTATGTCGCAGCACAAAAATGTAATTTACAAACACATATGAAGTCGCACACTAATGAACGTCTATTCTCTTGCAATTTGTGTAATTATGCCGCAGCACAAAAAAGTAGATTACAAACACATATGAAGTCGCACACAAATGAACGTCCATTCGCGTGCAATTTGTGTAATTATGCCGCAGCACAAAGAAGTAGTTTACAAACACATATGAAGTCGCACACAAATGAACGTCCATACGCGTGCAATATATGTAATTATGCCGCAGTACAAAAATGTAGTTTACAAACACATATTAAGTCGCACACTAATGAACGTCCATACGTATGCAATTTGTGTAATTATGCCACAGCACAAAAATCTAATTTACATACACATATGAAGTGGCACACTAATGAACGTCTATTCGCTTGCAATTTATGTAATTATGCCGGAGCACAAAAAAGTAATTTACAAACACATATGAAGTCGCACACTAATGAACGTCCATACGTATGCAATTTGTGTAATTATGCCGCAGCACAAAAATCTAATTTACATACACATATGAAGTCGCACACTAATGAACGTCCATTCCCTTGCAATTTATGTAATTATGCCGCAACACAAAAAAGTAGTTTACAAACACATATGAAGTCGCACACTAATGAACGTCCATTCGCATGCAATTTATGTAATTACGCCGCATCAATGAAAAGTAATTTACAAATACATATGCTGTCGCATACTAACGAACGTACATTCTCATGTAATTTGTGTAATTATGCCGCATCGCGGAAACGTAGTTTGCAAATACATATGAAGTCGCACACTAACGAACGTCCATACGCATGCAATTTATGTAATTACACCGCATCAATCAAAGGTAATTTACAAATACATATGAAATCGCACACTAACGAACGCCCATTTGCTTGCAATTTATGTAAATATGTCGCATCACAGAAATGTAACTTACAAACACATATGAAGTCGCACACTAATGAACGTGCATTTGTTTGTAATTTATGTAATTATGCCGGATTAACGAAAAGTAGTTTACAAACACATATGAAGTCGCACAATAACAAACGTCCATTCGCATTCAACACACAAAAGTCTTTTACAGAAACACGTGCAGTCCCATATTGATAAACGCGCACTTGTATGAAATATGTATATTATTCCGTATCAGAAAAAAATTATCTAAAATTCTATGTGTTATCACTCACTCATGACGACGACGTCCATGCTTTTTACGTAATTAGGCTATATCAAAAAGAAAGTTAAAAAACACATAGGAACGCATACTAACGAATATTCATTTACATGCAGTGCATTTGCATACCAAGGAATTCCCATATTCCTATAACACTTCGATTTGTGTTGAGCTTTCAATAAGTTATTAGAAAAGAAGCTTAATAAGGTTTTTCGTTTTTAACGGTTGGTTGTTTATTAGTTAAATTTGGATATAGATTCAAACTTAGTGTGTGTACATAGTGTTTAAATTAATTTTTGTTATTTCTGTACATCACTGGAAGGTTATAAATTTTTTAAATAAAAGGTCGCAGATAATTATGGAGTTAAATTAATATTGACACCTTGGTGTTTTAATTTAACATATGTCTTTTGCAACTAGTCAAATGTTAAACTCGACCCCTCGAATCAAGGCCATGACGTCATAAATAGTAATTCAGGCAGCCAAATTCTTAATCCTAATTGGTGTAAAAAGATATAACGTATTGACGTCACATTTCACAGAATTCTATTTTTTGCTATTGGTATTGCAACTCTCGGACTTTCAAAAGCTCAACTATTTAATTCTGCACGACATAATTTATATAAAACATTCTGATAAGACGGAACTCTTGCATTCATTACCGGCCTTATATATACTCTGAATTAAAAAGGAAGCCTCATCCTCCAGTAATTGCTAGAAGAATTCTCGAACCCTTGAGAATAAACAGTGCTTGCGGCGTTTTGTGTGTTTGATGGGTTGCCTACTAGTAGCTCGCAACACTATTATTCCTGATACTGAATAATTGTAACAATTTTTTTTTGAAAAAGGGAAAAGTTGCCGATTTAAACAAATTATAAATCTACCGGAAAAAACGAAAGAAAAAATTGGAAAATTCCATTCAGACCACTTATTTACAGCATTTGGTCGATCCTCAATTTCTAATAAGTCCTTGGTCCCATATGAAAAATAACAAGCTCGTTATTTTCTAATTTATTTCAATCACAAGGTTAAGTTCAACATTTCGTATCCACAATCTTGCCTAATACAATCCAGTTGTTGTGAAATCTGGTTTGTATAGTAAGAAATAACAATTTAATCTTTCAAAAACCCTTGTAAACACCTTATGATGCTGGTAATACCTCATGCTATCCAACTTGTTCCATACACAGGTAGCGTGGGCAATTAAAGTTTTGTTCTGGTAAGACTTCCCCCGTTTGAACTGTCCTGGGAAGTAATTTTCTTAATCCGCTCACTTCCACTACATCTTCGATACCAGCGGGCTGGAACGTCGTTGATGCGCAAACCCCCTGTAGAGTTAACCAACCCATTGGTGAGACAACCAGTTCACAATTGTCGAACAAGATCCATTCCGTACGGCATTAGCTTAGGGCCAACGCCTTGTGACCGTACTGCCGGGACCTGTCATAACCAACTTAAGGACCGCCACAAACCACTACTGATTAAGGGTGAGTGACTTTTTGCTGGACCCCCAAAAGGGTCTATATATTGCTGTAAAACTTCCAAAATTCGTGAACTATGGTTTTCGAATCGAACCCCAGCGTTGGGCCGTCAAGATATGCTGTGAAACCTACAAAAAGCCTAACCAGAGTAAAAAAAAAACATTCGAGCCTCTCAAACTGGGCACCAAGATTTGCTGTGATTCTCGCCCTGTTGAATCTCTTCTGATAATCGCCTCTTTACTCTTTCCGCCTCGGCTGCTCACCTAGTTTAAACTTTCATCCTCTTTTAATAAAAAAACAAACATTCCTACCACAAACATCAACGTTAACTCTATTTACATCAATATTCATAATACATTAAAATTTCAAAATTAAATTTCGGCATAAATTTCAGCATCATAAAATTTCAAGTTAAAATTTGTCATCATTTTAATTTGCATCCAGAATTAGAGTCCTTGTAGGATGCATACTAATTAAGTTACAATATGTGCAGACCTGAGTCTGAATAAAAGGGAGCATCTCCCACCCCTTTACGTTAATTAAACAGGTTAGTCTAATTGAGCTCAAAGACAGACCCAAATTTTCATCATAATCAAAAACATAAACCTGATAAATACTCCTTTCTACTTATACAAGAAAATTTCACCTTAAAATTAAAAATTTGTTGTTTGGCATGGCTATGGGCAACCCTGCATCTCCCATATTTGCGGAATTAGTAGTACATGTTCTAATTGAATCCATTATTGAGAAACTAGATTTTCCAATACCTATTTAATTAGTGTACGTTGACGATTTTCTTTTGTGCTACACAAAGGATAAGATATATATGACACATACCGCATTTAATTCGTACCACAAAGACTTAAAGTTTACGATTGAAATTGAGTCCAATAAAAAACTGCCATTTTTAGATTTACCACTCATAAGGCACGATAACCACATTATTACAGATATATATCAAAAACCCACAACTTTTAATAGAATTACAAATTTTAAATCCTGTCACAGCTTGACTCAAAAACTAGACACCGTAAAGTCTGTTGTTCCAAAAATACATCGTCTGTGCAACGCAGAGTTCCTCAAAAAGAACTATTCTTTAAACTTTAATTTTCGTGCATTCCAATCCCAACTTAACAAGCTTTGCACTTACGTACCACTTTAGCGTTTTATCACAAAGATGCTTTTAGCTTCTACATAAAATTTTATTAACTTGCACTAATTCACCAATGCTGGATGAAATCTGAACGAAAAAGCAAGAGCAAAAGAGACTAATGCCCCACTTTGCCAGTGATTATATACGTTAAATTCGCCCCCCCTCCCTGTTTTAATTTGGCACGTACACTTCTATACCCATTCCTATAATTCCGGAAAATTGTTTTCTAACCGTCTTGCATTTCAGCGAAAAAGCTTTAACGTATTTCGGATTCTTGTAACTTTTTATAATGAACATAACAATACTCGGAAAATCGCTTTAAACTGTCACTCCGTTATCCGAATTTAGTCTCTACGTCGTTATTTGTCAACGCCTCCAACTTGAAAACACATCTCTCATCTCCTTTGTGCCTATAGTTTTATCTCATACATACGCTTCCACCAGCTGGATCTGTCCTTCTTGTACAATTTACACCAATCACCTCGCTTGGCTCCATTTCCTACTTTTTAACCGACTCGTGTTTGCTTTTAAATATCCTTGAAATTATCGATTTTATTTAGGTATCCTAACAATACTGCCTCCTGAATTATCTATACGCATCCCTTTTGCACTCAATATACTTTTATTCTGTTTTTGTTTTTTTTGTTGGCTCTTTACTATACCACCTTCAAGATTGAAATCAATATTTTAAGTACAAACCGCATCTACCTTAATCCCAACGGCTGTTGTTTTCCAATAACCCATTAAAGCTTGTTTGTTGCCAAGTTTACCAAGAACTATTATCCCCCTCGTTATTTTGTTTCAAGGTGTCGGATGTTACGTTTTAGAACAGAAATGTTGCTTTAACACCTGTTCCACGCTTTTAGATTTTCATATATTTAATTACTTTACTACACATTTAAATACGTTAGAAAGATTTTACTCCAATTATTATTTATTCTGCTCTATGTTTATACAAATAGTATGTTACATTATTCTTGGCTAAATTGATCCTACATTATTATACACTTCTTAAGTTAAAAAAAATTAATTTGTTAAAAAATTATTCCAACTCTTTAATTAAACATATTTGTCTTCCCTTATTCAAAAGCTCTCGACCTATGAGTTCACTTGTGCCCTTGTATAACCCGATGACCCCTTAATTCCACGATTATATATATATATATATATATATATATATATATTGCTATGCTACTGGAATAATCGACGCCTCTTGCGTTGGGCTGTTATATTTTTTGCTATGTCCCTCTAAACTATTCGCGCTCCATCATTTAGGCGGCCATATTAATATTACTATGTATAAACAAGATTGTAATTATCTCCTCCGACGTTGGGCTGTCTTATTAATATGCTATCAATTCCCTCCAGAAACTTAACTGGATTTTATCTTGAACCAACCTTGTCTGCCAATAGCAAAATTCGATACGTTACCGCCTTACTTGTTATCAATTTTGTATTCAACTCGTAGCTCCTCCTTGAACTGTTTAAATTATCAAACCACTCTTATTAACTTTATCTTATGACCTCGACTAGCATTTATTTGGAATTATAAAATTCAGTAAATTTCGACTCTATATAATGAAACAAATATTCTGTACAGTTTTTGTAAATTATTTGAAATTTATTTTCAATTAATTAATGTTGTAAATCTCATTTATTGAAAATCATATACTTTTTACTCAAAACCCAAAGTCACCAAAAAAAACTATTATCTTTATAAACGAAGTGTAGAACGTTCCAAACCTGTTATCGTATCACGCATTTTATACGTATTCAAATCCTTTGTTGACTTTTTCACATTCATTTATATTAAGCGAATTCAATATTCAAAATAAAAAATTATATAGAAAAAGTAAATGTCTTATAACTAAAAATCTGACCTGGTCTATTTTCATCACATCGACGCATCCATTTGAATAAAAATTATCTTCCCCCAATTTAGGATTATATTGTCTATCGTGTGGATAGAACCACTGCATTTAAATTGTTGCCATCACCCTCTGGACTACCATTAACTTGTACTTATGCACCCCAATTTATTGTCGTTTCATATCAGACTTATTACTTCTTATCAATCAATTTCCTCAAACTTAGAATAGAATTCTTATTATCATTGTCCTCTGACTTGAAATCGTAGTTTATTTTCTCCCCTTACTCAAATATCGAATTTTTCGCCCCGGCTTTAGAAGCCCTATTATTATTATGTTTTAGTTTACAATAAAATTCACCAAAATCTACTTACGTTTAATCGGCAATTATAATTTTCATCTTGGCACTTTTACAATTTTCACTTTGAACTATTATTATTACGTATCACTTTATTTCATAGTGGCGCACCTCGGCCTTTGTTGAGTTGTAAACTGACTTCGTTATCACTGTACCTGCTAATATATTATTGAATTCCCACTCCGTCAGTGGGTATGGTCTAGAAACTCGTCGCTCATTTTTAACCAATCAAATAATTACATTTAAAGTAGTTTCTGATGTAATTGTCTATGATTCCCAATAATTGTAACCTGCTTGCAGCTGTCTTCGCTATCAACATGCGGTGTTTTGATAGATCTAATTGCTTTTCCATAAACAACTGATGCCATTCTACTTTTAATTTTCATATTTACATGTTATTCACGCAATTTTTAATCTTCTTTTTTATCAAAAATGGTTAGCTATTTGCAGGCATTTATATTATGCTTCCTGAAGCTCTATTTCTATCTCCGTATTAATCTAATCGTTTGGAACTTTTTTTTGAATGCGTGTCTGCTTACACTTTATTATGTTTACATATAAATATACGCGTGCTTCCACTGAAAAATATCATTCTTTGCTTTACCTAAATTAACTAAAACTTTATCTACAAGGTATTAAATATTTACTGTCTACTTAATGAATGTTTTCCTTGTTTCTACGCCAACTATGCGTCTTCCTATGTTTATTTGCGTCGCTTAAAACTATTTATACTTTATATACAGGGTGTTGACTGCTTTCTATCTACAAACTATCTCCATTTCTTAATTCTTTCCTAAATAAATGCAGTTTTCTGCTGCCTATGGTAATTAGGAAGGAATTATGCTGTGATAAGGGGTTGTTTAAGGGTGTACTTTATAGCAAATGTCGTTTAGAAATGAGTAATTACTCATTTATATTAAGCGAATTCAATATTCAAAATAAAAAATTATATAGAAAAAGTAAATGTCTTATAACTAAAAATCTGACCTGGTCTATTTTCATCACATCGACGCATCCATTTGAATAAAAATTATCTTCCCCCAATTTAGGATTATATTGTCTATCCACACGCTTGAACCACTGCATTTAAATTGTTGCCATCACTCTCTGGACTACCATTAACTTGTACTTATGCACCCCAATTTATTGTCGTTTCATATCAGACTTATTACTTCTTATCAATCAATTTCCTCAAACTTAGAATAGAATTCTTATTATCATTGTCCTCTGACTTGAAATCGTAGTTTATTTTCTCCCCTTACTCAAATATCGAATTTTTCTCCCCGGCTTTAGAAGCCCTATTATTATTATGTTTTAGTTTACAATAAAATTCACCAAAATCTACTTACGTTTAATCGGCAATTATAATTTTCATCTTGGCACTTTTACAATTTTCACTTTGAATTATTATTATTACGTATCACTTTATGTCATAGTGGCGCACCTCGGCCTTTGTTGAGTTGTAAACTGACTTCGTTATCACTGTACCTGTTAATATATTATTGAATTCCCACTCCGTCAGTGGGTATGGTCTAGAAACTCGTCGCTCATTTTTAACCAATCAAATAATTACATTTAAAGTAGTTTCTGATGTAATTGTCTATGATTCCCAATAATTGTAACCTGCTTACAGCTGTCTTCGTTATCAACATGCGGTGTTTTGATAGATCTAATTGCTTTTCCATAAACAACTGATGCAATTCTACTTTTAATTTTCATATTTACATGTTATTCACGCAATTTTTAATCTTCTTTCTTATCAAAAATGGTTAGCTATTTGCACGCATTTATATTATGCTTCCTGAAGCTCTATTTCTATCTCCGTATTAATCTAATCGTTTGGAACTTTTTTTTGAATGTGTGTCTGCTTACACTTTTTATGTTTACATATAAATATACGCGTGCTTCCACTGAAAAATATCATTCTTTGCTTTACCTAAATTAACTAAAACTTTATCTACAGGGTATTAAATATTTACTGTCTACTTAATGAATGTTTTCCTTGTTTCTACGCCAACTATGCGTCTTCCTATGTTTATTTGCGTCGCTTAAAACTATTTATACTTTATATACAGGGTGTTGACTGCTTTCTATCTACAAATTATCTCCATTTCTTAATTCTTTCCTAAATAAATGCAGTTTTCTGCTGCCTATGGTAATTACTCATTTCTAAACGACATTTGCTATAAAGTACACCCTTAAACAACCCCTTATCACAGCAATATATATATATATATATATATATATTTATATATATATATATATATAAATTTCTTTAACTTGAACATTGACTGTATTTTCTATATTTTGTAAGGAGTCAGCAAAAACATTTTATACGTATAAATTTACGTAAAAAGGGAAAAGGTCTTGAACGTTTTAACTTTTCCAGTAAAAGGGTCATTTTTGGTGGCTTTAAATTAAAGAAAGGGAGATACAATTTTGTGGATAAATAATCTAAATATTATAAATTGATTCCAGGATTTATTTGTCATGTAGAAAAACTGTGAAGTGTACATATTATTTTCTTCTCATTATACAAATATTGATCAACTTCGTCTTATCATTCTTAACAGGAAAAGTTTTAGGGAAAAGGGGTTAATTATTTGATTATCGTAAGGTTGTTCACTCTGTGTGAGTTAAACTGAGCTAGCCGTGGCATAATTAAAATTATAATACAAGAAAGCGACACAGAGCGGTGGCGGACAACAGGAACTAGACGTTTATTACATCGGCGTGCAGAATGAAATTTATTGGCAAGTGACTCAATATTAGCCACAAGGGCATCTTGTCGACGCGTTTCGCCCTAATTGGGGCTCATCAGGACAGGAGTAGCAAAGATGTAATATGTAACACTAACACATTATGGGAAGTACAGCATCACCTAGCCCACAATTCTTTATAATTATAATCTTTGGCTATGGAAAAAAGCAGTTGAACCGGATCTCCTCCGTGCCGACTGTTGATAAAACCTGCAAAGTCAGGTGAAACAGCACGAAGGCACAAATTGTAGGCTAGGTGATGCTGTACTTCCCATAATGTGTTCGTGTTACATATTACATCTTTGCTACTACTGTCCTGATGAGCCCCAATTAGGGCGAAACGCGTCGACAGGATGCTCATGTGGCTAATATTGAGTGTTGGCAACCTCCTTTTCTACTAGGGCTGACTACCGAACCACCAAGTAGTAGTCCATAAAACTCGGCATCCCATCGTTAAAAGTCGTAATCTAGTACTAACAATTAAATTTTCTTATTCAAATCATTTGATTCTTTAGAAATGATAATTGATTAAATTTTTCTATTTAAGAATTTACTATTGTAAAAACTTTAAATTAAAGTATTTCCGTGATTATCAAATCTGATGTTCATCGAAGTCTTAAGAGACAAAAATGTTCTAATAAATAATAATTTTGTTTCATATCACCAAACTATATAAATTGATTTAATTATTAAGTGAAGATAATTCACATATCACCAAAAAAATGAAAAGAGACTTGCAGAAACTACTTTGGAGCCTCACACTACACGTTAGATGTAAGTTTTCCGTCGAAATCCTTTTTGAGGTCCTCGATCTCGCTCTGAACTCTATCATCTCTTATTAATTTTCTTCGTTGGTGATATAAATTTGCCACTTTCTGGTTTGCTCTTCGCTTCTGAAAAAATTCGCTCAACTGTGTTTAGTCCAACCCCAGTTGCTGTTGCTACTCGTTTTTGTAACTTATTAAAAAAATTACAGGCATTTCCCTTTTTCTTCGCTCATAAACTTATACACACTATAAATAATTTCTCTTCCTTGACTGTCAACTGTTTTCTTACGGTTACGCATTGTGAAATTAAAAGCTCAGAAATAACAAATTAATTTGTAAAACCAAACATTAATCTTCTAGTTGAATTAAAACCTTCATTATACCTACAAATAAAAAACTAGACTGAGTTGCAGTAGTTTTGAAAAAACTGGTTAAAGTTGAATCAACTGGGCGACTGCCTACGGCCCCGCGCACCGCAATGCATATTTTAAGTATAGCTTTATGCATAAAAAATCTATACAATACCTAGTACATATTGTGTAGTTTACAATTATAATCCTAGTTACCTTCTTCGAGCGAATAAATCACTGTAAGAAACTTCCATGCTTACAATAACAAGTAATGAAACGTCCTGTTAACGACAAAGATAAATATAACAAACCACTAAGCAGTTACCTTGTGTACCTAATATCTCTGAAACTTCTTAAGACTGCACACTTTACAAACTTCACTATCTTTTGTAAAGTGCCAATGTAATATTTCTTTTGTTGTTGGTTGTTCTCATTACAGATAATCAGTGTTCAAACTAAGTACGGGTATCTTATTCATCGTAATTGTTAAATGATGGCTCTTTTTTATTTTCATGTTTTGTTTATTTTCTACATTGACATTGAAGTTACTTTTAAATATTAAATTACATTTCATTTGATCCTAATACAATTCATATAAAACATTTTATCATGTTAACAATAAAAATCAGTATCCTTGGTAATATTGAATTCTTTTGGGCTTTTACTAAAAAACGTAAGTCCGCATTTCAATAGTTTTAAATTTTGATTTTACGATAAAAGGGCTTCACAAAAACTTTTTGTTCAGGGCCCGAGTGACAACCCCAAACCATTTGGGAAAGTGTAGCGCAAAACTTGAATGCTGTTGTAGGAGCTAAAAAGGAGTGAAAGCAATGGCGAAAAGTTCGTACTTATAACTTGTAAATAAAAAAGGAAATACCCACTTCGCTATTAATACCTATCTAGTACACGGTAATTAGAACTGTCTAATTTCTGCCATAGCACGGTATTAAATCACATACAAACGCTAAAAACCATCAATTCTCAGGGATCAATATGCAATAGGTGGTATTCCCGCTTTAACCAAAACCTTAATTACCACCTAAGGACAAGTATGGGAAATAATATACCTTATTCTAATTATGAGGTTATTCGATGTCAAAGAATCCAGTGTTCAAGATTTTAATTTTGACAGTAAAACGTACTAAGAAGAAGTAGTAGTGTCAAATTCGACTGAATTACCTGGAAATATACCGTTGGAAAATAATGTAAGTAGCATGTTTTGGGGGCGACTGCTCCCACATTTCCTCCAGAATCCCACATTTCCTCCCTCATTCTGAACCAAATAGTTTTCTTCGACTAGCCATTTTCATCTTTCGAGATAAATATATCTTACATTTTCATCTTTCGAGATAAATCAGCATCCTCATTTCCTCCCACATCTGGACCAAATAGTTTTCTTCGACTATCCATTTTTTTATCTTTCGAGATAAATCTATCTTGTTTGGTATCAATTAATATTAGATTTTCTCAGCTGCCCGAATCTCTAAGAATTTTTCAGAGCCGCGATTAAAAGATTGTCACAAGCTGCAAGAATTAAACGAAGGAATGGATCTGGTTGTCTGTGGAATCAAAGACTTTATATGTAGAGGCAAACTTTGGTACATTTTACAATTCGAAAACCTAGACGGTCTCTATGTATCAAACTATTGGCTAGAAAAGGAGATAGAGGAGTTGGGTGTCGATTTAAATTTTAAGCTGCGAATAAAATTAGAAAAACTTAAAACCACTCCAAACAAACATAAAGAAAGGACTGTCTTCTGTGTATAACTTCATATTAAAATTAAGTTTAAATGACGCCATGCTTGGTATTAAATATTTTTAAATTTTGTTATGTATAATGTCAGAATAAACATTTTAAAAAAGTATTACATTGTTCTTTGTTTATAAAAGGCTATGACGTCACCAAGAAATAGCAGTCGCACAAAGAGGGGTGCGTATGGCAGCGCACATGGGCTGGGGTGCGCATGGGCAGGGGTGCGCATGGACAGCGGTACGCATGGTCAGGGGTGCGCATTGACTGAAACGGAAATTGTTAATAGATTTATCAGCAAATAAATAATCTATTCAGTTTGTATATATTTTTCAATAAATTTGTTATAAAATTTTATATTGTCTTATTAAAATAATAAAAGTACTACTTTAACCTCTCTTATGGTAGGTAATATACTGTACCACTATACCCTTGGACGGGCGGGCGGGCGGGAGAGCGGGCAGGACCATGGTATATAAACGAACATTGTATCCATTTGTGGTTAGTAAAAAAGACTCATTCCACGTGGTGTTCACGGGACACAGCGGTTTTAGATTTCTCGGAAAATGTCTTGGGTGGCAAAAAAAGGGTTTTAAAGATGGAGATAAATAAAAATGGGTATAAATTAGAGGTGTGGGTCTTTAAAAGGCGTGACTTTGTAAGGGTTGGTTCTATTTAAAATCTATTTAGAGATTTGGGCTCCCTAGAAAATTCTAATATTAGTTGATTTAGGAAATACAAACTTCATTTTTAAAAGTGTGTATCTTCTCCAAACAAATGCGTTAATTACAGAAAGAAAGTACGCTGAATGCAAGCCAATTAATAGCAATTTAATACGGTTTACTGACCTACCTTAATTGTTTGTACAAGGAAACACAATAAAATATATACAAATATAGCGACTATCTTATATATTTATGCCCCCCATGCGTAGGTTGCTATACTGTTAGGAATGATGTACCTTTTGTCATCCTCGTCCGACAAACTAATTTTATTAACTAATTGGGTATAAAGTCGGTGTTTACATAGTTTCGTTTAAGACCTCGTACATATTTTACAAATTACTAGAAAATGTTATAACCATATTTTTTGTGTTAAAAGAAACTCGGACACTCCATCGTCGACACTGGTGTTCTTTATGCGATAGCTAGCCATACGGTTGTTAAACGCTGTGCTAACCATTTCTACACCATCTTCGCCAGTAGCGGTTTTCCAGGTATAGGAAGCACCGCAAGAGTTGCATTTCAAAAACGTTTGTAGGCACCATTCTAGTACAAAACAAATTCCGCACTATAGGACTTTGGTGAAACTTGTAAGCGAACTAACTTATAATTAAAAAGTTTACTCGAGCGTAGCTGCTTTATGTGCCCTATAGAATGCAAACCAAAGGTTTCCGAAGACGACCGAACGAAGTTGAGGATTCAGCGGGGAACTAAGTGACGTCTTTTGCCAATCCTTGCTACTCGTCCAGTACATTTAGCACCAATGCATGCACCCGCTTCGCATCGTCTATGCTGCGAATACAGTTAGTAGAAACATCGGAAACGTCTTCCATGTTATACGGATCAATAATTACATCGCGTGCATATTAAAAATCCAAAAGGGTGGTAGCACACGCACACAAATTAGTTGCAAGTCGTGTGGTAGAAGATGCAGTGCTACTATAAACAAAAACTTAATAAAACACTTTAAACCTTTACAAAGGGAATACCAAACTTGATGTCTACAGAATACTTACTAATAAAACAATTTAATTTTAAATAACTTCTACGTCATATTTTAGGAAATGGGACGCTTGAATATTTTCCTTGGAAACAATCAAAGATTGCCGAAGACACTCGAAGAGTGCACAAACGCGGTCACTAAACCAATTAGCATTAATACCAAGTATTCCGTACTTTCGTAGGTTGCTCATTTCCTAGAACCAAATCTTCCGCATAGCGGTCGGTAGCACGTAATGATTTCTAGAACCGGTATGTACTCGATATCGCGCAAATAGAGAATTAGATGCTCAATGTCTGTCAGCTTCCGATTCCCTCGTAAAAGGTAGAAAAAACCCGGTCAATCATCCATCTAACTTATACTTTGACCCGCTCCCGTTCTGATAATTTCCAAACATTTTTCAAACAACAATGGCCTCAGAGTTTTTAAACCTCCGAGGGATCTATAAGTCGTGATCAATTACACGTTCGAGCTACCGGTAAACTAACATATTTTATAGTAACAGGGCGCTGTATAATACGTGCATACCCCTTCTCTGCGTTACTGCTATTCTTGTAGTTGGTTGAAAAAGTCTATCGCATTTTTACTGCTAGGATCGCTGCAAAGCACCATTCTATACTTGCTTTATAATTATAGCACATCGCACACTTTTTTTCTCTGATAACTAAATTTTGCTCATGTAGGCTTTTACACTTTCGCATATTTAAACATCTAATACGATCGATTAACCACTTTCGATTATTCTAACGGGAACTACCATACATTCCGCCGCACCGTTCTTTTTGAATCCAACGATTCAATGGGCTTCCACACACTAACACCTAACGTAATCTTCCTACTATTTGTTAAACAAAACTACCGTCATCGCCATGCCGTATGTGGACGTAAGCAGATGTTTGTGGATGTGTACGAGAATATGTAACCATATAGATTAATCAGTCAAAACTAATTTATTTAGTCCAAGAAAACTACTATTTTTCTAAACCACAATAATAATAACCTTTATAGGTACCACATTTCTACCATTTCCCAATGACTGGTGCTACGTATATGAAAACTTTAATTTTTGATTGGAAAGAATTCTTATTCTCCCAGGCACTGTTGCGTTGTTGCATGCCCACCCCTTTTGTGAATATATGCTCGTTATAGGTTGTAGGACCCTCGGTTTTACATAACTACACTTCGTGAAACCCCTTTAATCTTTTTAATCGCGTCTTTTTCGCCTACAATACAGTAGGATTTAGCCTTACTACCAATAAATTCTAATACTGGACCCCCATTAAATTCGTCTTTAAATTTCCCTACAACTTTTTTGTTGACAAGTGTTATATTGTATTTATTATACGCCGGCTGGTCACTCTTTTAAGATAAATATATCTTTTTTGGTATCAACTAATATTAAATTTTTTCTAGGAACCCCAAATCTGTAAATAGATTTTAAATAGGACCACCCCATACACAGTTATGCCTTTTAAAGACCCAAATCACTAATTTTTGTTCATCTTTATTTAACTCCATCTTTAGAACCTTTTTTTTGCAACGCAAGACATATGCCTTAGCCAACCATCTCCCGAGAAATCTAAAACCGCTGAGTTTCGCGAACACAACGTGGAGATAACACGTATATTCTGTCAACCGAGATAGAAACAGGAAGGATTTGGAAGGTTGGAGAAGAACTTAAAAATTATGAGATTTGAAAACTAATATATAGAATAGATTTACAAAATCTGTACAACTATCTTATATCTTTATGCCTCCCATGCGTATGTTGATGTGCTTCCAGGATGACGTTACGCTTGTCATCTTCCCTCGATAAACTAATTTTATTAATTATCTGCGTGTACAAATCGTATTTTTTTCCGGATACATACACCGGCAAGTACTCGATATCATCCAAATAAAGAATTAGATGCTTGGTGACTGTTAACTTCTGCATCCCTCGTGTACGCCCAAACACATCCCAACCCGTGTGCACCCTTGCCCATGCGCACCCCTGCGCGTGCGCAACCTGCCCATGCGCACTGCCCATGCGCGTCCCTGAGCGTGCGCACCTCCGCCCATGCGCACTGCCCATGAGCACCCCTCTCTGTGCGACTGCTATTTCGTGTTAACGTCACAGTCTTTTGTAAACAAAGAGCAATGTAATACTATTCTAAGATGTTTATTCTGACATACATAACAAAAATTAAAAATATTTAATGCCAAGCATGGAGCCATTTAAACTTAAATACTCCCTGTATGTTTGTTGTGGTTTGTTTAGCATTCTTCTTAATCTTCTTTGGGAATTAAACCACTTATAGTTTTTAAAATTATCTTTATTTACGTTTCGATCCATGACCTAGGATCCTTGTCAAAATAATTTGACAAGGATCCTAGGTCATGGATCGAAACGTAAATAAAGATAATTTTAAAAACCACAAGTGGTTTAATTCCCAAAGAAGATTAAGAAGAATTTAAACTTAATTTTAATACAAAGTTATACACAGAAGACAGTCCTTTTTTTATGTTTGTTTGGAGTGGTTTTAATTTTATCTAATTTTATTCGCAGCTTAAAATTTAAATCGACACCCAAGTCCTCTATCTCCTTTTCTAGCCAATAGTTTGATACATAGAGACCGTCTAGGTTTTCAAATTGTAAAATGTGCCGATGTTTGCCTTTATATATAAACTCTTTGATTCCACCGACAACCAGATCCATTCCTTCGTGTAATTCTTGCAGCTTGTGACAATCTTTTAATCGTAGCTTTCCCACTATATCATGCATACGTATGTTGTTAGCTTGATCGACTTTTCCTTATCGGTATTGGAGGAAATCCCTATTCTCCCACACACTGGTGCGTAGTTGCATGTCCACCACTTTTGGAAATATATGCTTGTTATAGGTTGTAAGACCCTCGGTTTTAAATGATCCGAAAGGTTCTTTACTAGGCAAGTATACAATGTTTAGCGGAACCTCTTTACGTGTGGTGTACGCCAAGGTTACGAAACCCGCATTCCTTAGTTCGTCTTTGTTATCTGCCATTTTGATAAACACGTTTTTAGAACCATTTTTAGTACCATCCTTTTCCGCAAGAACGCCTACATAACTAAAAGAGTCTTTTTACTAACCGCAAATGCATACAGCTTGTAGAACCCGGATGTATTTAAGTCAGTCCATCGGCACATAAAATAATCTTTTAATTCTTCCCCATTTTCTCTAATAAGATGTTCTTTGTCTAACACATCCTTGTATTGTTCGCGTATTGTCGCAGTCTCTTCCATGTAGTCCAATTTTCGCCTTTTTGCATCCATTTCCTCTAATTCCAGTTGTCATTTTCTTCCACTTACAACGTATGGCATAACATAATGGGACAATTTTCTTTAGCGTAAACGGATAGAGTTTACTACCACTATTTACGCGTAGTCATACAACCTCTGGGCGAATGTTAGGTGTATTTATCAACCCCAATTCCGAAATGTCTATTTCTTTTGGAATTGTAGAATATGACGTTGCAGATTGTGTAAAATATGTACTACCTGCTTTAATGTAGCGCTTGTGTAAGATTTTTATTTTATCTTGGCTGTCTTCCTCCTCTACTATCTCCAAATAATTTACAGGTAAATAGTGAAACTAAAAGCCGAAAACACATACTTTATCAATTTTTCTCTTTCCTTTGGTTTTTCGGATAACTTAATTTGCAACCCCGTCAATTTCTTTGTATTACCAATCCTCCAATACATGTACTGTAGTAGGTCATTATACGCTAAACAGCCGCTATTTTGTAGCTTGTCCGATAGCTTACTCAACATTTTGGCAAGTGGTACCGAGTACATTGGCCTCTTTGGGAAGTATAACATACTATCTTCCAATAAGGTTAAACAATCTTTTAAGGGATTATACACTCGTTCCGCACTGACATAGCTTCCAATTGTACAGTTGTATATTGTCGCTTCCAATCGCGTAATACAATGTTCTTCGGCCAAAGTAGACGCAAATATCTCCCTTAAACGTACATCTAGACAACGTAAAAAAACTAGTATATGATTGCCAAGTTGTTTATTAACACCAGGACTTGTTATCTGACACACAAATTGGTTGTATATCTTAATTCTTGCATTGATTGTTAACCATGTTAAACAATCAATTCCCACAGTTTTATCGTTGTCAACTATAATATTGCACTTTTCTTCGTATTCGCCCTTATAGCAAAAGTTATGGTTTGTAGTTAAATAATTACACATCTCCATCTTGCTAAATATGTCCGCAAAATCTTGGGTTACATCCATGTCAAAAAGATAGTAATAATCTTTTTGGAGTTCGTCTAATATATCTGGTAGTTCCTACAATAAAGTTTCCAACTTAACATCTGCTAGTTCCACTTTGTATGGAACACATATAGGATTTTGGAATTTTTTATTAATGCATTCCAGGTCTTCTTTTCCGATAATTTCTTTTACTCCCAGACCCATCTTGTTAGTGCTTTCCAGAGAAAACGGAAGCTTAGCTTTAACACCATGCCTAGCGGAAACAAACCGATCGAACTTTCTTTGTAGATAGCTGTTAAATGCACCACAAATTTCTTTTTTAGGATTAACATCCTTTTGTTTGCAGATGTTTGCTCGGCATCAGAAAGGTTGCAAATTTTAACCAACATTATATTGCCACAAAATGGTTCTGTAATTGGTGTGTGTAGTCCACCAGTCAGCATCTGCTCGCATTCGACATAATAAATATTACCATAGCTTGATGCACTCGTACGTAGGTGGCACAACAACATTTCGATCTTTCGTAATTGAATACGAAAATTGCCCTTATGTACCCTACAGAGTGGGGGCGAATATTGCCGAAGATAGCCGAATATGTCGGGCACCGTCATATCGCTTACATTCTCTTGTTTAGGAACAGTTTTGTTATCCGACCTAGGTCGGATTTAATCCGACCTAGATCGAACTGGGCCGGGGTGCGCATCGACATATGTCCGGATATATGTAGGATGTTAGGTTAGGATGAAATTACCCCATAGGGTGAAATTACCCCATAGGGTAAAATTGCCTCCGACCTAGGTTGGATGTGGATTTGTCGGGAGATAGGTTAGCTTGTGTTGTCCGGAGTTAGGTTAGGTTAGCTGGACTTGTGTGGACTTAGGTTAGATAAAAGTAAAAATTGATAGGTTAGGCCGTTTTTAATGAGTCTTCTCATTAAAAACCCATTGGCACTAATTGCTTTTTAATGAGTTTTCTCATTAAAAACCCATTAGCACTAATTGCTTTTAATGAGTTTTCACATTAAAAACCCATTAGCACTAATTGCTTTTTAATGAGTTTTCTCATTAAAAACCCATTAGCACTAAATTGCTTTTTAATGAGTTTTCTCATTAAAAACCAAGTGTGGACCTAGGTTAGATAAAAGGAGAAATTGATAGGTTAGGTCAGCGCCGCGGGGCTGACCTAACCCATCAATTTTTCCTTTTGATGTAAGATATATTTATCTCAAAAGATGCTATCTCGAAAGATGAAAAATGGCTAGTCGAAGAAAACTATTTGGTCCAGATGTGGAAATGAGATGTTGAAGCAAATGAAATTGGCAAATGAGGGAGCAAATGAGGGAGCAAATGAGGGAGCAAATGAGGGAGCAAATGAGGGAGTAAATGAGGATTGGGAATGTCCTAGCAAGGAGGAGAGCAAGGAGGGAATCACTCCTCTTCATTTGCTCCTTATGGGAATTTACATGTAAATGAGGGAGCAATTGAGGGTTTCGGGAGCAAATGAGGTCACAGGATTGCTATATTCCTCCTACTCTGGAGGAAATATGGGTGCAGTCGCCCCCAAAACATGCTACTAATGTATATCATGACCATAATTACACCCTATAGAATACCTTCGAGCCTCCAAGTACATCAAAATGTGCCCTTGTGAAACGTAGCAATACAGCACGGCGTTTTGAAGCTAGTGCCACTGCTAATAAAACAGCGGAAATTTCAAACATGAAATTGGACCTTAAAAAATTCTAATAGGGGAGAGTTGGATATTGGTACACACTTAACCAATAGTTCTAAAATTAAAAAGAATGACATCTTCACGTTTTGTCACAAAGATACATTGAACAATTGGCAACAATATCCTATAATATATTTACAATCAAATTCTACACAAAAGTCACAAATCCAAAATATATAAAAAGGAACGATGAGCACAATTACCCGAAGTATTTGGCTAATGGTGCGCATTGACTATATCATCGCACGCAGAGCACTGAACAGACTGAGAATTTGTAGTTGACTATATCAAAGTACACGAGCTGGAACTAGAACAAACCAAAGAATCTCGAGAAATTCCAACTAAGTTATTGTGCTACCCAAAAATTTGTACTTCCTTTGTTAAACTACATTTGGAGATTCTTTTACAATCAAAATTCGAAAAACGCATTTCATTGGTTAAAGACATCATTAACGTTTTTCAACACAGGAAGAATAGGAAATGGAACTGTACAAATATAATTTCAAACTCTACAGAAGACATTCGTAGTGCTCACCATATCTTTGGAATCGATCCTCTTACAGTGCTCCCCATAGCCTGCAAAACTTTCGCCAGCAGCGCTCTCCATAGCCTGCCATACTTCGAAACCCAGCGCTCACCATAACCTGCATACTCTCCGAACGTTGCGCTGTCCACCGCCAGACCTGGGGCACGTCATTATAATTATACTGTGAATAACTACATAAACTACGTTTGGGTGGTAAGATTCGTTCTGTACATCAGGCGAGTCGAAAACAAGCGCAGAACGCCCTTCGACGTGCGATCCGTTTTATCCAACCGCACCCAAGACTTCTGTCGCCTCTGCCACCATCGCCGAAGATACACATTCAGACACCTTTACTACCAGTACGTCCCGCAAGGGCATTATTGTAATGTCGTCGACTGTATCTGCCAAGTTTACCTCCGGGACAACACCCCCGTAGAGTTTAATGGAGACGTACTCTACGAGGCCTAAGGCACCACGTCCACGACGTCTGCCAAAGGGTACCGAAGATCACCGGAGACGTCTGGGCCTTCTAAACCTGTAAATATTTGCTAACCTCCACCGTTCAAGTTATTATTGGACTTTACAAATTAATTCCGAAGCCTTCCGAGAAGTTCCGAAAACAATCGAAAACTCTTGAACCCTCCATACTTGTAAATATTGTAAATTGGTAGTTTTAATTTCAAATCATAACTCTTTGTGACTTAACATTGTGCCAAAATGGAAACAAAATCTTTCGAAAAGTTCCGAAGACAACCGAAGACTTCTGAACCCTCTATACTTGTAAATATTGTAAATTAGTAGTTATTAACTTCAAATCATAACTCTTTGTGATAACACGAAACCTTCCGAAGAGTTCCAAAAACCACCGAAGCCGCTATCACCGTCATCAAGCTATATAGACATTCATTTAATAAGTGTTTGAGTTTATTTTGGTTTCACAAGCAAGCATCAGGCCTTCCGAAGAGTGCCGAAGACAACCGAAGACTTCTGAACTACGATTTCATTATTATTTTATGTATTCTTTAGAACTTATAATTATTTTTGCTTATGTTATTAAACAATTAATTAAGTCAAACCTACCTGCTTTCAGACGCCTCCCACTCGAACGATAAAAGCATATAGTGTATAATTGTGCGCATTCTTGATGAATGCGTAATTTATTTATTGAACGTAGAAATAATAACTAAATTTATTTTATAAGAAACATAAAAAAAATATTAATAAGTATCACACCAATCACAAATATATCCTTCGGGGTTATCAACTCCAGTGCATAGCTGATGTACCCATCCTTGCAAACGGAACACCTAAACCACAGTTTGCTCTTTATGATGCCTTCGTCGCAAATAATGCATCTATCATTTTCATCTGACTCAAGCTCATCCATTTCATCATCGTTTCATAATTCACTATCCGAAATATCTTCATCAGAGTCGCTATTTTCAACGATCTTTCTCTATGGACCCTTTTTATTCTTGGACCACTTCTTTTGGCTTCTTTCTTCTTTTTCTTTCAAATTCTTTTGACTTTGCTTTTTTCTTGCTGTAGATTCCTCCAATATTTCTCTGTTTGGGTGTCAATTAAAACTTCCAATTTTTGTTTTTTACGTTTATTTGATTTGGCTTTAGGTGGTTTTGGAAGAGGACTTAATTGTTCTAAAATAAAAGTTGAATTCGGAACAGGAGCATTACTGTTTTCAGTATTAGTTAAGTTTATATTATTTTCATCATCTGTATCAATTTCATTAATAGCAGAAGAAGAAATGGCAGCAGAAAGTAACTCGTCAATAACTGGGAGATGGTGTGCAGTAGGTAAAAAATCTTCATCTGTAAATTTGTCTGGTTGATAGGGCGATTTCCCAGTCGTTTTAAACCTTGATTGGGCGTTATTCATTGTAGCAACAAGGGCATATGTTTTGTAAAATATTTCAATCAAATCATACTGTGTAATTCTAACTGCCCCTATTAAATAATAGTCACATTGCCTGTTAAATGATGATTTTAAGGGACCGTTGAAACTAGTAACCAAATGGCTGTAGCTTATTGGATGTATGAGGTGGTATAGTAACGAGTTTTATACCACGTGCCTTCCAATAGTCATCAAATGGGGGAGATATGTGGTTGGAATGCTTATCTAGACTCCTTTGAGGGCTTCACAGTTTGTAAGGTGTTCTAACCACTTCAGGAAAAGCTGTTCATTATTCCAACCACTTTTTGAACAAGAATAAATTGAATTCGGTGGGCCATTTTTGGTTAATGTATTTGTTATTCTACTTTGGGGGAATATAAACAATGGTGGCACATAGCAAGTTCCAGAAGCATTAACACATCAGATAGCAGTATCTGTTTTCCCCTTTCATCAGATGTTTTAGCGCCAAATTGCTTAATAACCTTGAGCCCATGTCATTTACAGGGTTTTTGCACAGTTGAAATTCCCGTTTCAACAATATTACATATTTTGTACTCCGTAAACTTAAATTTATCGTAGACTGTTTTTAGGTTTTTAAAGAGTGTAGAAAGCTCTTCTTTATTAAAAGCAGAAATTGTATTAATGTCGGCTCGGGCTTTCTTAGCGTTATCTCTGGATTTCTATTTAAAAATCATAATACCAGCCCATGCTGGACCTGAAACATCAAGTCCATTGTCAAAATTTTTTTAATGTTTTCTTATTGACGACTCTGGAATATTGAAATTACTACCAGTCTGCGGTATAGAACCTCCATTTCTAACAAACGCTAGGGCACGTTTCATACTTTCTGAATCCCACTGTGCCTTTGTAATTTTACTATGGTACTTTGGCATCTGTAATAAAGAAACAAGATTTCATTATTTCAAAAACCGTTAGTCGGTAATGGTGCGCACTAACGGCTATTTATGCGCATTGCGTCTAATTAACCGACAATGGAATGTTTATTATTATAAATTATAAAATTAAGAGGAGGAGCACTACTTTTGTTGAAACATAAAATATTATTGTTAAGGGGATTCATTAAGCAATGCAACGAAGTATGCACGTATATTAAATTGTAGTAAAATACTTACTGCTTATTTTCGGCAAGCTGTAAACTATAACCTAACACTGAAAAATGTGCACACAGGCATTTTTGTGGCTGGGAACGTAGCTAAGCCGCCCACAAAAGGGGGTCAATGGCGGTCGTCTGACCCCCCTGAATATGTTTCTTTTTTTTCGTTAGAAATCGCAACACCAAGTGCACCGTCACTAGAGATAGAAGAAGATTACGATTTCACTATCGGTTATACTATTGTTTAAAAATAAAGTAAACCTAAATGTTGAGATTACACTACAGGTATGCCTAATGTCTAACTATAAATAGACCGACTTTGTAAGTCATTTTAAGCAGGAAATGCGAATTAATGCGATTACCTTACAATAGTCACCCTAACCGCCTATAACAAAACTGTTATTTTCATTCTTTAATATCTAAATATCTTTATCCTGAAAGTTTCTATTCAAACGAAATATAAATAAAGGATTTCATAATGGTTTCGTTCTTATTGTACAGGTTCAGGTACTCTACAACTAAAACTTTGGAATGTTCTACAAATGTCTCATTGTGTTCTATTCTGAGAAAAAATATATTCTTTATCTATAACAGTAAAGTACGTCTATATCTTCAGTGACTTCAGTTTGTATTCAGTGTTTTTCGAATGCGGTGTACTTTTAATTTGTGACTTAGGAAACTTTATCTGACTGTTGAATTCGTAGAAGACGTGTATGTTGATAGATATTGATTGGTCATTTTCCTTGTAGTTATTGTTATCAGTGTTGATAAGTAGTGTAGTTACTGGTTGTTGTTTTTAAAGAAGGCCGAAGATTGCAGTTACAGTTTACTTACGGATAGGATAGCAGTAAGTACTAATGTACCTAATGCGTGAGAATACATATTTAAAAATAATATTTATTTGCAACTGGGAGATTCTTATTTTTTTTCCTTTAAAGTCTATTTGACTAACAAATCTCTTCTTTTGAAGTATCAGAAAAGTAAAACGTGTTATTTTTTTTTCAGAAATTCAGATCTAAGATCAGTAACAATACTAACAATGGATATTAGAAAATTTTTCAAACGAAATGAACTAAAAGAATCATCTAGCATAGACTGTAGTAGTAGCGGTGCTGATGCTAATGCTATTTTTGAGTGTAATAGTATAGTACATAATAGTGTCAATGATCTAAATAAAGCTGGTAGTTCGTCACCTAATACTTTAAAATCTCTCACATGTGAATATGACACCAATCTTTCAACTGATAAGAATGAGTACATGCTCGATTTGGGCAATTCTTTTAACTCGAATGAAACACTTTCCGACGATGTTCGCTTTTCATTATTAACAAATCCTTACAAACCAGATCCTAAATATAATTTCAAGAACGATTCCGAAGAAAGAAGACGTGCTTTTAGATATGACTGGCTTCAACAATACGATTAGCTTGCGTATTCTCCAAAACTCAAAGGCGCACTTTGCAAATATTGCGTAGTTTTTCGGTCAACTGTTAAAAGAGGGGTTCTTGGTTCTTTCATTGTGAAGCCCTTCACAAAATATCATGACTTTGTCGCTTCTGCAAAAGCACATGCTACAACCGAATGGCATCGTGATTCAACTATAAAAGCTTCTAGTTTTACAAAAATTATTCAAGGAAAACGTCTATCAATTACCTCTCAAATAAATGAAGCTGAGCGGGATTTGATTGAATCGAATTGCAAAAAATTTATACCAATAATATCCACCGTCATTTTTTGTGGTATGCATGATTTGCCATTACGAGGTGATAAAAAAGGTAATTTTGAGGATCTTTTACAATTCAGAATAGAAAGTGGGGATCACATTCTAAACGAGCACTTAAAGTTTTGCAAGAAGAACATAAATTACACCTCTCACAGAACTCAAAATCAAATAATTTCAATTTGTGGAACATTAGTTAGGGAAAAAATTGTGAAAGATGTGAATTTGAGTGAAGCATTTTCAATTCTGGCTGACGAAAGTGCAGATATTGCTGGGGTAGAACAGTTATCACTTGGAGTAAGATTTGTTAGTAATGACAATTCGGTCAGAGAAGAATTTTTAGGTTTTGTAGTCTTCTTAATCTTCTTGGGGATTAAACCACTCATAGTTTTTAAAATTATCTTTATTAACGTTTCGATCCATAACCTAGGATCGTTTTCAAAATAATAAAAACTTCAAGTTTGACATTTATGACATAAATTGAAGGTGACTTTGATTTATTGATGTTTGAAATATTTGGTTTGAGTACACTAAGCAAAAATTTTTAAAAGTTTAAATGAATAATTGCCTTCAATTTGTGTTACGGCCTGGGACCGACTTTTTTAGGTAGCCAATACGCTTAACGTGAAATCAGCTGATTAATTTTTATTGTAAAATTCAATAACTTGGGAATTGGAAAACATTTTTTAACATGTTTCTATTTATACAATTTAGAGGATGGTTATTAAAGAAGTGTGCGATTGCATTATTAAAAGGCTTAAGTAGTCGTTTTTTTATATTTATTTTGAAGGGGAGATCATTATGATTTAGGCTACCTCTTTGGTAGATTTTAACATTGTTCTGAGGTAACCTTATGGTGGGTTTACACTTGTCAGATGCCAATGTTGTTCTATGAAGGTTGTATATGGATCTGAGGCGACCCTACGGCGGGTTTACACTTGTCAGATACCAATACTGTTTAACGGAGATTGTATATGGTTGTGAGGTAACCTTATTGCGGGTTTACACACCATAAGGTTACCTGATCCGCCAAATATAAATCAATGAGGTTGTTTGCGGAACATTTTGCAGATACTATGAACGCTCTGGAAAATTTAACTCATAACCGTGAAATAAATACTCAGACAAGAAATAGGGCCAGTCAACTTTTAAATTGCGTTTCTTCGTCGAAATTTATTCTTTGTCTGCATATTATGGCCAAATATTTTAGCAAATTGGAACCTGTTTGTAATGCACTGCAGTCTAAAAGTATAAACTTATTTTCCGTTAAACAGCACATAGATGAACTACTCAAACTTTTTAAGACACACCGTAGTGATCCTGAACAATATTTTAAAGAGGTTTATAAAAAAAGTGTTGAACATGCCCATGGTTTTGGATTGGAAATTACATTACCACGTATTGCACCAAGATAAACTCATAGGTCTAATTATCATATGAGTAGTGTTGAAGATTACTTTCGAGTAAGCCTTTTTATTCCTTATTTGGATTCTGTTATACAGTCTATTTCCACAAGGTTTTCTGAAGATGCTACGACTTCTTTTTTACTCTCTGGATTACATCCAAATAACTTAAAAGACAACAATATAAAAAGAGCATTGTTAAATAAAAAAAGAAGAAATAGCCAGAAGTTAAAACATTGATAACTTTTCAGAACAGTTGCAAACGTGGGTTGAACTTTGGTAAAATAGAGAGATTCAACATGATACAGACTTTGTACATTTGCTTGGTAATAAAGTTTCTTTTTTTCCGGCCTGTAGTGTTCTCTTGGGGGCTTCAGTAGAGGTGATTAAAACAAAGTCGAAGACCATTTCACATATTTAATTTAATTATCACTTTAAGGTGCAGTACAACTGTTACATCGGAGGGTTAGACTTATAATGCTCTTATTCTATATTAGTACTTAACTGCTAACAATGATTATGCAATTATGCTTATTTACTAATTCCAATTACACCTAGCCTAGAATTCGTTGCACGTGTACTTCCTATCGATTGTCTTCCTGTACAATTTCGCACTTTTCACTTCCTATACAAGTCACTCACCTTTTAAATGCATAAAACTTAATTTAATGTAATAACTATAAATTATTATGATATTCGGCTATTACACCATCACACCTCCACGGGGTGCACTAAAAAAATTTTTGTTTTTCAAATAAAAATTTTTATAAATTGGTAGTACATGTTTCATACTGCTCCTTGCAATTGTGTTACATTATGTTATATAATTTTGTTCTGTTCTTATGGATTTCTACTAACTTATTATCTATCTTAACTATAACATTAGGATTCTTATCTAAAACTACTTCATATGGGCCTACAAATATTGGATCTCTTTTATTAAGAGATGTATTCCTAATCAACAACTTATCTCCTAATTTATAATTAACATGCTTAGTTTTGATATCAAACTTATTCTTTCGTTTACTTTTGGATTGTAATAAATTATATCTCGCTTCATTTCCAGCGACTTGCAATCTATACTTTAGTTCTGCTGGATAATTATCAAAATTATACAGTGGGTCTACTGAGTTTACCACGTTTGACGGTATTTGATTAATTTTCCCAAACACTAATTCGTGCGGGGTATATTTAGTTTCCGTATGCACTGAATTATTGTATGCAAAACACCAATAAGGTATCCAACTGCTCCAATTATTTGAATACTGCGGACATTGGATCCTTAAATATGCTGCTAAATTTTTATGTGAGTTTTCGAGCGCACCGATAGTTTCATGATGATAAGCTGTAGAATTCAACTGTTTTATATTTAATAATTTGCAAGTTTCCTTAAGAATCTCCGACATGAACTCTGAACCTTTATCCGTTAAAATTTCGCGTGGGATGCCGTAGCGTAAAATAAAATTCTCGACAAACGCTCTAGTTACACTTTCAGTCTCTTTATTTGGTAATGGATATGCTTCTACAAATTTACTTAAATCACACTGTAGTGTCAAAATATACCTGTTTCCATTTGCATCTGGTTGCAATGGTCCAACTAAGTCTAAAAACTTTTCGAAAGCTTCGGAAGCTGTGGTTGTAATTATCATCGGCTGTTTGCTAATATTTGAATGTTTATGTCTTTGACATTCGTCACATTTTTTAATAAATGTTTCTACATCCTTTCGCATACTTGACCAAAAATAGTATCGTTTTATGTTATTGTATGTTCTATTGATGCCGCGTGACCTCCGTAGGCAATAAATGAAAATCATTAATGATTAATTTTGCGTTTCTGAGTTTTTAATATTAGTGACTTCCCTAATCACACTAATTCGTATGTCATTTTTTAAGTAAATTGCGGCCGGCTTTACAGTTATTTAAAATGACTTCGATTCTTCGTTTTTATAATAATAAATTCCGGAATTGTAAATTCTCTACGAAGAAATTGCAGGTCTCTCAACGACGCTTCGAAGGCTGACGCTGATCGAGATCCTTGCTTCAAATAAATTATATTTTACTCCTATCATAAATTGATAATACATGCATGTAAACAAAATTATTTCCTTTATTGGATTTAATGATTCTGTTAAACTCCTCCTCTGATACAAATCGTAATTCTGTTGCATCCTTCGGATGCTTCAAAAGTTCAACAATGTTGGGGTGATCAGTCCCATCATCCTTTGATGCTTTTGATTCGACTTGAGAGTCGCCTAATTTTCTACTTTGGGCTCTTGTTGTTACATATACTTTTCGTGAACCGCTCGCTCCATATTCTTTAAATAATCTGAATCTATAATAATTCTAGATAAAGCGTCCGCTGTCGCGTTTTCTGTACCCTAATATACGTTATTGTAAAATCAAATTCTTCTAATGTTAACCTAAATTTTGTTAATCGACTAGATGGATTACTCATACCAAATAAGTATACTAACGGTCTATGATCCGTTAAAATTTGAAATTTTTTGACAAATAAATATGGTCTAAATTTTTTCACTGCCCAAACTATAGCTAATAACTCTTTTTCTATTGTACAATAATTTATTTCGGCTTTGTTAAGTGCTCTACTTGCGTAAGCTACTGGCTTGTCGTCGCTATTCGACAAAACTGCTCCTAACGCGTAACCTGATGCGTCCGTGCGTAAGATGAACTTACTATTATCTGAAAAATCTGGGTATTGTAATATTGGTGGGTTTGTTAAAGTTGTTTTTAACAGTTCGAATGCTGCTTGACATTCATTGGTCCATTGGAAAGTTACACCTTTCCTAGACAATTTGTTTAACGGTGCTGTTATTTCAGCGAATTTTGGAATAAATTTTCTATAGTAATTGGCAAATGCTACAAACCTTTTAACGTCGTTTGCGTTAAGTGGTGTTGGATAATTTTGCATGACTGCAATTTTTTCTGGATCTGGTTGTACACCTTGTGCCGTTATAACGTGCCCTAAATATAAAATTTCCTTCTTTAAAATTCACACTTTTTTGGATTTAATTTTAAATTGACTTTTCTTAACCTATTGAGTACTTTTACTAAATTTGTATTGTGCTTTTCTAAACTATCTCCGAATACAATTAAATCATCCAAATATGTAAAACAATTCTCGTAATTTAATCCTGATAAGGCTACTGTCATCGCTCGTGCAAAAATACTCGGGCTTACTTTTAACCCCATCGGTAACCTAGTCATTTGAAATTGTCTTTTGTCTGTACTAAATTCCGTACACGGTCTGGACTGTTCTTGTAATCCTATCTGATAATTACTTTGATATAAATCTAAACGTGAAAAATATATCGCACCTCCTAACGAATCTAAAATTGATTCGATACTTGGTAGCGGAAATTTGTCATCTTGCAATTTAGTGTTTAATTGTCTATAATCAATAACTACACGCCATTTTTTGTTTCCTAAACTATCTGGTTTTTTCGGTACTATTAGTAGTGGTGACGACCAAGCACTCTGTGCGGGTTCTATTATCCCGTCATGTAACATTTTATCTACTTGCTTTCCTATATCATTTTTCTGTGAATGTGGTAACCTATATGGTTTAACGTACGTTGCTCTAGCATCTGTTTGTAACTGAATATGCTGCTCACTTATGTTTGACTCGGTTAGTAGGTCATTGTCGACATAAAATACGTCTGCAAACTTAGCAGAAATCTTATGAATGATGGTTTGTTCTTCGCTATTCAAACCTTCGACGTTAATGTCTTTTAATAATTTATCAATACGTTCAACTGAGAATTTTGACTCTTCAAATTTAACTATCTTGTAATCTGAAAGTCGTTCGATGGTAGGTTTAAAATTTCGTAACTTAATTTCGGTCTCGTTCGTATTCAATAACTTTACTGGTATAAAATTTTTAACTGGCTTTACAACTACGTTTGCTAGAAATACACCTTTGCATAATTTATGTGATTTTATTACGCATTCCTCCTTGTAATTTACTGTGAAATATTTGATAACCTCGCATCGTGTTGGGATTACTGTATATAAATCTGCGTTTGCTAATAATGGAATTGACGTTGATACATTATTACTTACGAAAGTAAATTTATAATTTTTATAATCGATATTTGATTTGTACTTATTAAAAAAATCTGATCCTATTACTCCATTTACGTCTGATTCGAAATCGTTCATTACAACAAAAGTATGATTAATTGATATATTCCCTATTTTAATTGGCAGATTTACCGTTCCAATTGCTTTTGTTTTACCCGATACTCCTTGAATAAAAATTTGCTTATTTGTATCAATATTTATCTTAGTTGTTAAACTAGAAATGAAAATAACACTTATTGATGCTCCTGTATCTAAAATTAAATTAATTGTATTGTTATTGTATCCTACTTTTATGAAATTTACACTATTAATATTTAAAATGTTGTGAACATTTCTTAAATTATTCCGGGGAGTCTCGAAAAAATGTTTTCGGTTCCTAGTTTGGTCTAATGTATTTTATGTGCAGTTTTTCTCTGACGAGTTGATGTAAAAATTACGATGGTTTCCCCTATTATAAAACTGATGACCTCTTACAGTTTTACTTACGTATGCATTTCCTCGACCTCTAGTGTTCATGAACGTGCATGGATTATTTCCTCGACCTTGATACCTGGTGTGTGAGGTACGTTGACTTCTATTTGTATTATTGTTATGATATTTTACGCGTCTAGTAAATTGACGACCTTTTCCGGTTGTGTAATACATTTGCTGAGGTTTATTTGCAATTTTCTCTTCCTTCGCGGCTATTATGGCGTCTTTTAATTTATCGTAATTTCGAGCTTTTGTAATTGTTTTCAAGTTTTCGTCCCTTATTCCGTTTGTAAATACGTTTAATGCAATTTTTTCGTTAGCGGCTGTCAAAATTTTTAATGATTGTTCGTTACCCTCTGCTTGAGCTATTGTTAAATTGACCATTAATTCCTCGATCGTTTTACCAAAATTTTCTATTGATTTATTATTTTGTCTGGAGTTATGTAATTCTCTTACCTTCATCATCTAACAAGCTATCATATAGTTCAATTGCTTGGTGGTATTTTCTGAACCGTCCATGGCTGGAATCATAGAGGCTGCTACTTTTAATTCAAATTTTTCACCCATGGTGTCTTGATTTTTCCTACTTAAAATACTTAACTTCCTACTTTTTAAAACTTCAGTAATATCTCCTATACACTTATCTATTATGGCTATGTGCTGCTTAACTTTATCGATAATTTCAGAACTATCAAATTTTGCGACTTTAATCTTTTCTTTCTCTAACCTATACTCCTCGCATAACCTATTCAAATAATCAAATTTCCTATTAGTAACATCTAAATCGTTTCGTCTTTCTTGACCATCTTTATTTAAATTTTTAATAAAAATCTTAAATTCCTCTAAAATTTGCTTCAACTGTTCCGTCATTAATTTTAACTCGTACTTAATTTTTATAGCTTAAAATAAAATAATCCTTACTATACAATCTGCTGGCTTCTACTGACCTCTCTCCTAATCTTCTTGTCCAACATTTTCTTGAACATTTTAAAAAGTAATAAAATACCCAACAACGCTAAAATTGTACCTGACGTAATACCTATTACCTCAGAATTTGAATAGCCATTTATCGAACCATTATTCATTCCAGTTTGTGCAATAACTACTTCTTTGGAATTGCTGGTGCCCATTTCAAATTTTGGTTACTATAATTTAATCTGTAGAACTAGCAGGACTCGCAGAATTGGCAGGACTGGCAGAATTAGCAGGGCTGGCAGGATCGCCATGTAGTGTTCTCTTGGGGGCTTCAGTAGAGGTGATTAAAACAAAGTCGAAGACCATTTCACATCTTTAATTTAATTATCACTTTAAGGTGCAGTACAACTGTTACATCGGAGGGTTAGACTTATAATGCTCTTATTCTATATTAGTACTTAACTGCTAACAATGATTATGCAATTATGCTTATTTACTAATTCCAATTACACATAGCCTAGAGTTCGTTGCACGTGTACTTCCTATCGATTGTCTTCCTGTACAATTTCGCACTTTTCACTTCCTATACAAGTCACTCACCTTTTAAATGCATAAAACTTAATTTAATGTAATAACTATAAATTATTATGATATTCGGCTATTACACCATCACAGGCCATCAAAACTGCGCTGAATATTTTTTTGTCATTACCTCCAACTACTGCAACAATAGAAAGGTCATTTAGTATGCTAAAGCGGGTAAAATCGTGGCTTAGATCAAGCATGTCAGGGGATAAATTATCAGGTTTATGCATGCTTAGTGTACATAAGGACATGGTAGGTAGGGAGAAACAAGCATTTATAAATGAAGTCCTAAATAGATTTGGTCAAGACCGAAGAAGATTGATATTTTTATTCAAAAATGATGATAATTAATAAAACGCGAGAACAGTCCTATTCACCAGTGCCAGTTATAATAGTTTGTTGTACCCTTCTTAGTTCTTAGTCATGTTTGTTTGTGCAACAAATATTAAAGACACTATTTAAAGTGCCGGTCGGATATTTATTTACTATTAATTAATATCTGTGGTTTGTGGCCATTTGATTGACAATGTGGCTTTTCTGTTTCCGTTAAATATGGTTGTGTCGTGTCTGTATTTTTACATTTTCTTACGGACGGCTTATTACGTGTATTGGAATAAGTCCATTCAATTTTCAATTAGTGTGTGTTAATGTAAAATCCAATCTTTTCCATTTGCTACCCTGTGCATCGTCAAGCCAAAAGAATTGATATCCTGCTGCACCAGCAATTTACCAGATTGGTAAGTAACTTTACACTTTATGAAAATTCGATTAATTACAGAATGCTGCATTTATTAAGAAACTATCAATCCTACGTTTTTCTTTCAATTTCAAATACTATAGCCGAAATCTCGAAAGAATGCATTCGCGTCATAGGTTTCTGAATTAAACACCGACATACTTTTAATGTATATCGCTTTTAAATTCAGTAACCTATGGCGTGAATGCATTCTTTCGTGATTTCAACTATAATATTAAAAAACGCTGCATTACCGATGGTCCTAACTGCTTTTGAGCTACTCTAAGGAAATAAGATTTTATGCCTTACATTACTTTCCAATACGTCCGGTAACGGGGTTGCTTTAACAGTGTTCATCCTTTGTGTAACATAACTAATATTTTTGAATGTAGTCTTGACCCCCTCTACAAATTATTCTGTGGGCGGCCTTGGAATGTAGGGCTAGATAACTAGATCTTTTGTGATGGTTTGTATGTTTAACTATTGATGGCGCGTGGATGTTAATTCTGAAGTACATCATCTAGAAGCTAAAATATGGAGGTACGTACAATTACCCGCTGCGCGCAATTATCCGACTCTCCCCTACGAAAAGAAGTTAATTTTATTAGAGCTACAGGTAATTGCAATCGAAAATATTGCCAAGGGATGTGTCAAAATAAAATACCTTTTATGCAATTAGTTTTACTTTATTTATATTATGTAATTTTTTAATTTGCTTATAAAATGCATTGCAAGAAATAAATACTAAATAAAAATATTTAACCTAATTTTAAAATAAGTCGATAATAGATTTCACAATACAAAAAAATCAAAATTTATCTGTAATAATTTTGGACAATTGTACGCTGAAGATTTCTTGTACTGGGTAGGTCTCGTCCTCCATCATCATCATCATATGTTATATGATCAAACATTCCAAAGTCCATAAGCGCAGAATCTTCATCTTCGTCGTGTATGTCCGGTACGTTATACAAGCAAAAAATAAGCATGTGCTATCTTTGATGCCTTTGTTGGTGTATAATGAAGTGTCCGATGCTTAAATAAACAACGAAATCTCATTTTTAAGACATCATTACAGCGATCAGTGATACTTCGTACTTTTCCATGGTGTACATTGTAATGTTTTTCTGGTGAGTTAGGTTCAGCAGTTCAGCATTAATTATAGGAGTCGTAAGCCAAGGTCGAAGTGGATATTCAGAGTCACCTAAAACTATCAACATAAAATATTTTAAAATACATTGAATATTGTTAAACACTTACCAAGAAGAAAAAAGCTTTTCTGACAATGCTCGTGTATGTTGCGTAACAGTAGGTCTACATTGATATACCTTCAAGTAAAAGAATCGTGAGTACTACATGGATATCTACCATTCACATAAATTATGCGAAGATCTGCATCACATATCTGAAAAAATTAATTACATATCAGTCACTTGTAAAAAAAAGAGTATTTACTAGTTGAAGGTTTAAGGAATGGTAGCTTTTTTTTATTTACATACCTATGCACGTTCCTATTTGTCTTTATTCAACAATTGTTTGTGGTCATGATGCAACATGTGTGCAATCAAGGCAACCGACAACTACAGGAAAATGGTACTTATCGAAGAACCTGAATGTAACCTATATAATAGTAGATTTATAATAGTGTGGAAATTTTTTTGAAATTCAAAGTATGTAGCCCCAAATGCATCATAAGGCAGGTAGAATCTCCGCGGTCCTTGTGTCATAGAAATTTCTTGTAATTCTAAATTTTCAATTGCTGCGATTAATACAACTTCTTCAAAATTAGCCATATGCAACAGTAGATTTATAGAACAAATTTGTTGTAATTAAGTATAACGCATTTGTAAAGTTAGAAACGAGTAAATTTAAAATGCGAATGCTATATATTTACATTTTTATCCACTTATTTTATTTAACTTACTAGGAGACGAAGGTTTTAATATTGGATCTAAAGAATAGTGATATACAATCGTCATGCGAAAGTAGGTCAATTCGCATGCGGAATTTACCACGCGAGTTACGTAAAATCGTTTTTCACGGGGTATATTCTTTTAGCATTTTAATTATTTGTTCCTCGTTATCGTCCTTGGTTTTGTGTATTTTACGAGATTGGGGTTTGTTAAAACTTCGGTGATTATAAATTGATTTAGTTTTATATCTATCGCTTTGTTTAAAACTTTAATTGCTGTTTTTGGCTCTTCGTTCTGTGTCGCGTGTATGGTGTCTATTTCTTCTGGGTCTTCTCTTATCTCAGTTTCATCTACGTTACTTATAATTGATTCCGTTTCTATTGCGTTGAGCTGTATTCTGCTTAGGTCGTCTGCGTTATTGTTGTAAATTCCCTTTTTGTATATAATTTCGTAATCATACTCCTCTAATCTAATTCTCCATCGTTGTAGTTTTGAGTTCGGTGCCTTAAGTTTGCATAACTATACTAATGGTCTATGGTTGGTGTATATATAGAATTATCGTCTATAAAGGTATGGTCTGAAATATTTCATTGCCCAAATTATGGCTAATTATTCTTTCTGGATTGTGTTGTATTTCTGTCCAACCTCGTTTAGGGTTCTAGGTGCGTAGCTAATTTGTTTATCGCTACCTACTTTTCCTTGGCTCAATACTGCGCCTAGTGCTACGTTTGATGCGTCCGTTGTCAATATAAATGGTTTCGAGAAGTCTGTGTATTCTAATATAGGGTGATTCGTCAGTATACATTTAATTTTTTCTACGACGTTAATAAATTCTGGGGTGTGTTCAATTTTGTTTTCCTTTTTTAAACAATTCGTTTGGGGTTTGGTTATCTGTGAATAAGCTTTAATAAATTTACGGTAATAACCACCGAGTCCTAAAAATTCTTTGTTTCTTTGATAGTTTTGGGTAAGGGGCAATTTAGTACTACGTATGTCTTGTCTGGGTTTTGCATAACTCCTTGAGGGGTTATTGTATGTCCTCAAAATGATACTTCTTTCTGTAAAAATTCGCTTTTGTCTAGTTGAACTTTAAAGTGTGCTTTTCTTAGTCTTTCGAAAACTTCTCCTAATCATTCTATGTTTTCTACCAGTGATGTTGAATATATTATGATGTCGTCTAGGTACACAAGACGTTTTTCGTTGTGTTACCTCGTAATATGTTATCCATGACTTTTGGAAAAGTTGCGGGTGCGTTCTTCAGTCCAAATGGCATCCGTTTGTATTCTTAGTGTCCTCTAGGTGTGCTAAATGCGGTTTTCGCTGTGTCTTTTTCGTCCATTTCTACTTGCGAGGTCTAATGTTGCAAAATATTGACACTTTCCTAATTTGTCTAAAATCTCGGTGATATTGGGTAGTGGATATTTATCGTCTACCGTTTTTTTGTTTAGCTTTCTGTAGTCTATTACCGTTCGATATTTACGTTTGTCTGAGGCGTCTGATTTCTTTGGTACTATTAATACGGGGCTGCTCCAAGATGAGTTGGAGTGTTGGATTATATCTTGCTCTAATAAATCTGTTACTTGTCTATCAGTTTCTTCTTGGCTTGCCTGAGGTAGTCTTTATTCTTTGGTAAAAACTGGCTTGTTATCTGTTAATTCTATATTGTGTTTGACTGTGTTAGTGAATTTTAAGGTTATTCCTTCGCAATGGAATATATCGCGGTATTCAAAACATAAGTCTTTAATTGCTCTCTCTTCTTATTTGTTAATGTCGTTATTGAAACGAATGTTAATTAGATTTTTTCTTAGCACCTTGTCGTGTTCTACGGGGTTGTAATCGTTTTCTAAATTTTTGTCTATTTCCATTTCGTTAAAGTTCAGTTTTTCTACGTTAATTGGGTTTGTCAGCGATAGTTCTACGGGGTGGTTATTTGAGTTTAGAATTGTTGTAGTGGCATAATTGTCTTTTATTTGTACTAATGCTGTGAGTGTTTCAACTCCGGGTCGGAATGTCATGTGATTTACAATGCCTGCGTCGTTTTTTAAATTTACTGGAATTTTTATTTGTTTCTGTGTACGTGGTTCTATGGTGTATTTTTGATCGGTTTGGGTACTTTGAAATTTAATGGGGATTTGTCCGTGTTTCGTTCTTAATAAACGGTTTTTATATCGATGTTTGCTCCTAATTTTCTTAGAAGGTCCATTCCTATTAGTCCGTCGTATTTATCGTTAAATTCAAAAATGCAAAATTTTAGTTTCATTTTTACGTTTTTTACGGTTAGGGGTCTAATTAGTGTTTTTGAAGATCCGGTATCGATTAATAATTTAAGTTCTGCGTGGGGTATTTCTATGTATGGCAATATTTGTTATTTGATATTATTTAAATTGATTATGTTTGGTCGTTTATAAATCAGTCTATCTGAAAATTTGAGCACGCGTTTTCCTCGTCGTTCTCTTCGCAATTTTTACATGGGTCGTTATGTTGGTAAGTTTCTAAATGATTGGATTCATCGTATCTATTGGAGTGTGTGTAATCATTCTGGTCATTGTTAAATTTTTCCACTTCTTGGTGGAATAGTTTTTCTGAAGTGAAGTTTCGTTTTTGATTATGGCTTGGTCGGATTTGCGATATTTTTGTATTTGGTTTGGTATTAGTAGATAAATTGTCCATACGAGTTGGTTTGTAATAACTGTTAGGTTTATTCTTGTTATTTATCGTCGATGTATTTTGGTTGGGGTTTGAGCCAAATATTTGCCTTTGTTGATTTACGTTTTGATTAAATCTTGGTGAAATGTGGGTTTTGTAAGATTTGAGTTGAATGTTGGTCTATAGCGATTTGTTTAAATTGATTATTGAAGTTTGTGTTATAAAAATTTGGGTTGTTGATTCGCGGTTGATTCATTTGTGCGTTATATGGTGTAAATTTTGGTTGTGTAGATGTTTGTCTCGCGGCTTGTATGGTTTTATCGGTGAATAGCTTTTATGTGCGTTAAGGTTATATAGTCTATTTCGATAATACATGAAGTTTTCCCCTTCTATGATCATTTTCATTGATTCTTCTAAATTTTAGGGATGCTGAAATCTTATTTTGTCTGATAATTGTTCGGGTAGTACGTTTATGTAGGTGTGCAGTGCCATTTCGTCATACTTTTATGTCTTTAGTAAGCGGATATTTTGGTCGGGTTCTTTGATTTTTGTTACAATTAAACTTTGTAGGTCTTGGCATTTTATTCAGAATTTGTATGGGGCATTGATGACTTTCTATTTTAAAGTTTATTAGATCGCGGATTAGACATTTGATGTTTTTTTGGTCGTCGAAATATGCTATTTATATGCGTTTAAAATCTTCCCATTGTTCAAGATCATCTCGGCTGGCAATTAGCGTTAGTGCCCTTCTGGTCAGTTTACTTATTATTAGGCGTAAAAGTAGAACAATTCGTTCGTTATCTCCTGATTTGTAAGAGTTTTTAAAAACATTTCGCACGCGGTAATGCATTTCCTAATAATGCTTGTTCTCCGTTATACTGGGAGATACTTTCGAGATAAATCTTCATATCTGAACTCATGGTCGTTATTAGTTGCTTTCGGTTTTAATTAATATTAAGTTTTTGTATAAATTGAGAATTATTTTTCGGTTTGGTTTGTTACTTTTCAGTTTGGATTGTATTGGTTTATTTAGAGAATTGCTTTACTTATCTGTTATACATAGTTATATGGTGTTATAATAATATTGCGGAATTTCTGCTTGGTAAGGTCTAATCAATTGCTGTAGCTTTGGATTCGTATATTTTTATACTTTGCGAATGTTATAGTTGTCGCCAGTTTTAATTTTTGAAAGGTTTTTATGTGGTTAATAATTTCTTGCAATAATTCCGTTATAATTTGTACGTTTTTGCGCCAGTTACGTTTTTATTTCAGTCTTGCTCAATAATTAAGTGTCTGCTATGATTACCTTGTCTTCGTAGGTGTTGCTTTGCATAAGATGCTCCCTTTTGTTGTTGTTTTGTTTTCGAACTTACTTAAAGTCGGTTTGACGCAGCTCTAAATTCTTTTCTATTCTGAGCTAGTCTAAAAAGGTCTACATAGCCTTCACAACCTAAATCTCTAATAATTTGACTAATATAGCTTTGTCTAGGTCTTCCTACTCTATTTTTATTTGGTAGTCTATAATCTAAAACTTTACTAAATAGTCCCTCATGTCTTAACTGGTGCCCTATCATTCTATCTCTCCTGACCTTCAATTGTTTCCACATACAGGGATCCTCACCTATCCTTCTATAAACTTCCTTGTTTGTTACTCTATCTGTCCAACTAATCTTTAACATTCTCCTATAACACCAAGTTTCAAAAGCTTCTATCTTTTTCTTATCTACTTCTTTAATTGTCCAAGTCTCACTACCGTATAGTAGAACGCTCCATACGTACGACTTTAAGAAACTTTTTCTATTATCTAAACTAATACTATTAGCTATTAGTAAGTTTTTCTTTTTTAAAAACATTTTTCTAGCTTGAGTTATTCTAGCTACTATATCCCTTCTGCTACGTCCATCTTTTGTAATTATACTACCTAAATAGCAAAATTCATCTACCTCCTCTAACTCGGTATTACCTATTTTTAATTTTGGTTTAGAACTAGGCTGTAACTCACTTGTCATTATCTTTGTCTTTCCTGAGTTAATTCTCATACTATAGTCACTCTGTAGTATCTCATCTAAATGCTCCCTTTACAATTGCACAATCTTGTTACATTGAATATCCAATTATACAGTTTCAAGTTTTCAGTAAATCGTTTTGTTACAATAATTGCATCAATGTTTTCTTTATAATTATACAATGCAATTGTCTAACTATTAGGTTCTAAGTTTCCTGGGCGATGTTATTTCAGTCTCGGTGATAAGTAAATAATTGCGTAAATGCTTTTGTATAGCTAGATATTTTCCTGCTGAAAATATTAGTTATACTTTATAAATTTGGGTTTTTCTGAATAGGTTTTATTCAATGATAGTTTCCGGTAATAATTTCTATGAGAATCGCGTTTTAAATTTGCACGGTTTGTTAATTTAATAGTAAATCAAAAGATGCTTTTACAACTACGCACTTCGGTCAATTTGCTGCGCTGAAGTGTATAATTTATAGAATTTGATGAAGGTTTTGAATATTCGTTTCTATAATTAAGTGCTATAAGAAATTCGTTTTTGTAGTTCTCTTGTTTAATTAAATTCTCGTGTTTAAAAATAAGTTTTTGTAGTAAATGAGTAAATTCTTTTCATAAATGATAAATTGCGATAATAATAATTAGAAAAATCTGTACATACATAAAAAAAACTATTCCTTACTAACTAGCATCAATAAATTTGCAAAAAGAATAAATTGGTTTAGGATAAATGAACTTACATAATGCCCTTCTGAATCCGTACGCTACGCCAGTTACGTTTTGAGCCTTGAGAGATGCCTTGTTAAAAAATCTTCTTCCTAAACTTCTTGTAACAATTTATTTATAAAACAGAAATTACAACTTGATAAAATTATACTAAGTCAAAAATTACTATTAATTGATTTTAAATGAGGGCGAGTAGCCTAAGCCAACAACAATGTAAAAGCTGAAATACTCAAGACTGACTGATCCGGGGATTCCGGGGTATTTATGTTGTCCCTGCCTCTCACATGTCTGTGGGAACTTGCAGAGCTCATGTCTGCTTATTTCTTTATTCTATTCATTATACAATGTAACAATCTTAATTTTAATAATTGCGGTTTCTTAACCGTCTGTGACCTGTGCCTGCAGTATTCGCTTGTGAACCTTTTCTTATTTATCCTTGAATTTACAATGTTGCATTTACTTAAGTTTCTTAATAATTTCCTAATAATTTCTATTTAATTGTACAAATATGGATTGGGGGTAACGTAACTTGCATACTTCGAGAATATATCTTACAAGTGACTTCCTATAATTACTTCAACAGAACAACTGTAAACTAGTTTCAAGCGCTTCTGTAGTGCATTTATAACTTATGCTCTTCTGCTTACTCTAAAAGCCATATCGTAGATTATAAATCATTCAATTCTATGAAATACCTCCAAGAACATTAATTAAAACGACTGCTACGTTGATAATGGTTTAAATATTGTTAAAGTTTTAAGCATACGTTAAGAACACACAATAAGATAAATTAATATCTACATAATTATCGAAAAACATATTTAAAATTAAAGCAATTTGAACAATTGTACAATTAACCTTTTGTATTTAGTTCTTTTAACAAGCTCTGTAAACGATACGATCGATAGCTAATATTGAAGCATTTATTGTACTACTAACAGAATATGTTCGCTATTTAAGAAGATGCCTTTATGAACATTCAACAAACTCGACTAAAAAGTAGAGTATTATTGGAATACGCTATTTGTATAGACAGGAATTTATGTGTTCATTCTACTTTACAAATAACCGATCTAATAAGACGTTTTCAAATACTATCCAGTGACATATTTTTTGCACAAAAAAGTAATTTACAAATATATAGCACACTCACATACTAAGCAAAGTTCGATAGCTTATAATTCGTGTAATTATTTTTCACTTTAAAAGGTTTCATCAAAGTTCGTTTGTAATCACATACTACCGAACGGCCGTTCATATGTATTTTATGTGCTTACTTTGCAAATTGTAGAAGTAAGTTAGGAATCCATATTTGATTGCGTTTTGACCAACATCCATTTGTATACAATGTTTTGTGATTATCAAGCATCACAAAAGTTTTACATTTAGGTATACAGTCACATACTAACGAACATGAATTCCTATGGAACCTGTTTTTCCGTGTCAAAGAAAGGCACTTTCACAAAACATACAGTTGCATACTAACAGACGTTCATTCCTATGCAATTTATGTAATTATTCCGTCACTTAATGGTTATTTACAAAGACAAAATGATGTCGCATACTAACGAACGTCCATTCGTATGCAATTTATGTAATTATGCCACATCCCAGGCATATAATCTACAAACACATATGCTGTGGCATACTACTCAACGCTCATTCGCATGCAATTTATGTAATTATGCTGCATTACGAAAAGTTCATTTACAAACACATATACTATCGCATATTAATGAACGCCCATTCGCTTGCCATTTATGTAATTATGCCGCATCACGGAAAAGTAGTTTACAAGTACATATGCTACTGCATACTATTGAACGTCCACTTGCATGCAATTTATGTGATTATGCTACATCAGATAAAGGTAAATTACGAAGCCATGTGAAGGTACATACTAATGATCGTCCATTCGCATGCAATGTTTGTGATTACGCCACATCACGAAGGTATGATTTACGACAGCATATAAACTGGCATATGAACGAACGTCCATTCACATGTAATTTGTGTGATTATACCGCATCACGGAAAAGTACTTTAAAAAGTCATATGCAGTCGCATACCAACGAACGTCCTTACGCATGCAATTTGTGTGATTATGCCGCAGCACAAAAAGGTAATTTACAAAAACATATGAAATCGCATACTAAAGAACGTCCATTCGCATGCAATTTATGTAATTATGCCGCATCACAGAAAATTACTTTACAGAGACACATGGTGTCGCATGCTAACCAACGGCTATTCGCATGCAATTTATGTAATTATGCCACATTACGGGCATATAATTTACAAATACATATGCAGCGGCATACTAATCAACGTTCATTTGCATGCAATTTTTGTAATTATACTGCATTACGAAAAGCTCATTTACAGACACATATGGTATCGCATACTGATGAACGCCCATTCGCATGCAATTTATGTAATTATGCCGCATCCCGAAAAAGTAGTTTACAAAAACATATGCTATTGCATACTAATGAACCGTCCATTCCTATGCAATGTATGTAACTATGCCACATCAGAGAAAGGTAAATTACGAAGCTATATGAAGATACATACTAATGACCGTCCATTCTCATGTACTATTTGTCATTATACCACATCACGAAGGAGTGATTTACAACAGCATATAAACTTGCATATCAACGAACGTTTATTTAGGTGCAATTTGTGTGATTATACCGCATCACGGAAAAGTACTTTAAAAAGTCATATGCAGTCGCATACCAACGAACGTCCCTTTGTATGCAATTTGTGTAATTATGCCGCAGCACAAAAACGTAATTTACAAAAACACGTGAAGTCGCATACTAAAGAACGTCCATTCGCATGCCATTTATGTAATTATGCCGCATCACAGAAAGGTAGTTTACACATACATGTCGCACACTAATGAACGTCCATTTGCATGCACTTAATGTAATTACTCCGCATCAATGAAAAGTAGTTTACAAATACATATGTAATCGCATACTAACGAACATCCATCCCCATGCAATTTGTGTTATTATGCAGCACACTATCGAACGTACATTCGCATGCAATTTATGTAATTATGTCGCATCACAGAAGTGTTTTAAATTATCGTTTAAAACCAGATATGTCTTTTGCAACTCTCAAATGTTATACTTGATCCCTAGAATCAAGGCCATGACGTCATAAATAGTAATTCAGGCAGGCAATTCTTAATTTTAATTAGCGTAAAAAGATATAATGTTACATAACGTTACATTTCACAGCATTCTGTTTTATGCTATTAGTATTGCAATGTACTACTGCTATGCCTATTTGAAATTAACGCATACCTTAATATGAGGGTCGACGTATATTCCTGTTAGTGTTAACTGTCAGTTATCTTGCTGATACATTAGGTTGTTATTAGCCTCTTTAATTTTCTGAATATTATTGTAATTTCATATAAAAACAGTTTTTGTTAGAGCTGCAGTGCCAACAAAGGAGAGCTGCCCAAGAATTCCAAACGCAATAAACAACGGTCAAAGTCAGTTACAGGCGTAACTCCCTAGGCAATAAAGAAAAATTAGGAATGTAGTATACGACATGATGCAAACATAAAGTATTGTGTATATTAACACATAAAGCAGCTTAATTTAAATATATTGTAGAACAACATATTACATTATAAATCTTGTAAGAAGCGCTTAAAAAATATTATTTTTTTAACGGTTATAAGACCTCTTTATCGACAGTTATGAAAGTCGTGGGATTTACATATTGTAAGGACGAACATCGAGTGGATTAATGGAGTTGTTTCATAATGCCTTAAAACATAGATTTTCATAAAAAATATATGCTCTTGAAACACAAAGGTGTTTAGTTTGTCTTTCTTGACAAATCAAGAATTTTTAAGGTTGGGACTGATGGCCGATTATGGTAACACGACAACAAGCGATGTGTAAAAAGAGTAAAGGTTGGTGAAGAGATATATTGCATTAACCCATAACTTAATATGAGGTCGACATATATTCATGTTAGTGTCAACTGTCAGTTATCTTGCTGAAACGTTGGGTTGCTATTAGCCTCTTTAGTTTTCTGAATATTATTGGAAATTCATATAAAAACAGTTTTTGTTAGAGCTGCAGAGCTGCACAAGAATTCCAAACGTAATAAACAATGCTCAAAGTTAGTTATAGGTGTAACTCCCTAAGCAACAAAGTAAAATTAGGAATGTAATATACGACATGTATGCAAACAGAAAGTATTGTGTAGATTAACACATAAAGTAGCTTGATTTAAATATATTGTAGAACAACATATTACATTATAAACCTTATAAGAAGCGCTTAAAAATATGACTTCTTTAATGGTTTTAAAACTTCTATATCGGCAGTTATGAAAGTCGTAGGATTTACATGCTGTAAGGATAAACATCGAGTGGATTAATGAAGTTGTTTCATAATGCCTTAAAACATAGATTTTCATAAAAAATATATGCGCTTAAAACTCGAAGGTATTCAGTTTGTTTTTCTTGACGAATCATAAATTTTAAGGATGGGTCTGATATCTGATTATGGTAAGACGACAACAAGCGATGTGTAAAAAGAGTAATGGTTGGTGAAAAAAGATATATTGCTTTGCGCGCTGGTATACTCGCCAAAATTACGGGTGCAGAGTGTAGTGTAACCGACCTGAAGGCTGAACCGAACGCCCTCTATAAAAATCACACCGGGCTCCATGATCTAACATCTAGTGGCAGTGGCTCGACGACTCCTACGTTGTGTTGTTATCATGTGACCCAAGTTCACACTTGGAAGATGGCTTTAAGGCGGGAAGGTTTGAAATAAAACTACAGAATTTACCTAACATGACTTTTAAAAAATAGTAACCACTAAATAGGTCAGTGACATGAAAGCATAGAAAAATGACATTCAAAGCAAACAGTGCCGTACTCAACTTGTGCGATTGGGGAAATAGCACGGCAGAGAAAACCCCAAAATGCCCTCACACTTCCAACTGCATTTGGCACATCTCGACAAGGACAAGTGACGTGCAAGTCCTTAGATCACCAACATCGAATTTACCGGAATGTCAACTGTTACCCAGACATCACACATGACAACTGAAGAAACGTTAGTGTAAACCAGCTAGCCTTTTCTGGTAGGTACTGAAGTCGGCTAGGCCAATACTACCTAGCTAAAGTTGAAGAAGGGGAACACCATGAAGATGACCTGCACCTTGGCTACTAATGTTGCTCCTCGCACGAACATAAAATGTTAGTAATATTCAACAAGGCTTGATCACACGCGCCCACATTCATGCATTAACAGTTTTCAGCCCGTGTTACAAGATATTTCACAAAGGCCAGCCGACTTCCTATTATTTACAAAAAAAGTACTACTACAAGTACATTGACAAGACAACATGAATTGCTGAAATGAACTTATGGTATGATTGCGCATAGTTAGAAAGGCGCTTATTATTGAATAGACTATCTCCAACATAGTCATAAGTGCAAACTCGTAGGTGCGAGATGATCGGTCATACCAGAGGTTCAATTTAATTTCATCACAACAATTATCACAAACGCTAAACACTAATTAATTGTATAAGAACATCGGCTAGATAATAGAATAAACTCACAACAACAATATAATTAAGTTTAAACCAAGACGTGAGCGATGCAGTTGAATATGTGGTTAATATGCTGAAATAAAACAATTACACATAATAAAAATGTCAAATGAATCACAAATATCAAACATTGTAAAATATGTTGGCAACCAATACATATCAAAATTTTACAGCATAAATACACGCCCAGATTCAGGCGCTAAATCTTTATATAAATGCATGTTAGTTAGATATATTAAATCTTGTAAGCAAATGTTAAAAATTATTCATTATGATTGCAACCGGCTTTTAAAAATTAAACACATCGTTGCATTACAAGTTATAAACAAAAATATATATACACAACTTTGTTTATATCGTGATTACTATCTTAAAACCAAAACAAATATAACAGAAATACAGTACTGTTTATATTCAAACTTGCCTAATAATTTGATGAATATATCTAAGGAATGTTGGTACTTTTCATAAATTGCTCGTAAAATCTCGGTAAGGGTATACTTACTATTGATTCTGCAATAAGTACAATGCAATGGAAGTTCGAACTCTGTATTAAAAACTAAATAAACATTATTTGAAATAAACAAGTATTAGTATTACTCTGATTTAGATACTAAATAAACAATTCAGATAAATAAATATTAGTTTTCGGTTGTTAAACCAAACCACACTCATTTATACATAAACCAGCATCAAATTCTAAGCCAAAAGCAACAGGTAACAAATAAATATTTCCTTCAATGATTAAATAACTCGCGGTTTGACAATAAATACCAACATCACACTTAAAACAAGACTGGAAATAGCACATGTAATCAGATTACCTTAAATAGCAACTACATTATCAACATAAAACATTACCTTACCGCCAGTAAAATCTTTCAGCCGTCCATCATAAAATCTAACAACATAGTCCTTTTAACCTTGTCGACTCGATCGATCATTCCTACAGATCTGCCTTTTATAATGTAAATTCTGACGTCACGGAATGCGTTCAGAAACCCGCAAGTGGTTATTGAGCTACCCTAACTAATACCTTCAAATATTGAAATGTACACTTAATATTTGCAATAATTATCAACCAACGAGAAATCGACTTAGAAATACTACAGATCACTATAAGAGAAGGGAAAGGAAGAAAATGAATTCCACGCTAACACACTTGAAGAGGGGGCTAAAAAACCAAACAAGAGAACACATCATCCGAATCGCCTTGAAAAATTGATCAGTATATATACAACATATGCATGCGGACAGAACACCAATGTTGCCAATACAATAAAATACAATACTTAAATAATAACACAGAAGAATAAACAGAATAATTAATGGGGTTATTCTAACATGTTTACGTATATCCATACACCGTAACGCATACCAATACAAAATATAACATTTAAATATAAATATGAATATGACAAGAATCTAACCTACTCCCATATTATGTTGATGATAATGAGTCCTTTTTAAAAAGACTTCTTTGAATTTTAACAAATTTATTTGATTTAAACAGATTTGAACAATGAAATTTTACAATCTTGAATAATTAGTCTAAGCCGAAAATTTAATAATTGTACAAGTGAGCTATCTACGAACTGCAATGCAAAAGCTGAACGTTTAATGAACTGCCTGCGAGTGGAGCTCCCGGGCCTTTTATAATCTCCCTACCCCCTCACAGTTCTGTGAGAACTTGCAGACCTAATGTCTGCTTACACTTGACTCTATTCATGATACATAGTTGCTATCTTAAAAGCTATTCATAAATACTTTGTTGCGAGCTTACTTCTGCGTAATCTCGGTACGTGACTTTCTACGACCGTGTGTGACCTGACCTCTGCAGTGTCACTTATCCTTGTGCTACTTTGTAGCGCTTCCGTTCCCATGAACGTTTATAAACTGAAATAAATTGTAATAAACTGTCTTTCATGACATTGTTGCACATTACTTAGCGCATTTTCTAATATTCCTAATAACTTCTAAAGTATTAGTTTTATATAGATATAATAAATGGGGGATTACATAACTCGCTTAGTGTACCAATTATTTATTTCAGAAATTAGTTTTTTTAACATTAATTTTAACACAGTCGTTTACAACATAATCTAACTAAGAGTGGAGTATTATTTAAAATGCATAATATAGGCTCATGTTCTAATAAATGGTTGTTTGAAGTGCGCTAATTATAACAAACAACATAAGGTTGTTTCGTTTGTTTGTCAACTCAGAGAACACTCGTTCTCAGTTTTTCAAACAGATAGCATGGGTTTTGTAAGGAATCGATCGAGCGATATGCGGATCGCCATTTGATTTTGTACCGTTAAGTAGGTAGGTTTTATATAAGGTTTGGTTTCTTTGTTAACGGTAAGCAGGTAAAGATATTTAATACTTTATTCTATTTTGATTTCAGTTAAAGTGTTCTGAATAATAGTTCTAAGAAGATTATGCAACCACGAGGTCTGATCCTCATGGATAAATAAGGTGTTCTGCATTACGTCGTTCCAGTTTATCAGATTGTGGTAGACTAATGAAAAAATTAATTTAGCAATTACCTTTGAGAATAAAGGAAAACAGCATGATTATTTAATTTTTTGGTAATTTAAGTTTCGCAAATTTCTGTAAGGAGTTTGATTGTTTGGTAACGAAATTGTTATTTTTAAAAGGTCAAGATTTTTGTTTAAAGGTTAAGAGTGTGTAGGCGATTATTTTAATATTTGAAGGCGGCATGTTTTAAGCTAACTTTGTATGCATCGATCGCATGGTTTCTATTAATAATTTAAATAACGCAGCGCTTTGAGGTCGTCGGCACCTGTGTTTTTTTTTAAATCGTAATATATGATACTCATATACGGAGTTATGATTATTTTAAAAGGTCACACACGTGCATGACGTTTAAGCAATCTTTTAATAATTGAAAATGTAGAGATTGGCATGTAATAGGCAACTATAAAGAAGGCAAGCAATAACTGCAAGTTTTAAATTATAAGGATATGATTTAAAAAGTGTCTATGCAAATAAACAATCAGAGCTAACAATTTTGCTTTAAAAACGTGCCGCATTTGTATCTGAAAAAATTTTTTATTCCCACTATGTATAATAATTTTTCTCCGTAGTAAAAAAATATCCAAAATATTTTTGTATTTATTATTGCGTAATTATTCGAACAGTAAACATCGTTGTCGGACGTGTAAAATGTATCAAGTTTTTGACGAATTAATGTTGATAAAAATATCTATTTCTAACAGTAACCTACATAAGGACTCGTTCGAACGTAAAGACTCGGAGGATGGTTAAGAAAAAAATAACTGCGTACGGGGCAGTGTACCATGTCATTTGGTCGAAACCTGGCCATGTTACAATGTTCCTTGTACTTTATAAAATACTTGTGTTTACATTTTTATAAAAACATATTTTACTATTTCTAGGAATTAAGTTCGATTCCAAATATATAGTTACGTTTACTCTTGTATTTGAAAATAAAGCTACCCAGCGAGATCATAATATTTATTCATAATTTTCTTCTTTATTTATGTACTATAAATAAATGAATATACAAGAAATTTTCTGATTGGTTGATTCTTTTAAACATATTTTTCAAGACAACTGCGGTGGATTTGAATCTATGTCAAGATGGACTTTTAATCGTTCCATTTATCCTTTCTTCTATGTTACTTACCTGATAAAGTCCGAGTAATTTTCTCTTTCTTTTGTTATCTGACTGCCTGACGGTGCAAGTCGATACTGTAAACATATCTTGAAATCGCCGCAGGTTAACTAGTGTATGAAGTTTCTACCTAAATGCATAATGTTTTAGTAAAAATAACTTTATAAATGTCTTGCCGGGAGTTCAAGATGAAATTTTGTCTGCTTAGACCTGTCTTTTAAATTAAAGATGGTAAGATAAAAACAGATTAATCTTGGATTGTTTAGTTGAAGCATGTGCCTTATAAATTGGTAACACGATTGATTTTTGCAGGGTCTAAAACTTTACTTCAGACAAACATTTTATTCCAAAATGTCTATATAAATTTCTATATAAGTGCAACATACAGTTTATGTTTTTAATTTATCTTTAGCACCCGACGTCGTCAATTCGTTTCTAAATTTTCTCTTAACGTTCGTTGTACCTCCACAGCGTAAAGGTATCCGGAAGCTGGAATAAATATCTTTGAATAGAATCAAATAGCTTTGAATGGCGACTATTTGGGTGACCAGATGTATATCTATTTAAAAGGTTGAAGACTACACGTTGTCGACGACTCGCTGACAGAGGTAGACGCTTTTCCTGCAGATCGTCAGGTGGAACTCTAACAAAAAAGTATACCAAAACAAAAGTAATTATCTGGGACGTTTGCTTGCCTCAGATATGCATTTTACTGTGATTCTTTTGAGTATCAATGATAGTAATATTCTAACTTAACTTTTTACAAATTTCTAAATTGTCTACATGAATATTCACTAGTGATTTTTTTCTGCGTTTTTTATATTTACTTAAAATATGCTTATGAATATTTTTTACTGCTTATTACCTAATTCTGCGAACGTACAAGATTATATGAAATTTTTATGATTAAAAGGTTTCTACGCAAATGGCTTAAATTTAAACAGTACTATTTTATTTGTCTTTGCAAGAAGCTTTGTGTAGTTGCTTATAAAAACGTCACATTAAGATTGTGATTTTCTGACTAGTAATCGTTCACATTTTATAGAAATAATTGTTCATTTGTTGACAGAAATTTTAATATACAAGTTTAGTACCTTTCTTGCCTTCACTTGCGTTGGTTTCTAAATTCCTTTACAGAAAGGCGAAAAGCGAAAAGATAGTAGCTATACAAAAAAGCCTTGAACGCTTTATCTGTAATTAACTTCCTCCCCCTGAGATCAGTTCTTTGCAAACTCCACAGCCCTTAAAGGCCGATGCTAGTTCCGCTAGAGTATTTTTACTTTTATACACTATAGTACACCTACCCTTTATATTTCATTGGAAAAGGGGACAGTACACCACTAACATTTTAGTTTCAAGGATAAGATTTTACCTGCTCACGGTATCTTTAAGCTTATTCATATTTGTCTTTTCTACATAGCTCACACCTGAAATCTGTCATAGAATCGCACGTGCATGTCCCTTGTTTACATTTATTGTAAAACAGTCTTAAGCAAATTTGAAATTTTTGATAATTGCTTATAGCTGCTGTTGCACCACATATGTGATACTTGTTCTTCCTATTCTATAAAATTGTCAACAACAAGTATCCAAGATATTGTTACGTGCAGTCCCTGCAGGTAAATCGCTCCTACTTAATTAAATTCTGTATACCTTAACGGTCATTTGTGAATTTTCATCAACAATTTCGACAGCTATTTAAACTTAAACGATTGCTTATTCAACGCTCTGCAGGATTTATGTTAGAATATTTAGAGATAAATTTAAAGTGCTTCAATCTATCTATTTCAATATAGCCTTTAAATATGGAATTTCTCTTAAAAGAGTATAATAATTTTAAAACGTGGTTTTAGGTTATTAAAACATTTGTTTTCAGAGATATTACAATGTGGTGGACGTGTGCCGCAAAGTTGTTTATAAACACACATAAATACCCGCTTAGATTATATCTACACCTTCATAATAATTATTAAGTGGTTTCCTATACACATCGTGCGTAAGTCTTTGGGTCGCTATACCTTCGTGTTGTTTTATAACGTTTACAACCAAGAGGTAAACGTATGTTTTTTTAATTAATCAAGTGTACCTTCGCTTGTGGAAACAATAGGATAGATTTTGAATATACTAGGTTACTAACGGACTTTTCTAACATAAATTCAGTGCAATTATTTTGAATGTTTCTCCTATGTGCAGGTGGATGTTTTGATAAATAGTTTTCATATGGTTGTTTATCGACACAAAAATGCTTTGAAGGAAAGTCACGGGGCGAATAATCATGATTATTATGTGCATCGTCCTCGCGGGAGCAGCATTGAATTGTTTTCAGTTCTAACGGAGATAATAAGTGATGATCTAATTAGAAGTATTCTGTATTTTAATAATAACGAATGTGATTGTGCAATTTTCAGTGAAACCGTTCGGTCTGTTAAGAGTAGTGAATACATACGCGCTCTCATGCTATGCGATGAGGATATTAAATTCCGATTGATAATAAGTAATCTGATTTGAAATCTTTAATCGGTTGTTTTGGGTTATTATCTGGCACTTACTGATGTTACTTATTTCTGATTTGATAAACCAACGATGTTAATGTGCAGCTTGCTATCTTGTTTGCTTGGTTAGATTGAATTTTACTCATGTTGTTAGCGACAATAAGAAATGTTCCGACGAAATATTTCGACACAGATATGAAGGATATCAAGGTGCATTCTCTTTTTGATACGACGATGACGACGTTTGCTAATTTGTTGTGTATTTCTTTATAGTAGTATTTTATTTTTATTGTAAACATCATGAGCACAAAAAAGAGGGTATTAAATCTCAGTGCTAAAGAGGAAATAGTTTTAGTTTCCCTTGCAGAAAAAATATATAGGTGTGCTTGAATGTAAGCTGGCCGATACAAAAACCCACCCTCAGGAAACGGACTGTTGACTGTCAATTGAAAAGAATGTATTCAGCCGCTGGTGAAGTACATCATCCTGTTGAAGTGTTAAAGAAGAAATATGATAACATCAAGAAGAGGCTTAAAAAGTAGCTTGCTGATGAAATGTGTTATAGGAAGAGAACAGGTGGGGAAGGACCTCCTCCAGATATTATATTTACAAATGTAGACGAGGAAATAAAGGATGTTTTAGAAACGAAGTTAGATTGATTACCATCAGAATTGATGATGACGCTGACGGTAAGCTTTAAAACTGTATGGTTATTTTATATATTGTTTGTAATGCTGCAGTCACTGTGGGGGTAACCGACTTTATTGAAGATGGTAATTTAAACTTCTTTATCATGTTATAAAACAACTATCTTTTAGAACAACCCCAAAATGAAGAAAAGTTCATCTTGTCGAACATAATGATAACATCAGAGGTGTTGATATCTCCACACCCCCGACTTACAAAATTGGTAACGAAGAGACAGGTATATTACTTTTAGAAAATTTATACTGCATAACTAATGTATAGGTAATGCAATAGAATTAAACGATTGGACAATTTACACACCCAGCATGTTACGGTCAAAAAAACCTACCCATTAAATACTGGAAAATTCAAAAGTAAGAAAAAAATGTTAGAAAAATGTTAAGTATTATTATATTTAAAGGTAAAAGAAAAGAATATGTTGAAAGCTCTACAAGCGAGCGAATTTCTCAATGGGCAGAAGCCAAAACCCAAGTAGAAAAATCTAGGACTGCTTTTCTGAAAGAGGAATTTGACTTAAATTTAGAGTGAATGAGAGAACGGCATGAGCAGGAAATGAACAAAAGCAAGTTAAAAATAGAGTGTCTTATAAAAGAACATGAACTTAGAATGGAAATATTGGAATTAGAAAAACTGCGTGCAAAAAATAAATGAAAAAATAGAATTGTATAGTATATATTTAACACAATGTGTAAGTTAGATTAAGTTCGTACATATAGCCTATTTTATAGTTACATTCAGTTATTCTACATAAAATTAATGTCTCTTCTAATTATTAGTTAATAATGCATTAAAATATTCATTGATAAGCTGATAAAGTATCAAACTATCTACACCATCAAAAACATCCTTTATGTTTTCCACCTCTACATCGTTAACAAATCTTATTTGTGCCTCTATCTCTTCATTTACTGGTGGTACTTCTTCGAGTAATAACATTGCAATGTTATGAAGTGCCGCTATAGCAATAACAATTGCTTCAACTTTGAGTAGTTGCTGTCTAATTCCTTGTACAAGAATTGGAAATCTTTTTTTCCAAATACAAAACGTTCGTTCGACAGGATTTCGAGTACGTATTTGTGACTCATTGAAAAGATGTTCCGTTGGTGTTACAAGATTGGCTGCAAGTATGAAGATTAGTAAATACATTTAAATGTTGTATGGTTATTCAACCTAATGGTGTAACTAAATACAGTTTAATTCCATATTCGCTGTCTCCAACTAACAAATAGCTATTGTATTGATTATTTTCAAAATGTGCTCTTAACCGAAAGTTATTAAAAATTATACTGTCCTGTGCAGGGCCAGGCCATCTACACACAATGTTTTGGATTTTACAATTCGCATCAAATACAACTTGACAATTTAATGAAAAGAAACGTTCACGATTTTTATATATTTCAGGCTCTCATCCACCAGGCGATATAATTTTAATGTGTGTACAATCTAGAGCACCCACAGTTTTGGGAAAGCGTGCAATATCATAGAATTGGGCACTATTGATAGCCATCTCCTCTTCTGGGCTAGTCATTAACATAAATGTTCTATGCAGAGAAGCTATTGTTCTGCTAACCTTATATACGAGTACAATTCGACAAGTTGTTGTTGTGTCAATTCCAGTAAAGTCGCCCACAACATGTAAAAATGAACCAGTAGCAAAAATCTTAAGGGTACGAATAACATTATATCTGCAGATACTGCGTTATTTCTGAAAGTATACACACATTAATTATATCATCACTCCAATTCAATTATACCTTTATTTCGTAGTATAAACCGGACTGCATTTCATTTCCTAAAATGATCCTCTCCGGTGCGATACACTTTCCTTGCCCGCCCATATGGCCGCCTATCGCTACTATTTCTATCATATCTTCATCATCTGTTAAAATGCCAATATACTGATCCATAATAATATATCAAATATAATTGAAAAAACACTTCACCAAATTTTCCAAATAAATAGAGATATTTGACGTTAGAATGGTATATAACTACCTGAGCCACGCTTCAACCATCAGTTTTGGTGGTTTAAGTTAAACCTTAGATTAACTACCGCTCAAGCGTTAAACTGACAATGTACAAGCACCCTATTCCCTGAACCTAAGTTTATCCGCGGTTTATCTTTAAACCAAGCTTAAGCTTTAATTATACAATCGGCCCTCAGAGATCAAACTGGTTTCCGCCCTAGAATCAACTAACGTTTTAACCACCTTATTTTCAATAACTATGCTTGTATGTTTATAGTCGGTAATACATTTTCTTGGCTGGTTTCTTTTTCACTTTCATTATTTGCTGATGTTCATACTTGTTTATATTGAAGGTGTTACGTACCTCGACTCTTACTAAAAATCCAGTTTCATCGAAGGTCCTGGTCTATTCGCTATGTCCGGGTAGGTAGGCTGGTTCAAATCCCTTTTTGTATCTTCTGTCTGTTATGCGTTACAGTCTTTTGTATTCTTTAGTTCGTTTTTAACTTGTTTTATAGATCGTTCTTTTCTCGAGTGTTCTCTTAAGCCCGTGTCTCTGTCATGGTTATTTCTATAACTGTCTGTAAGTGTTCTGTTTCTAAAATTCGTACACTTATTTTGTCGTTCTGTGTGCATGTTTAATTTAAAGTTATTTACGTGGTTAACCCTGTTCTTGTTTTGTGTTCGTCGTACTTATCCCAAGTGGTTGTGTCTCCTGAAATATGTTAGAAAATATCGTTATTAGTAATGTCCAGAAGTGTCGCGTTTTGTCTTACCTCTTATTCGAAATGATTCTCCGAATATCTCAATATTTGCTTGTTGTCTTGTAACAATTTCGATTTTCTGTTATTCAGATACTCAAGTTTTGTTCGATACACCTAATCAATAAATGTTAAATTTCTATTGGAACCTTTTATTATAAAATTCATACACAGTACGCCCTCTACATTAGAATAGCAAGAGTACACATCAAGTGACTTCTAGTTGTTTGTATCTTGTGTCAATATCCCCCTTTCCCGCACATACGAGTAGAAGGAAAGCTGCCTCGTGGAATAAGCCATTTTTAATATCAGATGTAGTCCGTAGACACGTATTTTTCGGAGCTTGCACGTTTTTAATCAAACCCGACCAGTTATTTAAGTGGAGTCAACATGTTCCATAAGTTAGTCTTAGTTTTGGTAATAGCATCGACCTAAAATGGTGATGGAAATATTTTTACGCGCAAGTTTTTGAATTCTTGAGATCTTCAAGTTTTTATTCATTTTTTAGTTTAGCGTTTTAAGGATTAAACTAACTATCATTAAATATGGAGATAATTATAATTCCGAATTTTTAAAATATTAAATTCGAATGTTACAGTCTAATGCTGGATCTAGTTGTGTTGTGAAATTAAAATTCTTTATTGCGTACTGTTCCCTCGTCCGTCTATGGTCAATATTAAATTTTTCCATTATTAAGTAGAACTCTAAATTTTTTATATAGAAAATTTTATGGACAGTAAAAGATATTATTTTATAATTCATACTCATTCTATAACAGCTGTCGCTTTAGCATATTTCTAACCTTAAACCAAATCAATTAAATTATACCAGTTGTTTCTACACAAATTTGTTTATATCAGTGTGACTGGCAAACAATCGTATATACACATTCCGTATATCCCAAAACTACATTCAATAATTAATAGAAACCTGTATTTGTAGACAAAAACCTATTGGCTTTTGTTTGTAGAAAGCACCGAAACAATCTGAGCGCAATAAAGTACGTTTATAAAATGCTTATACCAACCAAATTAAGTAGTTTTGTCCTGTAAATTATAAACAAGACATAAATAAATAATCACATCAAGCGAACCACGTAAACTCACTCAAAAAACCATAATACAAATATCCAGCGAAGAAACGCATACATACTTTGGTGGGATAATGCCTTCAAAAGGTGCTCTTCCAGACATCCGGTCTTTGACCTTGGGTTCGTCATCAAAGGAATTCTGCAAAACCAATAACGCCTCCACCATATGGTTACCCAGATTCTGTCATATGTTTCGACCATGATTGAAGAGATGTATGGCAGATTTAAAATTGCAGCTGTTGGAAAAAAGATTCTCGTGTCTCTAAGCCATTGATAAAATAAATAGTCTATGATAATTATAGTTTGCATAATCTGCATATAGCAAAATTTAACCCCTTAGTGCATGTAATTATTTTGCTAAATATGTTTTTATGAAATTTTGTATATCACCTAAGACAGACTTTTAGATCACCAGAATAACATTTAAAAATTCTATTACGGCTAAGCTTTACACAAACATAGTGTGCCAAGCGGCGCCACTGGACACTTAAAGATTTTTGAGTTGGTGAATATCTTATAGGAATATCGGTTACATAAGTCGCTTTGTATAGAAAAACAAATTTATTTGTAGTACAATATAACTTATTACGGCAGTAAATGCAGCATACTGTTGTTAATTTAAATAAGTACATAAAAAACATTGAGTGAAATAAGGCACTGCATTCAATGCAAAGTCCAACTTGGCATTTAGAAAACATATTGCGAGTTTGATCCGTACAATTTGTACCTGCACATCTTTTGCGACTTTTGGCATTAGTAGGTGCAACGAAATGGTCCATGTGATTCAACCTGATAAAACTTGCGAAAATCGAATGTACCTGTGTGATGGACATGGATGACGCTTTGGAACAGGACGTGTCAAATAGGATCCTGTCATCCCGTCTACATTGAAGTTGCTATACTTTGTTATTTTACTTGTACTAGATCCAGGTGTTTTAATGGGTGCAACTATGATCCAGAAAAAAATTGGCCACCACCATTTTTATTGGGAATTCCTGGTTTGTAAGTGTTGATATTTTGATTCATCATATCTATGCCTCCCATTTCTGGGTTCTATATAAAAATTAATTTTCAACTCTATTCGAACATGAATATATTATTTTAGATTATCTGAAAATAAGCTGTGGCATCTGAACAGAGAAACTTTTTTTTTGCTTTGAAAAGTACCATTTTACAGAAAGAGTTGTACACAAAATTTTTTTGAACCAACTCCGCTGTTGTTTTTCCTGTGCACAAAAACAATTCCATTGTTATTTTCTTTTTTGCAATTTCCTTTTTGCTGGGAAACCTAACTTTTCGTACATCCCCTTTTCTATACTTATTCTTTTTGCTCTTTATTCAACAGTCTGGTTTCCAAAAATATGCCAGTTGCTGAATAACCTATTCTCTCAAAAAATAGAACGTATGTGGACTACAAAATAAATTTTTCAGATATATGTTGTAAAGGAGATCTTTAATTTCTGGCGGAAGTTCTACTAGCACTTTAAATAAAGATTAAGTTGTTTTTCTCAATGACTGAGTGTGTGTGGGATTTACTTTTTAAAATGTACCTTGATAAATAACAAAATTGATAAGATAGCCATAAGATGAATTTAGACTCCATGATTTGTAACCAAATATTATACGTTTTGCAAATAAATCGTTTCATTGGATGTCCTGCATAATATATTATCATACTTTCGTCATAATTCATATCAGCTGTTGGAGCAAAATTATTTATACACGTATCTTGCACAAAGTCCATATACTTTCTTAGCTTAGTCACTTTATCAATTTTGTCCAGATCGGTATTTTCGGCACAACGTATATGCTGACGAAAATTGGTAAATCTATTTCTTCGCATAGCATTGATAATTAGCTCATTATGAATATCAAGCTTTCGTTCACCATAATTGTAGTTTGTAGGAACTACGTTATAACTACCGGCACTAAAATACCAACAAAGGATTTTATTTCTTCTATAGTAATTGCAAGTATTTCAGTAGCATTTTTAATTTGATATACTTGTTAGTTTCTTTTTCTAGTAACTTCCGAATTGTATCTGTTCAAAAACTTTAATAGCTGATTAACGAAAGTTCGAATAGTCATTTGTAGGAAACTGTTTTACACCCTTTTCGTTATGATGGATTTTATCAAAATTTCCTTCAATACAAATGTGACCCGACTAGTTAACTCCTGTGACCATAACTCAATAACCTTTAAAATCCGCTCTAATCTCCCACAACAACAATTCCATAAAACCACATCCTATAACACAAATAAAGCAGATTGGCCCCACTTCCTGAAGTCCTTGAGAAATCACCTTTCTAACCCTCAACCAACTTAACCAAGGGGCTTTCACTCTACACCTCTTGCAAACGCCATCATCCAATTCTTATACCGTGCCGCAGCCACTTCTATACCTACGAGACACTACATCACACGTACGACACCTTGGTGGAATTCTTCGCTTAAAAACACGAAAAGACGCCTTAACACCCTGCGTCACAAGACCCAGCGTTCACGAAGACTTGCAGCTCCCAATGACCATCTGGCAACACTAAGCACTGAATAACGATAGTTGCGAACTTCTTTTAAAAAAGAATACCTAAGGAACATCATCGACCATCCTTGTGCTCATCCCTGGAAAACTTATTGCAGGTTAGTTAAATACCCTCCAACTCATATCTTAAGAACCCCTGCATCTCTACAAAAATCTCATCAAAAATACCTTAACACTTCTTCTAATTACACCGATCTCTCTACTTTTATGGACGTCTCTTTCCTCCTTCAAGATCAAATCATTAACAATTGCGTAACACCTTCAAATACATCTCCTGATGATTTCCATTACACCAACCTTCTAGACACTATTGTATCAAAATTAAATTCTTACAATTCCCCAGGCCCTGATAACATTTCCAACTTAGTAATTTAAAAAGCATGGTCAGTAATCCGTCAACCGATTCACAACCTATCCCGTAAATGTTTAACCACATATGCCTTTCCTGATACCTGAAATGCGCCAATATCATCTTAATCCTAAAACCCATGAAACACCCTGAACTTCCGTGCTCTTACAGACCAATTGCCCTCCTTTCAACCATCAGTAAACTCCTAAAAAAATAATACTGAATAAACTCCAATCACATATTGATAGCAATTCCTTGATCTCTAATAACCAACATGACTTCTGCCAAGGTCACAGCGTCGAGCAAAACATCCACTCCTTATTTTCAAAGTTTGATCATCTCACTTCAAATACGTCCTGGCCATCTTTTTATTCCGCTTTTGATTACTATTGGTGGCTCAACATTCTTAGTCAACTTAAAATACTGAACTTCCCTTCCAATATCTATAAAATCATTCAATCTTATTTATTTTCCCGTACAGCTACCCTGCAAACCAACTACTTTTCCTCAACCGCAACTCTATCACAAAGCTATCCTTAAGGATCTGTCCTATCACCTACCAATTGGGACTTATCCATTAACCCCCTCCTTGACCTCAACGTTCCAAACATAGATACCTTCACCTATGCAAATGATCTTAGATTTTTTATTCATGACAACTCCCGCCTTGAACTACAAACCTCCTCAAATCTCCTAATCCAACACAATGGTCAACCCTAAATAAACAACCCTTCTCTCTCACTAAATCCAAAATGTAACTCCTGAAAGGCTTCCTCGGCCTCCGCCGAAGTCCTACCGTTCATATTTTTGGAAAACCTTCTACCTTTTCTGAATCCGTTTACTACCTAGACATCCACCTAGAAATCCGTTTTAAAATGTACATGCACCTCCAGAGAAACCGATCTAAGACTAAACTAATCCTGTATAATATCCAACAGTCCTTACCAAATTTCATCCAACTAACTCCTAAACAACATTATCATTTCCATTGTCTGCTACACTGTTGATTCTTGGTATCCCCTAACAACCACCAACTCCCGCTGAATAACCCGATCATACAAAGCTCCCGGCCGTTCGTACCACTTCCACTGCAGCTCTATACACTATTCTAAAAATTTCCACATAGAAATTCAGCTACACCACTTCGTGCAAACCCACAATTTAAAATTCCTTCGTCCAATCGAACTTCATGATGAAAAATCCCCCAACACGGATCGCACAATTCCTACCTCTGATATGAAGATCCGTATTTATAACACCATCTTTCATACCTAGAAAACATCATGATCCCACTCTGAAACCGACAAATACACCCACCAAATATTCCCCGCTATTACCGACATCACCGCTCACATTCAAAATTCCAGCCGAATAACAATCAAATTCCTGTCACGGCAAATTCTGCCCTAAACTATAATCCCTCCATTTAATCCCTTCTCCGTTATGTCCATTCAACTATTTAAATTCCTCTGAAACTCCTGAGCATCTATTGTATCATTGCTCCGCCCTTACCCACATCCGAAATAACTTCAAGCAATATATATAACTCGACCTATATTCTTCACTACACGATTTAAAATTCCTAGTCACTCATTTTCCCTACCTCTACACGATTTCCTTCAAGAGATACTAAACACCAAATAGGGATGGACACGAACCGAACAGGTTCGTTTTATTTTCGAACCGAGCCTCGAACCGAACCGACAAATTTTTCGAACCGAACCGAACCTAGCTCAAGGTTCGGTCCGGTTCGGTTCGAAAGGTTCGATTTTTTAAATAAAAATTTAGTTTAAAAATTTAATTTTCACTAAAAACATATCAATCTTAATTTCTCCCAAACGCACATTTTAAAAATCTCTAGTAGCAAGCATATAAGAATTAGAACGATTTTCTAAAGTACAAGGTCATTGAGTTTTAAGGCAATAGGTAAATAATGTAATAGGTATTAGTGATACATATCTAATGAATTTTGTCCTCAAGCCACGTTTGTAGATAAAAAAATTCTAGATTAGTTCGATTTGTTTAATGCTCCTTATTTCAAATTGTTGTTTGTTTATAACTAGTATTAGATATTGGAGTAACTCGAAATGATTTTGAAAATTCGGTTTTTAAAACAAGTTTATTTTATTTAATGAACAGAAGTCGTGTTCAAAACCATCGTAAACATATACAAGCCGAGGTCACGGTCTAGAGACTACAGAAGTTTTCAGAATAAACGAAACAATTTAATTTTGAATTAAGTATGTATTACTAATCCATCATTTTGAATTTTTTACTTTTATATGAAAACAAGCTCTCTATTAATATTAAAAAATGTGACCGTGTAGCAAAAACTAATTTACTTTTCTTTTGTACATAATCGCTCAACAAATGGTGTTACAAAACGCATGGTACGATAATATTTACGGTTTATTTATTGTGGCCATTACCAATGTCCTTAGAAGTAGCCGATACTCCAAAAGAATGACCCCAAACTTTCTCTCACAGCCAAGGGATGAAGTTTATGACTCATAGGAGCATAAACTTTTCAATCAATGCCGACATAAAATAACACATTATAATGCAAATAATAAGCAGACATAATGTCCGTGCTATAAATACTGTTATATTTTATTATGAATAAAACACTGTTTGAGGTGGATTTACGATTCTTTCCGAGAACCATCTGATATTGTCTTTTAAAAGAAATAATAATAAAGATAAACTGACAAACAGCTTTTTGTTTGTACTATATAAGAAATCCGCAACATCTTATTTATTGTCTTGATACTTTTTTTATACTAACTAAAACTAAAATAAAAGTAATCACAAAGATCGTGTGATATCGTTCTTTCACGGTAAAATGACATTAGTAAAATTCATCAATTATTAACACATGCTAAATTTTAGAGGTGGTTTTCACTATTAACCTAATTGTAATTACGCTTTGTTAAAGAGAGTACGTATTGAAAAATCAAACCTGGACAAATAGTATTAATATGATAAAATCTAAAACATATTAATGTTGGGCTTATTTGAAAATAGCAGCTACTAAATATAAAAACTACATTAAACATTTAAATTGTTGTAGTTGAACGTACTAGTTGTTTAAAATATCAAAATGTCGAACCGGTTTGGTTCGGTTCGAGGTTCGGTTCGTCTTTTTCGAACCAAACCGAACCGAACCGGAATATATTTTTTCGAACCGAACCTCGAACCGAACCGGACTAAAAAGTTTTCGAACCGAACCGAACCTAGGGCAAGGTTCGGTTCGGTTCGGTTCGAATCCATCACTAACACCAAACATCCTATACTCCCACCGTGATTTCTAACCTGCAACTAAAGAAGAAACTACATTGAAATAATACAAATCCCCCCTTCCCTGAATCTTCATTTTGACGTCAACTGAAGATAAAAAGCAAGTCCAACGATCACCTTCAGAATTAAAAATTATTTGTTGTTATCTTTCATTTAACATCTTAGATTCTAAAAGGTTAGAATGGCCCAACAGCCTTAGTATAGTCAAGGGTAAGTTAAATTTACACACACACACACACACACACACACACACACACACACACGCCAAAGGTAGTCGTAAGCAGCTAAATCGGTACTGTCAAAATCTAAAATGACACAATTATCATCATAATATCAAACTCAAACGCTATGAAATGTCTAATATAAATTTTTAGTCGTATGCATAAGTAGCAATATAAGAACGTATGATTTTTAATGTAGACAATCTATTTTTGAAGAAAAATAATTAAATTTATTTAACGGAAACTAACGGACTTGACCGAATAGTTACAACTGTTCGTGAAGTTTGCATAATATTTCACAAACACACAGACAGGACAAACGGGATTGTCATATAAGTCATCCGCAACAGCATTGCATTAACGATTCCAGATAACATGCACGTTGTTACGGGTTCGATGTCCTGGGCGATCTTTTTATTACGTTTTACAAGATAAGTATGTTTCACTAACGAAAGTGTATTTCTTTTAGAACGCCGAGATGATTTTGTTCTAATATATGTATTTAAATATCCACCACGTCAGAAGAATTTCTTGCAAATAATGGAAGGTCCATGTAAAAACAATAACTGCGGAAATTATTTTACAATCTTCTTTAATTACATGCTTTTTTATGTGGTTTTCCTCAAAAAGAATTGCAAAAGGGGCCATGCTGCTGCAAAACTATTCTAAGCTAATTCGTAATTCCAAATGCTCCAGTTCAATCGTATCACGAAAATGGACGTCCTAATGCTTTCAAAATTGCAATATTTGCGATGTGATTTTTGCTTGAGGATTTCTGTTATATCTTGCAATTATTGGAGCGTCGAAATAAAAAGGATAACTACCGCATTTTCTTGAATTTACATGAAGGCCGGAGCAAAAAGCGGCCGAGTCGAAAGGCGGTCGGTGGTGAAAGGTGGTCTGAGAGAAAGGCGGTTGGGGCGAAACGCGGTCGCGGCGAAGAAGTGGCTGGGGCGAGAGGCGACCGGTTAGAAAACACTCACTCTCGCAGGGACTGAAAACTACTTCTAGTAATTCCTTAAAACATGACCCAAGAAACTATACTAAATCATAACCAAGATTATGAAATCTCTTGATAATTTACTTAAGTTTCAGGTGTTGATTTTTATTAATAATTTGCATAGCCTATGTAATACGAACTAGTTTGAGATTACAAATATTACATGAAACGTAAACATTAATACTTTAAGTGGAAATTCTTATTACATCATAATATAAACAAATAGTTGTTAGCTTAATATGCTCGTGTAAATGTGATATTTCCTTTTCAAACTTCAAGACTAACAGGTCGCCAGATAACATGTATAAAGCTAATCGCTTACCTTAAATTGTTAAATAAATGTTCAAAGGTTACAAAATAACACGACGGAGCCACATGTTTCGAAATAAAGCAAACAACTAAGCAAACTTCTTACAGAAATTTGCAGATCTTAAATTACCAAGAAATTGAATGATCATGCTGTTTTCCTTTATTCTTGAAGGTAATTGCTCAATTAAATTTTTTTATTAGTCTACCACAAACTAATAAACTGGAACGACGTAATGCAGAACGCTATATTTATCCATGAAGATCAGACCTTGGGGTTGCATAGTCTTTTTAAAACTATCATTCAGAACACTTTAATTGAAATCAAATTAGAATAAAGTATTAAATACCTTTACCTGATTAACGTTAACAAAGAAACCTACCTACCCAACGGTACAAAATCAAATGGCGATATGCACATCGCTCGATCGATTCCTTACAAAAACCATGTTATCTATTTCAAGAAAAGAGAATGCGTGTTCTCTGAGATGACGAACAAACGAAACGACCTTATGTTGCTTGTCATAATGAGCAAACTTTAAACAACCATTTATTAGAATTGGGTTATATTGTAAACGACTGTGTTATAATTAATATTAAAACTAATTACTGAATTAAGTAATTGGTACACTAAGTGTAGTAAACCAAAAAATCTACGTGTTTTTTAATCACGTTAAAGAATATGATGCGATTTATTCAGGGTGTATCACGGGCAACGGGACCGTTTTTACCGGGCATTTTGTTTTATTTTATAGAAGTAATATTTCGATTTTACGTCCCATAAGCACTTATGTTCTCTATGCATTTGTATCAACAATACCGTATTCATTATTACTGTTCTAAACCGTAAAGTGCCATTAATAGTATTAATATGAAACAAAATTGTTCTTCAACGGTCGTTGTAGCTTCCACACGTTGTAGCTTGTCCTGTAAGCTGGTCGTACGATAGATTTTGCGGATAGTTGGTTGGTACTGCAAAACGATTCGATCGCATAGCACTACAGGTTATACCACAACTCCACTAACTAACAATTATCGTTCGAATCGTCGAACCAACTACGGTCGTACTACAGATTGTACGATGGGCTGCTCGTTTGTAGGCTATTTACCTTTTGATTACATAATCGCATATGCGGTAGAAGATTTTTTCGTTCTGTTTCGTAGTTTGCTATTATTTACATTTTTCACTCTGTACCTTGTTTTAACAAATGATTGTTTTCACGTTTGGAAAAGTTCAATTATGCGTTAGTATTCAATACTTATTTGTAGTTAAACGACTTACTTTATTTGTAATTCCATAAATCGACTTTTTTTATCTTTGAGTGATAGAAATATACCCAGAACTTGTTGCTGTGTGTTTTCCGTAAGTATTATTGTAGAACCGTTTTATAATACATTTGTTAAACTGGCTCTACTTTAATTTTCGGGTGTTGGTTTACGTAGGTTTTTTTTTTAATACTACTATATACCTAACCAGGCAGTTAAAAAATCTTTATACTGCTCTGAATTCTTGAACAAATGCTTTCTTGTCGTTGACACAAAAATCTCACACTTTCGTCTAGCTGCTGTTGTGCGCAGGTTAAGTATCATAAGGTAAGTGCATTGCAGTTACTAAAAACTCTTAACAGCCGGCGTAAGGGAATATCATTATAGTCAACAAGTAACGATTGCTTTACTCACGCTCAGTTCGTGTGCTTGTATTATATGAATATTAAGATGAGCAATTCATTGTTGATTGTTTAATGCTGTTATTTTTTGAATACGGATTAAGTGTAGGGTTTGTATGACATTCTCTTTATATTGATGGATAATTGTGAGAATTGGTTTTGAAATTGTATACAGACTTGATAATTATCCATCGAATCCATTGGCTGTGGCATTGGACTAGCTATTGGTGCTGATTTGTTGATTACGCCTAAACGCACTATTGCAAATAATTGTTTTGTATCTTAGGTTTAATATAGTCTAGTAGAGCGAACTCGTCATCGTCCACACAATATGTAAGTATGTTAGATTTTTGTCATATTCATATTTATATCTAATGTTATATTTTTTTATTGGTATGTGTACTAATTATTTTTTCAAGACGATTCGGATATGTTCTCTTGCTTGGTTCTTTAGCCCCCTCTCCCTTACAATCTTTAACTGTGTTCGCGTGGCATTCATTTTTTTTCTTTCCCTTCTCTGTTACCGAATTTGGGCGAATATACCATTCTCACTACCAGCGCGCAAAGCAATATATCTTTTTTCACCAGACTTTACTCTTTTTACACATCGCTTGTTGTCGTCTGCCATCAGTCCCATCCTTAAAAATTCATGATTTTTCAATAAAAACAAACTGAACACCCATATTTCAAGCGCATAAATTTTTTATAAAAATCTATGTTTTAAGACATTATGCAACAACTCCATTAATCCACAGGACCCTTAACTTTGCCCCCCGCAATGTCTGACTGTGCTGAAAATGCTGGCGCAGCTTAATTATACTTAGCGCAATCTAGCGCACCCCATAGCAAAGCTAGCGCAGCAAAATTACCGTATTTATAGGAATAAATCGGAACTAATTAACGTTAGTCCCCAATGTTGAAAATACTTAGTTAGAGTGCTAGCGCAGATTACTTAGACCTAGCGCACCCAAAATAATAGCTAGCGCAGGCATACAAACTTCATTAGTTTTGCTTCTTATCTGGGGGAGCTAATTTAACGTTAACACCCCCCCCCCCCGCATTGCTGGAAGAACTAAATCATACTGCTGGTACAGATTACATGTGGTTAACGCAATCTAGCGCATCCCAAGAGATAGCTAGCGCAAGCACATAAACTCTATTACAGTTACTTGTTTCTGAGGGCCATCAGCAATTAGCTACGGCTGTTTTTAAGCAACTCGCTTTCAACATTCTTTTTTTGCTAATCTTGGTCTAATACACCTGCGTAAACAGAATTCAGTTTTTTTTAAACAAAAACTTATTAGGGAATCTAGTCCAAAAAAAAAAAATAAAATCTAGAATAACGTCATAGCAGTTTATCTTATAAGAGCAAAACTTGTGTTTAACAAGTACCCCCATAGTAATCATCCTGGAAACATCTTGTGTGTACATGCTGAGAGTATACTATTTAATACGGTTAATAAATCGTTTGATAACATTTATATGGCGCGGACTCTTACCACATGCATTTCCTGCAATGCTGAAATAATAGAAGAACTTTATTTTGTTTCTGTGGAGGTGTATGATATTCGAAAGTTAAATACAGAGGTAATTGATCACATTTCTTCAAAAATGGTATTTAAAAGTTGCCTAATCTGCTCTGAAAACCAAATACGAAGGACAATAATTTTGGAAAATACTTTTGTGTTGATCGAACCCATAAAGATTGACAAGGCTACTTTAGAACTACAAGTGCCATTAGATACTATACCAAAGTCCTTAAAAATTTTTGAACAAACATTTATTTTAAGAGACCTTTTCGGTTATCAAGGTACGTCCAATCCAGATTACTTTGGTCATTTTGTTGCATATGGATACCGACATAATGAAAAATGGGTATTGTGCAATGATTTATTAACAAAATCACAACCTTTATCGCCAACTACATTTATCAAACTTTATTGTTTTATACTATTCAGTGTTAAATTTCTGTATAGCTTAACGATTGATAATTCATATTATATTTAATAAACACTGTCTTCTGATGTTGTTAGTTTAACTACTTAAAGCCACTTGCGTGGATCTTTAGTTGCATTAACAGATTCTTCCGACTTCAAACGTTGCAAGCGCATAAAAGAATATTAAAACAGGATGTCGCCTGTTATATATTTCTAGAAATTTTGTAAGCTAGTACGTTCTTACCAAGTTAATAAGTATTCTTAAAATACTAATTTCCCTAATATAGCTATTATGTTCCGCTTTAGTATATTAGAGGAACAGATTCAGTAAAGAGAATAATTGGATGGTCTTTAGAAGCGCGAAACAAACTTGATTCACACCACGGATGGATATACGTTTATCCTACCAAAAAAAGCAATCATATTGTAGCCTTTATGCCTGCGCTAGTTATTTTTTCGGTGGGCTAGGTTGCGCTAGCTCTAGATAACCTGCGCTAGCATTATAAGGAAGTACTTTTAACATGGAGCGGGAAACGTTAATCTAGCCCCGCCCCCAACCGATTTATTCCCCTAAAGGCGGTAATTTTGCTGCGCGAGCTTTGCTGTAGGGTGCGCCAGGTTACGCTACGTTTAAGTAACCTGCACTAGCAGTATAGCTAAATACTTTTAACATGGATGTGGTAATGTTAATATAGCTCCTCCATCGACCGATTTAATCCCCTAAATGCCCTAATTTTGCTGCGCTAGCATTGGTAAAGGGTGCGCTAGGTTGCGCTAGGTCTAATTAAGCTGCGCTAGCATTTTGAGTACAATCAGACATTGGAAGGGGGGTGGGAGACAGGTTAACGCATCTTTAATCCACTCGAGGTTCGTCCTTACAGAATGTAAATCTCACGCTTTTTATAACTGTTGATAAAGAAGTCTTACAACCATTAAAAAAGTCATATTGTTTGAACGCTAATTACAAGATTTATAATGTAATATGTTGCTCTACAATATATTTAAATTAAGCTACTTTATGTGTTAATATACACAATACTTTCTGTTTGCACACATGTCATATATTGCATTTCTAATTTTACTTTGTTGCCTATGGAGTTATGCCTATAAGTGACTTTAAACGTTGTTTATTACGTTTGGAATTTTTGGCAAGCTCTACTTTATTGGCACTGCAGCTCTAACAAAAACTGTTTTTATATGAATTTACAATAATGTTCAAAAAATTTAAGACGCTAATAACAACCAATTGTATCAGCAAGATAACTGACAATTGATGCTAACATTAATATATGTTGACTTCATATTAAGTTATGCGTTAATTTCAAACAGGCATAGCAGTAATACATTGCAATACCAATAGCAAGAAACAGAATTCTGTGAAGTGTGACGTTTATACATTATATCTTTTTACACCAATTAGCATTAAGAATTTGGCTGCTTGAATTACTATTTATGACGTCATGGCGTTGATTCGAGGGATAGAGTATAACTTTTGACTAGTTGCAAAATACATATCTGGTTTTAAATGATAAATTAAAACAACCAACTTGTCAATACTAATTTAACTTCATAATTATCTACGAACTTTTATTTAAAAAATTTATAACTTTCCAGTAATGTACAGGAATGGTGAAAATTAATTCATACACACTAAATTTGAATATCCATCCAAATTTAACAAATAAACAACCAACAGTTAAAAACGAAAGACCGTAACAAGTTTCTTTTCTAATAAGTTATAGATAGCTCAACGCAAATTGAAATGATTATAGAAATATGGGAATTCCCTTGTATGCAAGTACACTACCCACATAACACATAATATACACTGTATATGCATTTTAGGTCCGCAATGTGTAATCAGTGTATATCCCACAGATTAATATAGTATGTATATTCGATGTATATACGCCGCTGGAAGTTGCAAAAAATGTATAGCTTAAATATACATCGCATATCATCTTATGTATATTGTATGTATATACATTATTTGATATACGATGTATATCTTATGAGTTTTCTTACAATTTAAAAAGTGATAGTTCTTACAATTTAAAAAGTCGATAATACAGTTAAAAAGTACGTCGATAAATACAGTTACAAAGTCGATAATACAGTTTAAGAGTTCATAAATACATCGCGCAAGCGCAATGAGTAAAGCGGGCGACGCCCCTGGCGGATGGCAACGACAACCTTATTACAGATTCCGCGTTGCCAACTTCCAATGACGTCACCAATGCACAATTTATATTGCATAATAATCGGAAAATTTATAAAAAGTTAAATCAACAGGTAATACATAATTTACTCACATGATAGATCCAGATTTCCACGAAGTACGCCTATCGTCCTTCCGGATAGATAAAGATGGTATGCCCGACGCTCTTCCACAGCGTTCGGACCAGCTCCAGCAATCACGAGCTCGTTCTCCCAGGGCCGTGCAATACGGTTCGCCTATGGCTTCAAATTTATCGCCTATGTAGGGATCGGATTAGGAAAAACCAGGTAAAGGGCGATAACAAAGATAATTAGGCAGGATATCTACATAGATAAAGATAAGCACGATACGATACCTCAAGCGTCCACTCCACTCGAAAATCAAAGGCAAACAGCCACGTTTAAGAGCGTCACGGAAACCTCTCACCACTTTGTCCCCACTCTTTGTCTTTTTCACGTCGGCGCGAAGTTATTCGTCCAACCCTCTAGCGTCGCGCGATCTGCGCAAACGCACTATGACGTAACGGAAGTACACGCCTAGTCTATTAAAATTCCGCGCACCGCCGCGTCTTTTGAAATTATGGCGCAAAACCTCCGTACATCAAACTTAACCTAATACATGTTTAAGTGCCAATTGGCACGTAACAGTTTGCTTTAAAACGTTTCAATCTTAAGCATGCACAATAAGTAATCTATGATCTTTCTGAAGTAACCGCCTGCACATTACGGAACATGCTTACCCTACGTGCAAAAGTTGAAATATGCAGCGAAGTAAAACCTATTGAGCATTCACGACACGCAAACATTTAATAGTTTCAGTTTATTTAATTCAAACCTTTCAAGGTTCAATATAGTTTAGCTGTACATAGTCTTTGTTTAGGTACCTACTCATATTCTGGGAATAATCTAACTTCGGAATTTTAGATTTGTAAATACTATTATAAAAACAGCTATTTAAGAGTGCTTGGCCTAACCACCATTTTGACAAGGTGCTGCAAAACAGGCGAGATTTCTTATATGAATATTAATGTATGTATAACTGCTTTAACTATAGTTTTGACAGTAACATTTTGGCTATCTAAATTATGAGCATAATATTTAATTTTTTTAATGTTTTTCGTGAATCAAAATATTTATTATTGAATTTTATGATAAACAGGAGGTGGCTTCATCTATTAAAATAGATCTGATATGGCATACATAATACACAAAATATGGAGTAAATTAATAAACACAGTTTTACCCCATCATATATTTTCTTTGTATTTTCCCATCGTAGAGTTTTCTAATTTAAATAGATAGTGTTTTGTAGTAAACGCATTAATTTTAAGAGCGTAAAATTATTTGTTTTATTATTTTATTATAATGAAAATTTAATTGCATTTGCACTTATAATGCAATTTTTATCAAAATTCATTTTATCTTGTAGTGTAACCTGCGGTTTTTTTAGCTTTGTAAATACATATTAACCATTTCGCATACTTTCATTTTAGAATCCATATTTTAGAAAGGTAAGGAAATTACATTCTAATTCTCAAGGGGACAAACCAAGGGTTGGTAGTTCTAAATTAGTTTAGCGTATTCTTAGTAAGTCCGGTTGTCGAAACCCCATCAGGTATATGAATTATTTTAAAGAATCCACATTTAAGCAGTCGTTCTATTCATGTATATTCGTTCCTTAACAACCCGTTTTGTATAGACAAGCTTTGACGTTCACATTCCTGCTACGGCAGACGTTAGGTGCTTCCAAAAATTAGCCGCAAGGGACAAAGCATGTATCACGTGCCTGCTTCATGGTACAGGCATGATAATGTACACTAGCGTTAGTTGGCAACACCGTTACACCCCCGTTCATTTACTAGAAGAGTAAAGGGATGATCTGAAATGGTGAATAAAAATTATGCGACGGACAGTGTTCGTTGGGTACTGAAAGAGATACGATGTGAAGACTCAGTGGCTGCTCAGGAGACGAGAGGTGAAACTAGGTCACGCGCGCGACTAACTTAGTAATGCGTGTCGAAGGTCAGTTTTCTTCGAACGCAATTAACACTCTTCAATAGTTTTGAAGGATTTGTAGCGCGTGACAATATAGGTTTCGTTATAACCGGAACGATCCTATTTTATTTTATATAGGACGGATTAGAGATTTCGAAAATTGATAGTTCGTGAGAGCCGCCGAAGTAATATAGTGTAAACCCCGACCCAACAAACACTGACTTATTAAATACGGAATTAGTTTTACGTTTAGGTTTAATGTTTTAGCTGGTAGTGAGTTTCGAGTGAGCTTAGATTGTTTTATAAAGGTGGTCGTGATTAGTGACTGATCCAATTAGAATTTATTAGTGGGATGAACATATTCTTCTGTGATCGTATCCAAATTTAGTTTTCCGCACATATCACTGACTTCATTGCTGAATTAAAAAGAGCCGCTTGCTGATGTCGCTATCCTGGAACTTCGACGCACCAACCAAAAACATCAGAGGAACCGCGGGCTGAATTCCTGTGGTAGCTATACCAGTAAACTGTGAGTAATTTGTTTTATTTAAATACCAAACTGTTTATACATTGTTCGACGTTACTTCTTGTAGCGTATGAAATGAAATTTTAAAGTTACGCCTAGATTTAATTTCAATTATCTAGTTAATAGTGTATAATTCGATTAGCGCGAGGGTCCTCTAGGGCATAAGTTAAGAACTTGCTCGATGTCAATATATATATATATATATATATATATATATATATATATATATATACTGTTGACCGTAATTAAATCCAAGATAGTCATTTAATAAATAAGATATTAAGGAGAAGTGACTTATTAATAAATTAACGCATGTGAGTGCTTAAATCAGAAGAACCGTGTTTTGCATAATCTCTGTATAGTTATAATTAATCCATGAAACTAAATTTTGACAAGTCATATTTATTTGTTAACAGGAATTCAGTTACCTTATTTTTTATATAGATAGTTTTGTGGAAACTTTAGTTACCTAAGGAATTTATAAGTAAGACCGACTCACTACCTTAGACATTTCAACCGGACGTAGAGTGCATATAAAGTACGAAGACCGGGAACTGCAATCAGCTTGGCACAATTGTAGAATTAAACATTTTCACGGCCAGGTAGGACTTATCCGGGTTCTTGTCTGAAGAAGTCGAGTTTTCCCTCATCTTGTAGGCTTCTCTGAAGGACTAGGAATCCGTGCCATTTTAGGCGGAACTCGAATAAGATAAGGGTGGTGCCCTCATATTACCCTGACCTAAGACTAACGGCAATATAATATTATTTCCAACCCCCTCCCCTTCGACCCACGCCCTTCGCGACTAGCCAGCCGAGCCGCGGTATAGTTTACTCCTAGGAGCTGACTTACCTCGTTTGTACATGCCCTCCCACTTTCCAACTTTATGACAATTTGGCATGTAACAAAATGGCGCCCAACATCTAAAATTTTTTTATACTAGTTTATATTTAACTAAATGGCAAATGTATTTAATTTTTTTTTTCGTATTGACGCCTGACGGCAAAGTATTTTTGTTGTCGGTTTTTTTGTTTTTTTGTGTAGTATTATCACCCTAACAAATTGGCGACCAAATTCTCATTTTCTGTTTTGGTATTTTTTGTGATGGAATAGGTCACCGTTACAGAGAATTTTTTGTAAAAAGGAGAACTTTTGTTTAATTTTTGGGGGTTGATTATTTATAGTGACATTTTCCCGATTGTGTCTATATTTAAAATTGTGAAGGTGGTTAGTAAGCATTGGAAGTTATTTTGGGGAAGATTTTCTTTTGTGAAAAAGTTTTATTTTGAGACATTTTACTACGTTTAGGTAGGATTTAAAAGAAAATTTTTAAGATGGATTATGATATTTGTGTTGAAAGATTATTCAAGCACGAACTACAGTATGAGGCCGAAGTGAGAGGAATTTCTTCACAGGATTTAACTGTGCAACAATTACGTAAAACATTACGCCCATTATTAAAAACAAAGTTTGATTCTAGTAAAAATAATTTTGAGTATCCGTTTGACTTTGAGGATGACGTTCTGGCGCTAAAAAATGGTTTTGTAACAATAAAAGAAGCTATAAGCCAATTAAATGAAATAAATTTGGACGCTAACCAACAAAAAATAGAAACAAAAATCGCGCATGCCACATTCAGACTAAAAAATTCAGTTCCTTCAGAGGATACCGATGAAGAAATTCGCGAAAATCTAATAATTCAGTTAGACGAAATAAAATGTTTTTATGAAACTACTTGTCAAAAAATTATAGAAATTAAAGCAAATACTTCTAGAAAGTTAATGATAAATAAACCGGTAGTAAAAGAAAATTTTGATGAATTAGAATTAGCCGAAAAATTAAAGTTGGAAGATACTAGTAATAAAAAAATAGAAAAAGAACCTGATAGTAAACCCATATTACACTCCGAACATAAAAATACTGTAAGTAGCCCTATTTTTTATAAAAGTGTACCGGTAGCGAAATGGAATTTGAAATATTCTGGCGAAAGTTCGTTGAATGCATTTTTAGAAAAAGTAGACGAGTTAAAAGCAGCGCGTAATATTTCAGACGAACAATTGTTTATGGAAGCATGCGATTTATTTGAAGGCAAAGCGTTAATTTTTTCCGAGCAAATAAAAATTTAGTGAATAATTGGTCTTCTTTAAAAGAATCCTTAAGAAACGAATTTTTACCGGTGAATTATGATGAGAGATTAATGAACGAAATAAATAATAGGACCCAAGGCGAATCAGAAACAATCGGAATTTATGTGGCAATTATGATCAATCTATTTACAAGACTTGTAGAACCATTGTCACTAGAAAACAATTGAGAATTTTACGTAAAAACATTTTACCTTTTTACCAAACCCAATTAAGTTTAATCGAAATACAGTCTATTCAAGAATTAATAAAATATTGCAAAAAATTAGAAGAACGAAAAATTTATATTCAAGATTTTGTTCCACCCTCAAAGAAACCAACGGATTTAGAAACAGATCTGGCTTACAATAATAACCCCTCAACTAGTTCGACTTCGGTCCCAAAAATTAATAAAAATGTGTACTCTATACAAACTCCCGTAAAGCAAAATCCAAACTATTCAAATTCAGGTCCGCGTTGTTGGAATTGTAGAGGCATCGATCATGTTCAGGCGCATTGTAAGGAACCACGTCGTGTTGGTTACTGTTATAAATGCGGTTTAGACAATACAATTTTTCGTTCTTGCCCTCGTTGTAACAGAAAAATGCAGGGAAACTTCCACGCGAAACGCTAAACGGTCGTATCGTGTCTCGTATATATTATAACTCGACCAAATATATTTCTGATTTAATTAGTGAAAAGGAACTGAAATTTAGAAAAAATAAGTTAATGTTAGATTATGTGATGGAACAATCAGAGGAGGACAAACGTCCCTATGTAACAGTAAATATTATAGGTTTAGAATTGTTAGGTCTTTTGGATTCAGGCGCGAATACAACTATTTTAGGACAAGAAGGATGGGAAAAATTTTCTACACTAAATTTATATATCGATAAAAGCAGGCGCCGATCTGTAACGTCGCTGACGGAAATCAACTGCAGAGTTTAGGCACTGTTCGTTTGCCGATTAGGTTAAAAGAGATTAATAATATTAGACGTATTAATTGTGCCAGAGGTGAAACATGCCTTAATTTTGGGCATTGATTTTGGAAATCAATTTAAATTATACCGGATATTTTCAAAGGAGAGTTTACTTTTTCTAATTTAGCGTCATTGTCAGTAACTCAGGAACCGATTCTGCATTCAAAATTTGATCTGGTACTGGAACAACGCGAAATTTTAGAATCACTTGTCAACACACATTTTAAAAATTCAAAAACTTTTGGAGTAACTGATTTGGTTCAACACAATATTAAAGTTTCAAGCGACCCCATTAAGCAACGACACTATCCTGTTTCCCCGGCCATACAAAACAGATTGACATAGAATTAGATAAAATGTTAGAACTGGGTGTGGTAGAAAAAGCGATAGCGCATGGTCTAACCGATTTTATTAGTGAAGAAGAAGGAACCAGGTTCATACAGGTTTTGTGTGGATTTCCGAAAATTGAACAAGGTTACCGAACGTGACGCTTACCCGCTACCGTATGTGTCATCAATATTAGATAAACTTAGAGATGCGAAATTTATATCCACACTCGATATCAAATCCGCATATTGGCAAATTCCGTTAACGGCAAATTCAAAGCAGTACACCGCATTTACCTTCCCAATAGAGGTCTGTATCAATTTACCAGACTCCTTTCGGTTTACATAATGCTCCGGCAACGTGGCAGAGGTTGATTGATCGCGTCTTAGGTCCAGAGTTGGAACCGTTTGTTTTCATATTTAGATGATGTAATTATTTGCACAAAGTCCTTTGAGGAACACATCACAATTTTACGAGAAGTTTTAAAACGTTTGGAAGAAGCAGGGTTGACTCTGAGTCGTGAAATGCCACTTTTGTAAGAGTGAGCTTAAATATTTAGGGTACGTAATTAATTCTAAAGGGTTACTTGTGGATCCCGAAAAAGTCCAAGCAATTGTTGATATCCCCACACCTAAAACCGTTAAAGAAGTTAGAAGAATTATTGGTATGGCGTCATGGTACAGGAGATTTTTACCCGAATTTTCAAATATTATTGCTCCGCTTTCAGCTTTATTAAGAAAAAACAGAAAATTTATTTGGGATGAATTTTGCGACGCAGCTTTATCGACAATAAAAAATCATTTAGTTTCCGCACCAATTCTTTCATATCCAAATTTTGATTTGCCGTTCTCGATTCAATGCGACGCTTCCGACTACGGGATTTCTGGCGTCCTAACTCAAGTTGTTGATGAAGTAGAACATGTAATTTGTTATATTAGTCGTTCACTTACTCCGATGGAAAGGAAATATGCTGTAACTGAAAAAGAATGCCTAGCCGTGTTGTGGTCAATCGAAAAGTTACGTCCATATGTAGAGGGTAGTCATTTTTAAGTTATTACGGACCATCACTCGCTAATTTGGTTAAATAAATTGCAACAACCTTCGGGTCGGTTGTGTTGATGGTCATTGAAATTGCAACAGTACGATTTTGAGATTATTCACCGCAAAGGGAAAGACAATGTCGTTCCCGATGCTCTTTCACGTGCGGTCCCTATTATAAATACTGTTTCTGTTAACTTACCTACCTTTGATAAATCTACAAATTCTGATAAACCTGAAAATAAAAATTTAAATAAAATTGATTCTGAAGAAAAAAAACCTGATCCTTGGTATAGCAAGATGCTTCTACAAGTGGAACGTGATCCTATTAAATATAAACATTGGAAAATTGTAAATAATAAACTTTAAAATATGTACCTGGTAAATTCCTAATTTGGTAGATCCTGAAGTCGATTGGAAAGAAGTCGTTTCTAAAGCTCAACGTTTGAATGTTTTAAAAGAATGTCATGACGAACCCACGTCGGGACACTTTGGTATTTTTAAAACATTTCATAGAATTCAACAGAAATATTATTGGCCAAAATTAAAAGCAGACGTTATACATTATGTTAATCGTTGTAAAACATGTTTGATGCACAAACCCGAACAAAAGAAACCTCAAGGTTTAATGTCAAGACACCCTATTGTATCTAAACCATGGCAGATGATTTCGATAGATTTGATAGGCCCATTACCTCGTACAACCAAAGGCTATACTTACATTTTATCGGTGGGTGATTATTTCACTAAATTTCCATTATTTTTCCTTGCGTACCGCTACCGCTTCAGCGATAACGCAAAGAGTCGAAGAATTTGTCATTTTACTTTTGGCGCACCGCAATACATATTAGTTGACAATGGAAAACAGTTTACAAGTAATCTTTTTAAGACTTTGGCTTCAAAATACAAGTCAAAAATAATATATAATGCATTTTACCACCCGCAGGCAAACCCGATTGAACGTGTTAATAAAGTAATTAAAACTCTTTTGGCATCTTATGCTGACGATAATCAACGTCACTGGGACAGAACATTACCGATGGCCGCTTGTGCCGTACGCACAGCAGTTCACGAAGTAATTAAGATGTCACCTTATTTTCCAAACTTTGGACGTGAAATAGTGATTGATGGATCTAGTTTTGGAGAAGTAAAGGAGAGTGAAACCTTGTTGGATGTCGACTTTGCAGATCGTGATACATTATATAATCGCGCACCCGAATTTGGAAAAGTATACCAAGACATTAAAAAAAGATTAGAAGATGCGTATAATAAAGCAAAAAGAAATTATGACTTGAGGAGACGTGACGTTAGTTTTGCCGTTGGAGACAAGGTTTGGTAAAGGAATTACGTTCTATCTGATGCATCAAACCACTTTAGTGCAAAACTCGCACCAAAATTTGTTGGCCCGTACACGGTGTCGAAAAAAGTGGCTTACAATACATATGAGTTGGTAGATGACACGGGTGTCTCAAAAGGCACTTGGCACGTAAAGGATATTAAAGCTAATCCGCCAGAATAGTTACATTACTATTGTATTTTGTTTTTTTTTTCGTTTTTTACTTTTTTTGTTCGTGTATTATTAGTGGTAGTATTTGGTAGGATTAAGGAAATTAATTTTATGGTAGGAAACAGCAATTTTGTGTCTATTTAGTAAAAAGGTTGATGTCGGTTTGTTCTTCCACTGGGCCAGACTGATTTCATTTTTTTTGTAGTTTAATACACAAGAATTTTAGGTAAAATTTTAATTTTGTAAGGAGGGTGTAACCTGCGGTTTTTTAGCTTTGTAAATACATATTAACCATTTCGCATACTTTCATTTCAGAATCCATATTTTAGAAAGGTAAGGAAATTACATTCTAATTCTCAAGGGGACAAACCAAGTGTTGGTAGTTCTAAATTAGTTTAGCGTATTCTTAGTAAGTCCGGTTGTCGAAACCCCATCAGGTATATGAATTATTTTAAAGAATCCACATTTAAGCAGTCGTTCTATTCATGTATATTCGTTCCTTAACAACCCGTTTTGTATAGACAAGCTTTGACGTTCACATTCCTGCTACGGCAGACGTTAGGTGCTTCCAAGAATTAGCCGCAAGGGACAAAGCATGTATCACGTGCCTGCTTCATGGTACAGGCATGATAATGTACACTAGCGTTAGTTGGCAACACCGTTACACCCCCGTTCATTTACTAGAAGAGTAAAGGGATGATCTGAAATGGTGAATAAAAATTATGCGACGGACAGTGTTCGTTGGGTACTGAAAGAGATACGATGTGAAGACTCAGTGGCTGCTCAGGAGACGAGAGGTGAAACTAGGTCACGCGCGCGACTAACTTAGTAATGCGTGTCAAAGGTCAGTTTTCTTCGAACGCAATTAACACTCTTCAATAGTTTTGAAGGATTTGTAGCGCGTGACAATATAGGTTTCGTTATAACAGGAACGATCCTATTTTATTTTATATAGGACGGATTAGAGATTTCGAAAATTGATAGTTCGTGAGAGCCGCCGAAGTAATATAGTGTAAACCCGACCCAACAAACACTGACTTATTAAATACGGAATTAGTTTTACGTTTAGGTTTAATGTTTTAGCTGGTAGTGAGTTTCGAGTGAGCTTAGATTGTTTTATAAAGGTGGTCGTGATTAGTGACTGATCCAATTAGAATTTATTAGTGGGATGAACATATTCTTCTGTGATCGTATCCAAATTTAGTTTTCCGCACATATCACTGACTTCATTGCTGAATTAAAAAGAGCCGCTTGCTGATGTCGCTATCCTGGAACTTCGACGCACCAACCAAAAACATCAGAGGAACCGCGGGCTGAATTCCTGTGGTAGCTATACCAGTAAACTGTGAGTAATTTGTTTTATTTAAATACCAAACTGTTTATACATTGTTCGACGTTACTTCTTGTAGCGTATGAAATGAAATTTTAAAGTTACGCCTTGATTTAATTTCAATTATCTAGTTAGTAGTGTATAATTCGATTAGCGCGAGGGTCCTCTAGGGCATAAGTTAAGAACTTGCTCGATGTCAATATATTATATATATATATATATATATATATATATATACTGTTGACCGTAATTAAATCCAAGATAGTCATTTAATAAATAAGATATTAAGGGGAAGTGACTTATTAATAAATTAACGCATGTGAGTGCTTAAATCAGAAGAACCGTGTTTTGCATAATCTCTGTATAGTTATAATTAATCCATGAAACTAAATTTTGACAAGTCATATTTATTTGTTAACAGGAATTCAGTTACCTTATTTTTTATATAAATAGTTTTGTGGAAACTTTAGTTACCTAAGGAATTTATAAGTAAGACCGACTCACTACCTTAAATATTTCAACCGGACGTAGAGTGCATATAAAGTACGAAGACCGGGAACTGCAATCAGCTTGGCACAATTGTAGAATTAAACATTTTCACGGCCAGGTAGGACTTATCCGGGTTCTTGTCTGAAGAAGTCGAGTTTTCCCTCATTTTGTAGGCTTCTCTGAAGGACTAGGAATCCGTGCCATTTTAGGCGGAACTCGAATAAGATAAGGGTGGTGCCCTCATATTACCCTGACCTAAGACTAACTGCAATATAATATTATTTCCAACCCCCTCCCCTTCGACCCACGCCCTTCGCGACTAGCCAGCCGAGCCGCGGTATAGTTTACTCCTAGGAGCAGACTTACTTCGTTTGTTCATGCCCTCCCCCTTTCCAACTTTATGACAATTTGGCATGTAACAGTAGGTCACATGATCATCTTTTGCTCATTATAAGACAATGCCCTTTACAATCAAAATGAGAAAGAACAGATTACCGTAATATTAATAAGAACGTTAGTGAAGCTTTAACTTTTATGCAGAGTAATGAAGGCATTATATTCAATGAGGAAGATATCAACCAAATTTTGGTCTTGGATATTGGTTATTGCGATCTAAGGATAGTATATTTCTAGCCAATAAAAAACGGTATTAATTTTATTTTTCAAGTAATATTTATTGTAGTTTTGCTTTAGACAGAACAATGTTGATGGAAATGTCCCTGGTATTGAACAAGAATGAAGCAGATTGAATTTTACATTTTATAATATTATCTTTTTCTGTTACGATTATTAGATAAAAGAATTAAAGAAAAAAATGGTTAAAACCTGATTTTACTTCATTTTATTTATTAAACTTACTAGATATGTCCAATGACAAACAATTAAAATTTTATTCCTTTCACATAGGCAGTATTAATTCAGAAATAAAGCCAAAGTGTTCAAAAGAAAGTTCGTTTGTTATGGTAATGATTATGGCGAAAAGCATATCTTGTTTTGAACATATTGACTTTCAAACATAGTGATTTTCGCCTTATTTTGACCTGCAACAACATATTATACGATATGAGTACCTTGATACTTTTCAAATAGTTTAGTATTACGGGTTTCTACAAGCCTGTACTAAGTAGCCGCTGATGGTAATGCAGATTTCCTCTTTGTCCACATTCTGCAAAATGAATATTTTAACCATTTATGTAAGCTCATATTTTTTTAGAACCCATTTATCTGAGAAAATCTACTAGATTTGGTCTTACACAACACAAATCTATGGTCAACGTTTATGGTAAATTTGATAAAGGATTCAGAATTAACAATTTTTTAAAAATTGGATTCACATTGTTATGGTTTGTAATTAGAGTGGTCACCCGGTATATTACACGGTTTCACCCCAGAAACGGACGGAATATTCAACATATGATATACATATGATATTCATATAACGTGCAAATGTACTTCATTGGCATATATATCATAAATAGAATTGAGATACGCTTCATTTTTAGTGTATGTACTTTCAACATAACTGACTATATTCATTGCACATTCTTTAAATGTACATTGTATATACAATATAATTGAAGTACATATTATGTATATACAGTGTACATTCAATAAATTTTCGTTGATATACATACAATATATATATATATATATATATATATATATATATATATATATTTAAGGCTGTAATTATAGGGTTAATTTAGGGGTAGGTTAAGTCATAGGGGTCATAAAATAAATAAAAGAAACTCCCAAATAACAAAAGCACATAATTACAGATATTAGAAGAGTAAATAGGTCATTATAAATATGGTTAGTTGAGAGCACACTGTATATAACAGTACAAGCGATTAAACGCATATCCAAGGGTAGCTACGAGCAAAGATAAGAATTTAAAAATGTAACGAAATGCATCGAAATTAAATCAAGAGAAAACTTGTATGAATTGGCTAGATAAATATTCAACAAGTGCATTAGTATATATATATATATATATTGTTGCGAGCTACTACTAGACAACCCATCAATTACACACAAAACGCCGCAAGCACTGTTTATTCTCTACGGTTCCAGAATTCTTCTGGAACATACTAGATAATGAGTCATATATTTAAATCTGAGTATATATAAGACCGCTAGAAAATGCAAGGGTCAGTCTATACTTGAATGTCTAATATAAATTATATCGTGTACAGTAAACGTAGATGAGCTTTTAGAAGTTCAAGAATTTATACATAAATGATATATGCTGTGTCTAATGTACATGCAGCTTGTAGTATACATAAATAAATAGAAGTGTATAAATAAATAGTAGTGTTAGTGTTGGTACTGGACCTATGGTAAAGAAGTTAGTTTAAGAAGATATTAGTGCTTGTAAATAGATTAGTGTAATAGTGCTTCATTGTTAAGTGGACTGAAAACATCTGTAAACAAGACATAAACTGTTAATTAGACTTGTGAACAGTGAGTAATAAAGACATTTATTATTACTTGTTTTGAATTAAAGAAACGCGGTAGCAGTAGCCCGTTTCAATATATATATATATATATATATATATATATGCTGTGAAATGCTCCTGTGAATGCGGGAACTGGGTCCTTTCAACAAAAAAATTCTAGTCCCACCGATTGGGCGTCATTAACTGCTGTGATCCTGTTTTCGCCTCGGCTGCTCACCTAATTTTATAAACCTCCTCATTCATAAAATTAAACAACACATTCCTACCACAAACATCAACGTTAACTCTATTTACATCAATATTCAGAATACATTAAATTTTCAAATTAAATTTCAGCATAAAATTCAGTTTTAAAAAGAATTTCAAGATTAATTTTATTATCACTTTAACGTGCATCCAGAATTAAAGTCCTTGTTGGATGCCTATTAATTAATATAACAATATAAGCAGACCGGAGTCGAGTGAGCTTAGATTGTTTTATAAAGGTGGTCGTGATTAGTGACTGATCCAATTAGAATTTATTAGTGGGATGAACATATTCTTCTGTGATCGTATCCAAATTTAGTTTTCCGCACATATCACTGACTTCATTGCTGAATTAAAAAGAGCCGCTTGCTGATGTCGCTATCCTGGAACTTCGACGCACCAACCAAAAACATCAGAGGAACCGCGGGCTGAATTCCTATGGTAGCTATACCAGTAAACTGTGAGTAATTTGTTTTATTTAAATACCAAACTGTTTATACATTGTTCGACGTTACTTCTTGTAGCGTATGAAATGAAATTTTAAAGTTACGCCTTGATTTAATTTCAATTATCTAGTTAGTAGTGTATAATTCGATTAGCGCGAGGGTCCTCTAGGGCATAAGTTAAGAACTTGCTCGATGTCAATATATATATATATATATATATATATATATATATATATATACTGTTGACCGTAATTAAATCCAAGATAGTCATTTAATAAATAAGATATTAAGGAGAAGTGACTTATTAATAAATTAACGCATGTGAGTGCTTAAATCAGAAGAACCGTGTTTTGCATAATCTCTGTATAGTTATAATTAATCCATGAAACTAAATTTTGACAAGTCATATTTATTTGTTAACAGGAATTCAGTTACCTTATTTTTTATATAGATAGTTTTGTGGAAACTTTAGTTACCTAAGGAATTTATAAGTAAGACCGACTCACTACCTTAGACATTTCAACCGGACGTAGAGTGCATATAAAGTACGAAGACCGGGAACTGCACTCAGCTTGGCACAATTGTAGAATTAAACATTTTCACGGCCAGGTAGGACTTATCCGGGTTCTTGTCTGAAGAAGTCGAGTTTTCCTCATCTTGTAGGCTTCTCTGAAGGACTAGGAATCCGTGCCATTTTAGGCGGAACTCGAATAAGATAAGGGTGGTGCCCTCATATTACCCTGACCTAAGACTAACGGCAATATAATATTATTTCCAACCCCCTCCCCTTCGACCCACGCCCTTCGCGACTAGCCAGCCGAGCCGCGGTATAGTTTACTCCTAGGAGCTGACTTACCTCGTTTGTACATGCCCTCCCACTTTCCAACTTTATGACAATTTGGCATGTAACAAAATGGCGCCCAACATCTAAAATTTTTTTATACTAGTTTATATTTAACTAAATGGCAAATGTATTTAATTTTTTTTTTCGTATTGACGCCTGACGGCAAAGTATTTTTGTTGTCGGTTTTTTTTTTGTTTTTTTTTGTGTAGTATTATCACCCTAACAAATTGGCGACCAAATTCTCATTTTCTGTTTTGGTATTTTTTGTGATGGAATAGGTCACCGTTGCAGAGAATTTTTGTAAAAGGAGAACTTTTGTTTAATTTTGGGGTTGATTATTTATAGTGACATTTTCCGATTGTGTCTATATTTAAAATTGTGAAGGTGGTTAGTAAGCATTGGAAGTTATTTTGGGGAAGATTTTCTTTTGTGAAAAAGTTTTATTTTGAGACATTTTACTACGTTTAGGTAGGATTTAAAAGAAAATTTTTAAGATGGATTATGATATTTGTGTTGAAAGATTATTCAAGCACGAACTACAGTATGAGGCCGAAGTGAGAGGAATTTCTTCACAGGATTTAACTGTGCAACAATTACGTAAAACATTACGCCCATTATTAAAAACAAAGTTTGATTCTAGTAAAAATAATTTTGAGTATCCGTTTGACTTTGAGGATGACGTTCTGGCGCTAAAAAATGGTTTTGTAACAATAAAAGAAGCTATAAGCCAATTAAATGAAATAAATTTGGACGCTAACCAACAAAAAATAGAAACAAAAATCGCGCATGCCACATTCAGACTAAAAAATTCAGTTCCTTCAGAGGATACCGATGAAGAAATTCGCGAAAATCTAATAATTCAGTTAGACGAAATAAAATGTTTTTATGAAACTACTTGTCAAAAAATTATAGAAATTAAAGCAAATACTTCTAGAAAGTTAATGATAAATAAACCGGTAGTAAAAGAAAATTTTGATGAATTAGAATTAGCCGAAAATTAAAGTTGGAAGATACTAGTAATAAAAAATAGAAAAGAACCTGATAGTAAACCCATATTACACTCCGAACATAAAAATACTGTAAGTAGCCCTATTTTTTATAAAAGTGTACCGGTAGCGAAATGGAATTTGAAATATTCTGGCGAAAGTTCGTTGAATGCATTTTTAGAAAAAGTAGACGAGTTAAAAGCAGCGCGTAATATTTCAGACGAACAATTGTTTATGGAAGCATGCGATTTATTTGAAGGCAAAGCGTTAATTTTTTCCGAGCAAATAAAAATTTAGTGAATAATTGGTCTTCTTTAAAAGAATCCTTAAGAAACGAATTTTTACCGGTGAATTATGATGAGAGATTAATGAACGAAATAAATAATAGGACCCAAGGCGAATCAGAAACAATCGGAATTTATGTGGCAATTATGATCAATCTATTTACAAGACTTGTAGAACCATTGTCACTAGAAAAACAATTGAGAATTTTACGTAAAAACATTTTACCTTTTTACCAAACCCAATTAAGTTTAATCGAAATACAGTCTATTCAAGAATTAATAAAATATTGCAAAAAATTAGAAGAACGAAAATTTATATTCAAGATTTTGTTCCACCCTCAAAGAAACCAACGGATTTAGAAACAGATCTGGCTTACAATAATAACCCCTCAACTAGTTCGACTTCGGTCCCAAAAATTAATAAAAATGTGTACTCTATACAAACTCCCGTAAAGCAAAATCCAAACTATTCAAATTCAGGTCCGCGTTGTTGGAATTGTAGAGGCATCGATCATGTTCAGGCGCATTGTAAGGAACCACGTCGTGTTGGTTACTGTTATAAATGCGGTTTAGACAATACAATTTTTCGTTCTTGCCCTCGTTGTAACAGAAAAATGCAGGGAAACTTCCACGCGAAACGCTAAACGGTCGTATCGTGTCTCGTATATATTATAACTCGACCAAATATATTTCTGATTTAATTAGTGAAAAGGAACTGAAATTTAGAAAAATAAGTTAATGTTAGATTATGTGATGGAACAATCAGAGGAGGACAAACGTCCCTATGTAACAGTAAATATTATAGGTTTAGAATTGTTAGGTCTTTTGGATTCAGGCGCGAATACAACTATTTTAGGACAAGAAGGATGGGAAAAATTTTCTACACTAAATTTATATATCGATAAAAAGCAGGCGCCGATCTGTAACGTCGCTGACGGAAATCAACTGCAGAGTTTAGGCACTGTTCGTTTGCCGATTAGGTTAAAAGAGAGATTAATAATATTAGACGTATTAATTGTGCCAGAGGTGAAACATGCCTTAATTTTGGGCATTGATTTTTGGAAATCAATTTAAATTATACCGGATATTTTCAAAGGAGAGTTTACTTTTTCTAATTTAGCGTCATTGTCAGTAACTCAGGAACCGATTCTGCATTCAAAATTTGATCTGGTACTGGAACAACGCGAAATTTTAGAATCACTTGTCAACACACATTTTAAAAATTCAAAAACTTTTGGAGTAACTGATTTGGTTCAACACAATATTAAAGTTTCAAGCGACCCCATTAAGCAACGACACTATCCTGTTTCCCCGGCCATACAAAAACAGATTGACATAGAATTAGATAAAATGTTAGAACTGGGTGTGGTAGAAAAAAGCCATAGCGCATGGTCTAACCCGATTTTATTAGTGAAGAAGAAGGAACCAGGTTCATACAGGTTTTGTGTGGATTTCCGAAAATTGAACAAGGTTACCGAACGTGACGCTTACCCGCTACCGTATGTGTCATCAATATTAGATAAACTTAGAGATGCGAAATTTATATCCACACTCGATATCAAATCCGCATATTGGCAAATTCCGTTAACGGCAAATTCAAAGCAGTACACCGCATTTACCTTCCCAATAGAGGTCTGTATCAATTTACCAGACTCCCTTTCGGTTTACATAATGCTCCGGCAACGTGGCAGAGGTTGATTGATCGCGTCTTAGGTCCAGAGTTGGAACCGTTTGTTTTTTCATATTTAGATGATGTAATTATTTGCACAAAGTCCTTTGAGGAACACATCACAATTTTACGAGAAGTTTTAAAATGTTTGGAAGAAGCAGGGTTGACTCTGAGTCGTGAGAAATGCCACTTTTGTAAGAGTGAGCTTAAATATTTAGGGTACGTAATTAATTCTAAAGGGTTACTTGTGGATCCCGAAAAGTCCAAGCAATTGTTGATATCCCACACCTAAAACCGTTAAAGAAGTTAGAAGAATTATTGGTATGGCGTCATGGTACAGGAGATTTTACCCGAATTTTCAAATATTATTGCTCCGCTTTCAGCTTTATTAAGAAAAACAGAAAATTTATTTGGGATGAATTTTGCGACGCAGCTTTATCGACAATAAAAATCATTTAGTTTCCGCACCAATTCTTTCATATCCAAATTTTGATTTGCCGTTCTCGATTCAATGCGACGCTTCCGACTACGGGATTTCTGGCGTCCTAACTCAAGTTGTTGATGAAGTAGAACATGTAATTTGTTATATTAGTCGTTCACTTACTCCGATGGAAAGGAAATATGCTGTAACTGAAAAAGAATGCCTAGCCGTGTTGTGGTCAATCGAAAAGTTACGTCCATATGTAGAGGGTAGTCATTTTTAAGTTATTACGGACCATCACTCGCTAATTTGGTTAAATAAATTGCAACAACCTTCGGGTCGGTTGTGTCGATGGTCATTGAAATTGCAACAGTACGATTTTGAGATTATTCACCGCAAAGGGAAAGACAATGTCGTTCCCGATGCTCTTTCACGTGCGGTCCCTATTATAAATACTGTTTCTGTTAACTTACCTACCTTTGATAAATCTACAAATTCTGATAAACCTGAAAATAAAAATTTAAATAAAATTGATTCTGAAGAAAAAAAACCTGATCCTTGGTATAGCAAGATGCTTCTACAAGTGGAACGTGATCCTATTAAATATAAACATTGGAAAATTGTAAATAATAAACTTTTAAAATATGTACCTGGTAAATTCCCTAATTTGGTAGATCCTGAAGTCGATTGGAAAGAAGTCGTTTCTAAAGCTCAACGTTTGAATGTTTTAAAAGAATGTCATGACGAACCCACGTCGGGACACTTTGGTATTTTTAAAACATTTCATAGAATTCAACAGAAATATTATTGGCCAAAATTAAAAGCAGACGTTATACATTATGTTAATCGTTGTAAAACATGTTTGATGCACAAACCCGAACAAAAGAAACCTCAAGGTTTAATGTCAAGACACCCTATTGTATCTAAACCATGGCAGATGATTTCGATAGATTTGATAGGCCCATTACCTCGTACAACCAAAGGCTATACTTACATTTTATCGGTGGGTGATTATTTCACTAAATTTCCATTATTTTTTCCCTTGCGTACCGCTACCGCTTCAGCGATAACGCAAAGAGTCGAAGAATTTGTCATTTTACTTTTGGCGCACCGCAATACATATTAGTTGACAATGGAAAACAGTTTACAAGTAATCTTTTTAAGACTTTGGCTTCAAAATACAAGTCAAAAATAATATATAATGCATTTTACCACCCGCAGGCAAACCCGATTGAACGTGTTAATAAAGTAATTAAAACTCTTTTGGCATCTTATGCTGACGATAATCAACGTCACTGGGACAGAACATTACCGATGGCCGCTTGTGCCGTACGCACAGCAGTTCACGAAGTAATTAAGATGTCACCTTATTTTCCAAACTTTGGACGTGAAATAGTGATTGATGGATCTAGTTTTGGAGAAGTAAAGGAGAGTGAAACCTTGTTGGATGTCGACTTTGCAGATCGTGATACATTATATAATCGCGCACCCGAATTTGGAAAAGTATACCAAGACATTAAAAAGATTAGAAGATGCGTATAATAAAGCAAAAAGAAATTATGACTTGAGGAGACGTGACGTTAGTTTTGCCGTTGGAGACAAGGTTTGGTAAAGGAATTACGTTCTATCTGATGCATCAAACCACTTTAGTGCAAAACTCGCACCAAAATTTGTTGGCCCGTACACGGTGTCGAAAAAAGTGGCTTACAATACATATGAGTTGGTAGATGACACGGGTGTCTCAAAAGGCACTTGGCACGTAAAGGATATTAAAGCTAATCCGCCAGAATAGTTACATTACTATTGTATTTTGTTTTTTTTTTCGTTTTTTACTTTTTTTGTTCGTGTATTATTAGTGGTAGTATTTGGTAGGATTAAGGAAATTAATTTTATGGTAGGAAACAGCAATTTTGTGTCTATTTAGTAAAAAGGTTGATGTCGGTTTGTTCTTCCACTGGGCCAGACTGATTTCATTTTTTTTTTTGTAGTTTAATACACAAGAATTTTAGGTAAAATTTTAATTTTGTAAGGAGGGTGTAACCTGCGGTTTTTTAGCTTTGTAAATACATATTAACCATTTCGCATACTTTCATTTCAGAATCCATATTTTAGAAAGGTAAGGAAATTACATTCTAATTCTCAAGGGGACAAACCAAGTGTTGGTAGTTCTAAATTAGTTTAGCGTATTCTTAGTAAGTCCGGTTGTCGAAACCCCATCAGGTATATGAATTATTTTAAAGAATCCACATTTAAGCAGTCGTTCTATTCATGTATATTCGTTCCTTAACAACCCGTTTTGTATAGACAAGCTTTGACGTTCACATTCCTGCTACGGCAGACGTTAGGTGCTTCCAAGAATTAGCCGCAAGGGACAAAGCATGTATCACGTGCCTGCTTCATGGTACAGGCATGATAATGTACACTAGCGTTAGTTGGCAACACCGTTACACCCCCGTTCATTTACTAGAAGAGTAAAGGGATGATCTGAAATGGTGAATAAAAATTATGCGACGGACAGTGTTCGTTGGGTACTGAAAGAGATACGATGTGAAGACTCAGTGGCTGCTCAGGAGACGAGAGGTGAAACTAGGTCACGCGCGCGACTAACTTAGTAATGCGTGTCAAAGGTCAGTTTTCTTCGAACGCAATTAACACTCTTCAATAGTTTTGAAGGATTTGTAGCGCGTGACAATATAGGTTTCGTTATAACCGGAACGATCCTATTTTATTTTATATAGGACGGATTAGAGATTTCGAAAATTGATAGTTCGTGAGAGCCGCCAGTAATATAGTGTAAACCCCGACCCAACAAACACTGACTTATTAAATACGGACTTAGTTTTACGTTTAGGTTTAATGTTTTAGCTGGTAGTGAGTTTCGAGTGAGCTTAGATTGTTTTATAAAGGTGGTCGTGATTAGTGACTGATCCAATTAGAATTTATTAGTGGGATGAACATATTCTTCTGTGATCGTATCCAAATTTAGTTTTCCGCACATATCACTGACTTCATTGCTGAATTAAAAAGAGCCGCTTGCTGATGTCGCTATCCTGGAACTTCGACGCACCAACCAAAAACATCAGAGGAACCGCGGGCTGAATTCCTGTGGTAGCTATACCAGTAAACTGTGAGTAATTTGTTTTATTTAAATACCAAACTGTTTATACATTGTTCGACGTTACTTCTTGTAGCGTATGAAATGAAATTTTAAAGTTACGCCTTGATTTAATTTCAATTATCTAGTTAGTAGTGTATCATTCGATTAGCGCGAGGGTCCTCTAGGGCATAAGTTAAGAACTTGCTCGATGTCAATATATTATATATATATATATATATATATATATATATATATATATATATATACTGTTGACCGTAATTAAATCCAAGATAGTCATTTAATAAATAAGATATTAAGGAAGTGACTTATTAATAAATTAACGCATGTGAGTGCTTAAATCAGAAGAACCGTGTTTTGCATAATCTCTGTATAGTTATAATTAATCCATGAAACTAAATTTTGACAAGTCATATTTATTTGTTAACAGGAATTCAGTTACCTTATTTTTTATATAAATAGTTTTGTGGAAACTTTAGTTACCTAAGGAATTTATAAGTAAGACCGACTCACTACCTTAGATATTTCAACCGGACGTAGAGTGCATATAAAGTACGAAGACCTGGAACTGCAATCAGCTTGGCACAATTGTAGAATTAAACATTTTCACGGCCAGGTAGGACTTATCCGGGTTCTTGTCTGAAGAAGTCGAGTTTTCCCTCATCTTGTAGGCTTCTCTGAAGGACTAGGAATCCGTGCCATTTTAGGCGGAACTCGAATAAGATAAGGGTGGTGCCCTCATATTACCCTGACCTAAGACTAACTGCAATATAATATTATTTCCAACCCCCTCCCCTTCGACCCACGCCCTTCGCGACTAGCCAGCCGAGCCGCGGTATAGTTTACTCCTAGGAGCAGACTTACTTCGTTTGTTCATGCCCTCCCCCTTTCCAACTTTATGACAATTTGGCATGTAACAGTAGGTCACATGATCATCTTTTTGCTCATTATAAGACAATGCCCTTTTACAATCAAAAATGAGAAAGAACAGATTACCGTAATATTAATAAGAACGTTAGTGAAGCTTTAACTTTTATGCAGAGTAATGAAGGCATTATATTCAATGAGGAAGATATCAACCAAATTTTGGTCTTGGATATTGGTTATTGCGATCTAAGGATAGTATATTTCTAGCCAATAAAAAACGGTATTAATTTTATTTTTCAAGTAATATTTATTGTAGTTTTGCTTTAGACAGAACAATGTTGATGGAAATGTCCCTGGTATTGAACAAGAATGAAGCAGATTGAATTTTACATTTTATAATATTACCTTTTTCTGTTACGATTATTAGATAAAAGAATTAAAGAAAAAAATGGTTAAAACCTGATTTTACTTCATTTTATTTATTAAACTTACTAGATATGTCCAATGACAAACAATTAAAATTTTATTCCTTTCACATAGGCAGTATTAATTCAGAAATAAAGCCAAAGTGTTCAAAAGAAAGTTCGTTTGTTATGGTAATGATTATGGCGAAAAGCATATCTTGTTTTGAACATATTGACTTTCCAAACATAGTGATTTTCGCCTTATTTTGACCTGCAACAACATATTATACGATATGAGTACCTTGATACTTTTCAAATAGTTTAGTATTACGGGTTTCTACAAGCCTGTACTAAGTAGCCGCTGATGGTAATGCAGATTTCCTCTTTGTCCACATTCTGCAAAATGAATATTTTAACCATTTATGTAAGCTCATATTTTTTTAGAACCCATTTATCTGAGAAAATCTACTAGATTTGGTCTTACACAACACAAATCTATGGTCAACGTTTATGGTAAATTTGATAAAGGATTCAGAATTAACAATTTTTTAAAAATTGGATTCACATTGTTATGGTTTGTAATTAGAGTGGTCACCCGGTATATTACACGGTTTCACCCCAGAAACGGACGGAATATTCAACATATGATATACATATGATATTCATATAACGTGCAAATGTACTTCATTGGCATATATATCATAAATAGAATTGAGATACGCTTCATTTTTAGTGTATGTACTTTCAACATAACTGACTATATTCATTGCACATTCTTTAAATGTACATTGTATATACAATATAATTGAAGTACATATTATGTATATACAGTGTACATTCAATAAATTTTCGTTGATATACATACATATATATATATATATATATATATATATATATATATATTTAAGGCTGTAATTATAGGGTTAATTTAGGGTAGGTTAAGTCATAGGGGTCATAAAATAAATAAAAGAAACTCCCAAATAACAAAAGCACATAATTACAGATATTAGAAGAGTAAATAGGTCATTATAAATATGGTTAGTTGAGAGCACACTGTATATAACAGTACAAGCGATTAAACGCATATCCAAGGGTAGCTACGAGCAAAGATAAGAATTTAAAATGTAACGAAATGCATCGAAATTAAATCAAGAAAACTTGTATGAATTGGCTAGATAAATATTCAACAAGTGCATTAGTATATATATATATATATTGTTGCGAGCTACTACTAGACAACCCATCAATTACACACAAAACGCCGCAAGCACTGTTTATTCTCTACGGTTCCAGAATTCTTCTGGAACATACTAGATAATGAGTCATATATTTAAATCTGAGTATATATAAGACCGCTAGAAAATGCAAGGGTCAGTCTATACTTGAATGTCTAATATAAATTATATCGTGTACAGTAAACGTAGATGAGCTTTTAGAAGTTCAAGAATTTATACATAAATGATATATGCTGTGTCTAATGTACATGCAGCTTGTAGTATACATAAATAAATAGAAGTGTATAAATAAATAGTAGTGTTAGTGTTGGTACTGGACCTATGGAGAAGTTAGTTTAAGAAGATATTAGTGCTTGTAAATAGATTAGTGTAATAGTGCTTCATTGTTAAGTGGACTGAAAACATCTGTAAACAAGACATATACTGTTAATTAGACTTGTGAACAGTGAGTAATAAAGACATTTATTATTACTTGTTTTGAATTAAAGAAACGCGGTAGCAGTAGCCCGTTTCAATATATATATATATATATATATATATATATATATATATATATATATAGTGAAATGCTCCTGTGAATGCGGGAACTGGGTCCTTTCAACAAAAAAATTCTAGTCCCACCGATTGGGCGTCATAAACTGCTGTGATCCTGTTTTCGCCTCGGCTGCTCACCTAATTTTATAAACCTCCTCATTCATAAAATTAAACAACACATTCCTACCACAAACATCAACGTTAACTCTATTTACATCAATATTCAGAATACATTAAATTTTCAAATTAAATTTCAGCATAAAATTCAGTTTTAAAAAGAATTTCAAGATTAATTTTATTATCACTTTAACGTGCATCCAGAATTAAAGTCCTTGTTGGATGCCTATTAATTAATATAACAATATAAGCAGACCGGAGTCTGAGTATAAAGGGAGCATCTACCACCCCTTTACGTTAATTAACCAGGTTCGTCTAATTGAGCTCAAAGACATACCCAAAATTTCATCATAATCCAGAACATCAATACTAAATACCCCTTTCTACTTAAACAAGCAAATTTCATCTTAAAATTAAAATTTTATGGTTAGTACAATTTCACTAATGTCCATTTAAAGTAAATCAATTATAAAGTTGTTCAACACACACAAAAATATCAAAGTTCAACCAAAATAGTATAAATTACCTGAAGGTTACTGCACTCGTAGCTTCAAGGTACATCGTCCCTTTTGTTAATCACACCATTCCAACTGGATTCTATTTACAACTTCTGATTCTCAACGCTTTTCAAATTTTCTCCATCACCATTTATTTAAAGTTGTTTCTGGGCTTTTCCGGAACTCATCTGTGTATATCTGACCCTTGTTTGTGGATCCAGACACATTTATGAACCATTTAATTATTCACCCCCGCAAAATAGCAAAGAAATTCATACTTCTTTCACCAAAATACGCCAAAACTGCCTTGTATCTAAGTGCACTCAAGTGCATTCATGTTAGCACGTAAATAACAAACTGTTTTAAATCACCAAAATATACAAGCAAACTTTAAATTATTTTATCAAACTAAAATGCACTGTTTAACATCTTGAATCAAGTCGCGGATGTAAGAGCTTTTAACGCATCGAATAGTCAAAAGTCTAAGAGGCCGAAATTCATATTACCACCGGTATATATAGCAAAAAGCCTGTCTGTCGGTCTGTTCCCCAAAACAGACAATTCTTACGAATTTCTCATTCTATGTTCCCAGTCCGTCGCTCGCGCGTCGGTTTTTACGAATTTTTCACTTGCCCCATTTAAATCTCAGAAATTCTCACACGGCACGCAAACCTGTCCGAGAAAAACTAATTAATTTTGTATAGAAATTGTTGTTTCTACCTCTGATATTTGCATCCTATTTTCAACCAATTGTGACCCTCGTGACGTTGCTTAAATCACGCCTTTTACTATATGTGTCTTTGCTTGACGCATTTCTCTTTCCTTTTCTAACCTGTTCGTATTGGTGCAAATTGATATTCTTTATTATCGATTATATTTTAGTCCATGTGGACTATCTGGGTTAAATAACCCGTATCGCACATTCTCGTGAATATTAAGCCCCGGTTTCTCCAAGATTCTTTGAAACCATTTGTTATCTACACAATTTTCGCCGTACGTGATATTTAAACCACGCAGGTGTTCAAAATAATACCAATTCTCAGAGCTTTTTAAATAAACCCTGTTTTGTATTTCGTGCTAAAGCATCTGACCGTTTCCAATATCCTTAGAATCGACATGTTTATCTAAACAAATTAAACTGAAATTGCCTTTTAAAATACGCAGGTGTGTTCAAACATCCTACTTCTAACTAACACTTCTAGGATTTGCTTTTTATTGGGTTTTTACAAGTTTCTATAGATATTATCTGTTACTAACGATTCAATACCGGTTACTTGAAATAGAGTTAATTAAGATAAATTTTGCACGTAATTTCCATTTGTTTAGGAATAATTACATTACACGCAGAGCTTTCCAATACTGCTTCTTTTGATATAAAGCGTCTTGTACATGATTTAAATCTCTTATGTTTAATGAAACTAATAAATTTTTATGCTTCACGGTTTTAATAACGCGTATTATCTAATAAAATTCCTTATACACGGTGATTAAAATTATTTGATGTGATTATTTAATTTTCTACCCTGGTCTAAATATGAGTATTTTCCCCCTATTTGAATACAAATAATTCCACTTATTTGAATGCAAATATTAAGCATTTAGACAAAAAAATTACAAAAAAAAATTGCCTATCTCTCTCTACCCTTATCTATCTAACTTACCTACTTTGTCTCCAATCCAAAAAAATATTTACACCTATCCTATATCCCTTGCCTATTCCTAACTCTCACCTAATTCTATAAACTGAAATTATCCCTAACTTCATCCTACTCATCCATCTAATCCTATATACATCCTATATACCTATCCTATTCCTAACTTTTAACTAATCTTCACTATACTTTACTTCCCCCTACCTAATCCTATATGCCTATCCTACTCTTACTCTATTCCTAACTCTCCCCTAATCTTCTATGAAATATCTACACTTAACCTATCTTATTTTCTTCCTACATTTACTCTTTATTCTCATCCTAAACCTATTCCTAATTATCTCCCATATTTATCCTATACCTAGCTTTATTTTCTATAAACACTTACTTCTACTCTTCTATCTACACCTATTCTATCCCTTGCTCTATATCTATACTAAAGTTCACCTATCTCTATCCTTTGTTCATCAAGTTATTTAAATCTAACTCTCTTCTTGACCCTCCATGTCTTTCTTTTTACCATCCTAATACTCTTCATCCTTATTTCTCCCCCTTCTATATCTATACTTAACATCTCTATTATCTCACATACAATAAACTTATCATCCCTCTTATCCTGACTCTTAAATATTACTTCTTCTTCAGTCTCTACTCATGTCTGTTTCTCATTTACTATTTTTTTCTTTTCTGCCGACAAACCAAACGATACTACTTTAAAGTTATCGATTTTTCCCTCTATGGAAAATCCTATATACCTTCTAGAATTCTTATGTAATGGAATCCGCCAGAATGAATTCCTTAAATCTACTTTATTAAAAACAAACTTGCCACTTAACCTCGTCAAAAATATTTCTGCCTTCACCTGCTCCCGATATGCTGCTTCTACCCCCACTACTTCTGCATGTTTTTGTATTAAAGCTTGAACCTCTACTCTCCTATCCTCTGGACATATTATCGTGTTGATCTGTTTAACTTCATCATCCTCTAACTCTACTACATTAATACTAAACCCCGTGTCATCCTCTGTGACTTCATAACTGCCCTTCCATGGCACTACCCTATCCTTAATCCTTATTACCTTCCGTTCCATATCTATCAACACCCCTAACTTCATCATACAGTCAACACCTAAAATGCTCTGAAACTTCAGTCCAGGCACAATTACAAACTTCTGTTCACAGCTTAAACCTCCTATATCTATCCTAAGCACCACAACACTATTTACTACAGCAAACTTCTTTTTATTTGGAGCTACTAAATGGCTACGCTTTATAGGCATAATTCTATCACAAACCTTATCCCTAATTTCGCTGACGAATTCCTCCGATATTAAACTCGCCTCTGCCCCTGTATCAAGTAATACTTCTACATTATTCTCAAAAATTTCTAAATTAATAATTGGCAAACATAATTTTTCCTCAGTTTCTGGCTCTACTTCCTCCTCAATTTTGAAAAATTCACGTGGATGTTCATATACATTTACACTGAAATCTAGTGGTCTGTCGCGTTCTAAAAATCCTAGCCGTCACCTCAGCGTATGTCCTAGGCGTTTCCACTCGTTCCATGTCTGTATTAGCAGTCCCGCTCATGTCTGGTGAGCTATTCATTCTGGTAGGTCCCGGTCTCTGTGCAGGTCCCCTTCCTAAACTATTACTCCTAACGTATGGTCGTCTCTGTTCCCAATTCGGTCGCTGGTATCCGTAACTATTCCCCTTCTAGCATAGTTGTCCCGTCTATTGTCAAACCTAACTGTGTTGATCTGTCTTTCCCTATTATCCCGAGGTCGTCCACTACTTACGTAGTCGTACCTCTGCAGGTATTCTAAAAATATTTCTCTGTCCACTATGTTCTGTAGTGCTACGTGTTGTCTTATGTCTACCTCGAAGTGTCGTGATAAATACTTAATAATTTGTCGGTCCGTCAGTGGTGGGTTCAGTTGCTTTGCTATGCTATACTTGCGTATAGCATATTGCTCCTACTTCCTGAAAATTCTCCCTTAAATTTCCTGTGATTAAGTCGTCTCGTACCTGATCTTGTCTGTGGTCACTCCAGTAGTGCTTTAGAAATTTGTTTTCAAAGTCCTGATACGTGTCTATGTCCTGTCCTACTAAATTGTACCACGCTTCCGCATTGTCTTTTAATAAAGCCTTTATCGTATTCAGTTTAGTCTGTTCGTCAAATAAATTTCCCACTAGATTTCTTACCCTATTAATAAAAATTTGTGGATTTACCCTGTTATCGCAATAAAATTTCATGTGTTGGTCCAATGATACTCCACCTGTAGAAAATCTGGGACCATCCCCCGTTAAATTTGATATGTTGTATTTGATACTACTAACTTCGCGTTCTACCCTGCCTAACTGATCCCTACATGAGTCCGTCACTTCAGTCATTTTTACATTAATTTCTTCTTCACAGAACATGCGTACTTCGGACTTTAAATGTCCCATTTCCTGTCGAAGACCTGTAATATCACGCTCATTTTTTTCAACCCTATTTTCAACTTCGCCCATCTTTACGGTAAGACTATTTTTAAATTCTGAAACTTCTTTATTCGTCTTATCTATTTTCTCACTTAGGGTTTCCCTAACTCCTGTTAATGTCTCATTCATTCGGTCAAATTTCCGATTTGAGTCCTCTCTCGCTCTATTCGATTCATCGCTTAGCAGTTCTAATTTTCTGTTAGACTCCTCCATCGCTCTATTCGATTCTTCCTAGCTAATCGCATTTCCTCTAACATTCTCATCATTAACTCATTTCCTGTTTCTCCTGATTCCGTCCTCGACTGATCTCTACTGCCTCCAGCTTCTTCCATTTTCGAAATTTTCTCACACAATGCACTATCGTCACTTCCAATTTCCACTCCTTGACTCCTTAACCACTCCTTTCTCTGCATACGTTCAAATCACTCACACACACTCTAAAATACTCCTAAATTTATACACACACAAAACTCTCTCTCAGATCGCCAGTTTCCTGGAATAAAATCACAAAAATTTTATTTGGACCTCGAGCCTCACTTTTGGGTCGCCATAATATATATATATATATATATATATATATATATATATATATATATATATATATATATATATATATTATATATATAAATTGTTGAAAATTTCTTGACCATCTGTAGTATAATCAGCATTTGCTGGATTTTGGTCATCAAAATAATATGTAATTTATATGTATAGTATCTTTTTAGTCAGTATAATAAAATAATTCATAAATATGGAATAAATTACATCAGTTTTTTTTTCATTTTGTTTAAGACGCGTTTCGGTCAGCGACCATTTTCAATTACAATTGTCTGTATTGTAAAAGTTAAGTTAATTAAAAATACTAATAAAATATTTATACAAACCAAAATTTTTCTGAGATGAGTATGATCATAAATTGTTGGATGGTATACATACTTCTTAAAATATAAGTTTCACCATAAGTCAATATTTTCAAATGTACATTGCTAACAAGGTAATAAATAGATAGCATGAAATTAGTATCCTATGTATATGCCAATATACAAATCAAATATACACTGTATTACAAAGGATGTTTTTGTGTTATGTGGGTTCATGTAAATGAACATTCGTTAGTATGCGTTCGTATGTGTTTGGTACCTTTCTTTTTGATATATCCTAAATACTTAAAAAGTATGCACATCGTCGTCGTTAGTGAGAAATAACAGAATTTTTAGATTATTTTTTCCTGATATGTAGTAATACACACTTCAGACAAGTGCGCGTTCATCAATATGGAACTGCACGTATTTCTGTAAAAGACTTTTGCGTGTTGCAGAATAATCACAAATATTGCATGCAAATGGACGTTCGTTAGTGTGCGACTTCATGTGTGTTTGTAAATTACATTTCTGTGATGCGGCATAATTACATAAATTGCATGCGAATATACGTTCGTTAGTGTGCGACTTCATGTGTTTGTAAATTGCATTTATGTGATGCGGCATAATTACATAAATTGCATGCAAATGTACGTTCGATAATGTGGGACTTCATATGTGTTTGTAAACTACCTTTCGTTGATCCGGCATAATTACATAAATTGCAAGTGAATGGACGTTCGTTAGTGTGCGACCTCATATGTGTTTGTAAGTTACATTTTTGTGATGCGGTATATTTACAGAAATAGCATGCAAATGGGCGTTCGTTAGTGTGCGACTTCATATGTATTTTCAAACCACGTTTCTGTGATGCGGCATAATTACACAAATTGCATAGGAACGGACGTTCGTTAATATGCGACTGCATATGTATTTGTAAACTACTTCTCATCGAAGCGGCATAATTACATAAGGTGCATGTAAATGGGCGTTCGTTAGTGTGCGATCTTATATGTATTTGTAAACTACCTTTCTGTGATGCGGCATAATTACATAAATTGCAAGCATATGGGCGTTCTTTAGTATGTGACTTCATATGTTTTTGTAGATTACCTTTTTGTGCTGCGGCATAATTACACAAATTGCATGCGAATGGACGTTCGCGTGTATGCGACTGCATATGACTTTTTAAAGTACTTTTCCGTGATGTGGTATAATCACACAAATTGCATGCAAATGGACGTTCGTTGATATGCCAATTTATATGCTGTCGTAAATCACCCCTTCGTGATGTGGCGTAATCACAAACATTACATGCGAATGGACGGTCATTAGTATGTATCTTCATATGGCTTCGTAGATTACCTTTCTCTGATGTGGCATAATTACATAAATTGCATACGAATGGACGCTCATTAGTATGCAATAGCATATGTTTTTGTAAACTACTTTTCCGGGATGCGGCATAATTACATAAATTGCAAGAGAATGGACGTTCATTAGTATGCGATAGCATATGTGTTTGTAAATGAACTTTTCGTAATGCAGCATAATTACATAAATTGCATGCGAATGAACGTTGATCAGTATGCCACAGCATATGTGTTTGTAAACTATATGTCCGTGATGTGGCATAATTACATAAATTGCATGCGAATAGCCGTTCGTTAGTATGCGACACCAGGTGACTTTGTAAAATACTTTTCTGTGATGCGGCATAATTACACACATTGCATGCAAATGGACGTTCGTTAGTAAGCGACATTATATGTATTTTTAAACAGCTTTTCAGTGACGTGGTGTAATTAGTTTAATTGCATAGAAATAGACGTTTGTTAATATGCAACTGTATGTTTTGTAAAAGTGCTTTTCTTTGATTCGGAAAAACAAGTTGCATAAGAATTCACGTTCGTTAGTATGTGACTATATACGTATATCACTTTTATTATGCTGGATAATCACAAAAAATTGTATATTAATGGATGTTCGTCAAAACGCAATCGCATATGGATTCATAACTTCTACAATTTGCAGAGTAACAACATAAAATACATATGAACGGCCGTTGCGGTATAAATTTGAAACGATATGGGAATTATTATTCAATTTACATCAAAGCAACAAGGCGATCGTAGAGGGAGATACGTTCAAAATTTTATCTACAAGTTTTGTGTCCCTGAAAGGTGCCGGAGGCACTCGCGAACAATTTGCTACTTTCGAAGAGGAGTGTCACAAAAGGACAGTTATAGTGGCAATTAATAATAAAGATAACCTCTGTCTTCCTAGAGCCCTAGTTGTAGCACGAGCTTATGCTTTAAATGCACCAAATTTAAATCATGTTAGGAATATTGGCAAATGCCAAGACCAAGAGACCCAAAAATTGATACAATAAGCAAGCGTTAAAGTTCCTTCAAGTGGCACTGGTATAAAAGAACTTCAACAATTTCAACGGTATTAGTGGACTATAAAATTACAGTTTACGCTTATGGTTTCAAGGGTCGGGATATTTTATTCAAAGGTCCAGAGGCTCGTTATAAAATCAAACTACTTCATCACAGAAGTCATTATAATGTTATCACCACCCTCACAGGTGCATTTGCTTGTAAGTATTTCTGTGTTCCGTGCCATATCCCATATGACCACAAGGCCAAACAACGTTGTGCTGGTCAATGCCATGGATGTAGACGCGAACCACCATGTCAAAAAATAGCAACTGAAATAACGCAAACCGTGCTGTAATAAAAAATTTAGATGACAGAGTTGCTATGATAATCATTAAACATCGACAACAAATACTAGAAACATATGTGAAAGTATTAAAAGTTGCGAACAATGTCTTAAGACTATAAAGTCAAATCGGTAGCATGTGTGTGGGAAAATATTCAGTAATGTATGCAAATCGCACAGGACACTTTTGTCATATCCAGCTAGATACGAGTAAACCACAAATAAACGACACGCTATTTGTCTTTTACGATTTAGAAACTCGTCGAGATTACAAAATCTTGAAGGGGGAAAATGTACATACACCTGTACTTTGTGTGTTTGAACACAGATGCGATGAGTGCTTTGAAGCAAATAACAAAACTATAGAATGTCACAAATGTGGGATACGAAGGCAGGTAATAAGAGATGAAAACGTTATTCACTCTTTTGTACAGCACATCTTTGGGCTAGGTAAAAAAAAATTCAACAGCGTTATTGTAATAGCGCACAACGGTCAGGCATACGATCACCAGTTTATTTTAAAATACATCCTGGAGAAACAAATTTTAAACCTATCGTTATCATGAGAGGAAGCAAAATTCTGATGATGACTATGGGAAAAATTTAATTTTTAGATTCTATAAATTATTTTCCCATGAAATTAAGGTACAGGTAGATGGTTATTGTTCTGAAACAAAGCAAATCTTTGTTTTACGGCTGTTATTTTCACGGCTGCCCCCAATGTTTTACTACAGACCGGGAAACGCCCATGCATGAAGATTCCACAGACTGTTTGAACGCACGATATTTGTGAATCGTTAATCAGACGAACAGATTAAAGTTAAAGGGTTTTCAGGTTATCGAAATGTGAGAACATGAATTTCGTTTGCAACTGGAAAACAATAGCGACTTAAAAATGAATTTGAATAACCATCCCCTTATGGTGCAACTCCCATTAAATTCTCGTGACTCGTTTTTGGAGGGAGAACCGAATGCACCAGAAGTTATTATAGAATAAAACCCAATGAAAAAATTAAGTACGTAGATGTATGTTCCTTATATCCGTATATTTGTAAATACGGCACTTATCCACTCGAACAACCTAAAATTTACGTAGGTACAGAATGTGAACAACTTGATTTAAATAATGTACATGGGCTAATTAAATGTAAAAATTTTCTTCTTCAAAATTTATATCACCCGGTTTCGTCTTCCAAAATGAATGACAAGCTAATGTTTGTTCTATGTAGAACATGGGTGTAAACATGAATCAAGATGAATGCATTCATAGTGAGGAAGACAGAGCACTCTTGGGTACATGGGTAATTGAAGAAATCAAAAAGGCCTTACAGAAAGGATACCGGATTATGCAAGTGTATAAAATATGGCAATATGAAGTAACAATGTATGACAAGAAAAGTAACGTCGGTGGTTTGTTTGCGCAGATGATCAATAAGTTTATTAAAATTAAACAAGAAGCATCTGGTTGACCAACCAACTGTGAAACTCTAGAAGAACGAAACGTTTACATTAAAACTTTTTTGAACAGCGAGGGTGTACTAATGAAATTTGGCAAGATAACCAAGAATCCAGGATTAAGATCTCTGGCAAAACTGATCCTAAATAGTTTTTGATATGTACATGCTGTTCTCTTCAATTTTTAAACTTTGTATTGTTTTAGGGGAAAATTTGGTTAACGAGAAAATCAACCTAGATGCTCCATAATACAACCCTCAGAGTTGTACCGTCTGGATTCAAACCCGTCTATTAACATAAACCATATTACCATAATTAATGAGGAAGTGCTGTTGGTTTCGTGGGAATACAATGAAGAAGCTACCGACACCCTCAACACAGTAAACGTTGCTGTTGCTGCATTTGTCACAGCCCAGGCCCGTTTAAAAATATACACATACCTGGAAAAGCTAGGTGACCGAGTTCTATATTACGACACAGATTCTATATGCTACATTTCTCGTGAGACAGAATGGAATATACCCACAGGGTCCAGTCTAGAAGAAATGACTGCCGAACTCCAAGAGTACGGTCTAAGAAGCAATATTTGCGAATTTTCATTTGCAGGACCAAAAAATTACTGTTATAAAGTATTTTCCCCGACGTCAGGCGGATATCATCAATTATGTAAAGTCAAGGGATTACTTACCAAATATCACAACACAACAACTTTGAAACAATGAAAACCCTAATTCAAACTCAGCATTTAAGAGAAATATTAATTCAACAGAACCAAATTCGAAGAATAAAAACACATCAAATAGTTACCTCAAGAGAAACCAAAACATAGAGTCTATCTTGAAAAGAGAAAATTTGAAGAAGATCACAATTCAACACCCTATAAATTTAAAAGAATTGAAAATTAAATTTTATGTATATATAATATACCTCTTATAAATTTTATTAGAAACGCCAGAACGTAATCATAGAGCTTGGTCCATAGCACCCGCTACATACATACCTGTTATTTGCTATTACTTTTGTAGTTAGTGTAATAATAACTAAGTTTATGATTCAATTTTCAAAAACCTACAGAAATTATTATTTATGTAATTTCACTAAGTAAAGACTAAACATACACGTACGTACTAATAACTGAAAAAGACACTGCAACACAACACAACACAATACAACACCTCACTACACTACACAACACAACATAACATAACTCACACACACGCAAGCACGCGCGCACGCACCCACGCACACACACGCGTGCGCACACACATACACACACGCACACACGCGCGCACGCACACACGCACGCACACACACACATACGCACACACGCCCGCGCGCGCGCGCACACACACACACACACACCATTCAAACATGCGTCGTTCTTGAACTTTGAACACTTATGGATGGTGCTGCATAAAATGTATCAAAGTAACAAAAGAGCAGTGAGAAAAAACAGTTTTAAAATTGTTAACACTACCATAAATTCAAACATTGCGGAATTGGACGATGGTATAGTTAGTAAATGGCCACCACAGGATATAGATGAAGAAAAAGAAGAAAGTGCAAAAAGAGGTTTTGGTATTGCTGATAAAACAGCTACTCAAAAACTTCCAATGGACAACACTAGTGTGCGCATTACTAACGACAGATTCATACAAAAAGAAGATTGCTTTTGTTCTATTTGTTCAGTACTATGCACTTATACAGGCCGAGGTTGTTGTGACAAATATTTCATTAAAAAAGGCCAAACCGGTAAATGGATTTCATACAATTGCTCATGGGATAGCTATGAAGGTTTTAAGAACTGGCAATACGAGTATGACAGAGAAAAAGTAAGCTGTAGCTTATGTAAGAAGTTCATGTTACGAACATCTATATATCGACACAAGGGTTTTTGTCGTGGAAAACCTGTTATGTAATCATTAGATACTAACACAAAAATGTAACGTATTCATCTAAAAATAAATTAATAAAAAAAAAGTGCCGACAAAGAAAACACTAACAAGGTGGGGCACGGAATATTAGATATTATCGGAAAAGAAGGTCTTGAAAATATCAATAAAAAATTCAAACATCCGATATATGTTCGTACAAAGTGGAACTAGCATATGTTAGTTGGAAACTCTATTGAAAGAACTACCCTATATATTAGACGGATTCGAGAAAAGATTATTACTATTGAAGCGGGCCACTGCTACCGCGTTTGACTTTAATTTAAAAGAAGTAATAACAAGAATCTTTATTACTCACTGTTCACAAGTCTAATTAACAGTAAATGCCTTATTTATAGATGTTTTCAGTCCAATTAACAATGAAGCACTACGCACTAATGAATTTACAAGCACTAATATCTTCTTAAACCAACTTCTTTACCATAGGTGCATTAACAACACTAACACAACTATTTATTTATTATACACTTCGTCTATTTCTGTATACTACAAGCTGCATGTACATTAGACACAGGATATAACATTTATGTATACTCTTGAACTTCCAAAAGCTCAACAACTATTACTTTACAACGATATAATTTATATTAGACATTCTAGTATAGACTAACTCTGGCATTCATTAGCGGTCTTATATATACTCTGGATTAAAAAGGATGACTCATGCTCCAGTAATTTCTAGAAGAATTCTGGAATCCTTGAGAATCAACAGTGCTTGTGGCGTTTTGTGTGTTTGATAGGTTGCCTACTAGTAGCTCGCTACACTATCTATTTGACATAGATATTACCCAAGATTACAAAGATGTGTTAGACAAAGAATATCTTATTAGAGAAAATGAGGAAGAATTAAAAGATTATTTTATGTGCTGGTGGACAGACTTGTAAATACATCTAGGTTTTACAAGCTATATGAATTTGTGGTTGGTAAGAAAGACACTTTTAGTTATGTGGGCATTGTGGATACTGCTAGAAAACATGTACATTAAAAAGGAGTAAGTATGAATTTCACCAGCACACTTTTTTTATTAATCTATTTTTAGATGAATACGTTAAATTTTTGTGCTAGTACCTAATGATTACATAACAGGTTTTCCACAACAAAAAACTCCAGTGTCGATATATAGATGTTCGTAACATGAACTTCTTACATGAGCTACAGCTTACTTTTTCTCTGTCATACTCATATTGCCAGTTCTTAAAACCTTCATTTGTCACAACAATCTTAGCCTGTATAAGTGCATAGTACTGAACAAATAGAACAAAAGCAATCTTCTTTTTGTATGAAACTGTCGTTAGTAATGCTCACACTAGTGTTGTCAATTTGGAAGTTCTTGAGTAGCTGTTTTTTCAGCAATATCAAAACCTCTCTTTGCACTTTCTCCTTTTTCTTCTTCTTTTACAAGTTGAACGTTTAAGGAATGGTAGCTTTTTCTATTTACATACCTATGCATGTTCCTATTTGTCTTTATTCAACAATTGTTTGTGGCCATTATGCAACATGTGTGTAATCAAGGCAACCGACAACTACAGGAAAATGGTACTTATCGAAGAACCTGAATGTACCTACATAATTGTAGATTTAAAATAGTGCTTATTATGTTGTGCCACATTTGCCTTGATCTAAGCGCTCGTAGCTCATTTCGACTTCTTGGGAATTGCGCTCACTGATTAAAGATGTCTAAATAACTTATAGCATCTGTTGTAATATATTTTAATGATTCAATATAATGTAACATATAATAGCAACATATATTAATTATATTTTAGCAATCCAATATAATAAGTAACACGCTTTTTAAGCTCGCCGACGTCGTGTGCCCGGAGGTGTCTCTCGCCCCGTTGCACATACATATATAATATCTGAAGCGCAGGGGTGCGGATCATAGAATATGTCACACGCACCTTCTTTGAAAAGGAATAAACTAAAAAAAAACAAAATGTTTACAGTGCAGGACCCTAACCTATAAAACTACAAATTCACAAATTTAATTTTACCGGTTGTTTAACCACTCTACCACTACGCGTTGTTCTTTGAGATATATCGGGTGTATCCTCAGACAACTTTAGAGGTGTTAAAGAACAAGCTTAATCAGCTTCAACTTTTTGTTTAGGCGAACCCATCTTCTTGATAGGAGAGGACTGCTGTAGTTCTTCATGATTCATATCATCTGAAATGTTTTGGCTTCGTTCAGGAATTTTTAAAGGTCTCAATAATTTTCTGTTCCTTCTATATATCCCTTCATCCACCTTCACCAGATAATCATTATGTTCGGACTCTTTAATTACAATACCGGGTTTCCAGGATCGAGTTCCTTCATATAACAAAATCGGCTCATCTTTATGTAACGTTGACAATTTTTTACATGTTCTGTCGTGCAACTTCTTTTGAACCAATTGATTATGCTTTAATTGTTCTTTAACTTTTCTTGCTGAATACTTCGGACACAATAAGGATTGGGAAGTAGGCAGGGTTGTGCGTTACCTACGACCCATTAATAGTTGACTAGGAGAAGGTAAATTTCTTTTTGAAGTTATATTGTAGGTAAGAATTGATAGAAACGGATCATTACCTTCTTGATACACCTTGGTAAGCAATCCCTTTGCGGTTTGAATAGCACGTTCGGCCATGCCATTAGATACAGGATAACGAGGACTTGAAGTTCCCAGTTTAATATCACACTGACTTGCAAAACTTACAAATTCTCTTGAGTTAAAAGGTGGACCGTTATCTGTGAATATTTCCTGCGGTAGTCCATTGATCGTAAATACATTTTTAAGGCACGATATGACACTTTCGGCAGTTTTATTTGTAAGCTTGTTTACAACAAAAAATTTAGAAAAATAATCCTCTATCACTATGAAGTTCAATGAGCCCAAGCTTTTAAAATCAAACCCAATTTTCTGCCATGGGAGATCTGGAACGTCATGCGGCTGCAAAGGTTCATTTGTGTTTAATTTTGAATATTTTTTACAAGTGATACAGCTTAAGACAGTATTTTCTATATCCGTCATAATGCCAGGTCAAAATACTGAATCTTGAGCTAAGTGTTTTGTAGCAACAATACCTTGATGCGACTTATGAAGCAAGTCCAAAAATTCTTGTTTTAAGGAATCTGGTATAATAATTTTTTTATTGAAAAACAAAATATTTTTATGAAGGAAAATGTCATTTTTCATTGACCAAAACTTCTTGAGGTTAAGTGGTAAATTATTTTTATGTGTAGGCCACCCGTATTGAACATAATACTTAATTTTTTGCAAAGTACCATCCTGCTCAACAGCAATTTGTAACCTCTTTTCATTTTCTGGCGAAGTTGAAATAATTGAATAAACCCTAAAGTTATTTTCCAGAAACATGGTATCTATAGTGTTAGTAGAAGGCTCCCTACTTAATGTGTCAGGTGTTTGTAATTGTTTACCTGGTACGTACTGCAGCTCAAACTGATATCTCAGAAGTCGATAAGTGAGTCGTTGTACTCGAGGAGACATCTCATCTAAAGGCTTCTTGATTAGGCCCAACAATGGTCTATGATCAGTTTGTAACTGAAACGAACGCCCAAATACATAAAAATGAAAATGTTCACACCCATACACTAAAGCTAGCAATTACTTTTTTAGGTGATTGTATCTTTGTTGTGTAGGCGTTAGAGATATTGATGCATACTCTACTGGATGACCCTTTTGAAAGATCACGGCCCCGATACCATAAGGACTCGCATCTACAGACAAAACAACATCTTCTTTAGGATCAAAATAACGCAAAACAGGCGCAGAAGTTACTAACTTCTTCAATTTATTAAATGAGCGTTGCTCATTTTGTGACCATTCCCATACTATATTCTTAGACAATAATTTTCTTAGACAACTCGTTTCCTCTGGCAAGCTAGGTAAAAACTTTGCTAAGTAGACTACCATTCCAAGAAATCGTTGTAGTTCTTGCTTATTTTTGGGAGGATTCAGGTCTATAATAGCTTTAATTTTCTTATCATCTGGTTCTATTCCTTTAGAACTTATAACATGCCCTAAGAATTTCACTTGTTTAACAGCAAACTTTGATTTTGCTAGGTTTAAAGTTAACCCAGATTGAGAAATTTTATGCAAAACGTTGGTTAGATTTCTATTATGCTCATCTAACGTACATCCAAAGACAAGAACATCATCAAAATATGATACTACCCCAATTAAGCCATCCAGAGTTTGAGACATAAATTTTTGAAAAACTTCTGGCGACGATGATAATCCATACGGCATCCTAACATAGCGATATCGCCCAAATGGTGTTGCAATAGTACATAATAAGGAACTATTATAATCTAGTGAAGAAGCATCAAGAATTGAAAAATATTGTGCACCAGCAAGTTCCGCAAATAAACTGTCTTGGGTAGGAATTTGAAAAATCTCACGCTTTACAAATTTATTTAATTCACGGGGGTCCATACATACACGTATATCACCGTTATTTTTTGGAACTATCACGATGGGATGAACCCAATCAGTGGGTTCAGTCACTGGAACAATTATTTTATCAACAATCATCTCATCGAGCTTTTGTTTTACTTTATTTTTCAAAGCAATCGGTATTTTCCGTGTGCAACTAACATGACTAACAGTGTCATCACTAAGAGTAATTTTGTATGTTGTTGATATTTTACCAATACCAATAAACACATTTTTGTACTGCTTGAGAATGTCCTCTACAGACTGTAATTTATTACCATAACCATTAGTAGTAGGTGTCTGAGTATGAACTTCTTGCACAGCACTGCCTGGTACAATTCCTAACATTTTAGCTGCACTTAACCCTAAAATTGAAAATGGAGTTTCTGTACTCAGAATGTAAAAAGGTAAACACTTATACCGTTCATTAAAACTAGAATCAAGTTCTAATTGTCCCATAACACTAATAGTACGACCAGAATATGAGGTTAAAAACGAAGTAGGTTTTGAAAGATTATGTTTTTCGATGTTTAATCTATTAAAATCCCGTAAATTTAAAATATTTACTTGACTACCTGTGTCAATTTTCATTTTTACCGCAGAACCAGCAATAGTGAGTACTTCAAACCACTCGACTGTGCTAACTATACATTCGGAATTCAATATACCATTTTGTGTGACTGTCCATACAATAGAACTTCCTTGCTCATCATCTGGTTGTGTACTAACCATATTAAACTCATCAATATCATGAACATTTCGGTTACGACAAAATTTTCTATAATGCCATTTTTGTTTACATCGACTGCAGTAACGATTGTAGGCTGGACATTTGCCTTTAACATGCTGCAGACCACAAAACTTACACAGGTCATCGACTTCACTATTGTTACCCGTGTTAACACTATTACGTGATCTGTTTACCACTTTCTGTACATGCTTAGTAGCATTAGAAAAGTTTCTGGGAGTATTTGCACGCCTATTTTGAACAGCATTTACGTACATTGCATTGGATTTATTATCATTAAAAATTTCTTTTTGTTGCTGTGCACTGCTTTCTAGAGATCGACATATACATACAGCTTTTTCTAAAGTTAAATCACTTTCCTGTAATAATGTTTCCTGCATTTTTGGATCTTTAATCCCTAAAACGATACTATCCATAATCATAGTATCTTTCTCTTTGAATTCACACGAACTGGACAATTGCTTTACAGCAGTTACAAATTGGTCAACGGTTTCACCAGTTTGTTGATCACGCTTAAAGAATTTATAGTGCTCGTACACTAAGTTTTTGATCGGATTACGGTAATTTTCAAATTTAGCAAGCACTACATCCAACTTATCTTTGTTTTCCTGAGGACCAAATTCGAACGTATTATAAATTTGTATAGCTTCATCTCCTAAATGATTGAGTAGAAGAGCTATTTTAATATCCTCAGACTTAGTACTCTTACCGCTAGCAAGTAAAAATAAATTAAATTTCTGCTTCCACAATTTCCATTTACTTGAAACATTTCCATCAAAAACCATTTCATTAAGAGGTTTCGCTTCCGCCATAGCTTTTTCCTACGCGTCGTTTCCAAGTTTTCCACCTTAATGAATTTAACAAAAATTAGAGAGCAACTTAACCTCACTTTTTTGTAACCACGTTTTTTCTTTTTTTTAACGTAGTTCAACGCGACATTTACCAGCTGCCACCATGTAATATATTTTAATGATTCAATATAATGTAACATATAATAACAACATATATTAATTATATTTTAGCAATCCAATATAATAAGTAACACGCTTTTAAAGCTCGCCGACGCCGTGTACCCGGAAGTGTCTCTCGCCCCGTTGCACATACATATATAATATCTGAAGCGCAGGGGTGCGGATCATAGAATATGTCACATCTGTAACCTCTGCTACAGCTTTTGAAACAGAGGGTTCGAAAATAACCAGAAAAACGTTTTTGCCTGCAGGATTTTAATAACCGCCACTTCCATAAAAATGACGTGCGGTTAAGACTTACAATATTATTGGGTATTCACCACTGATTTGACATAGTCTAAACTATTTCTTAGTTTAGTTATTTTGTCTAATGCATTTGTTCGTGTAGCTGGCATAAGATACCGTGATAGCATATGTATAACAAAATGTGCAACATCCTTGGTGACTCAGAAATTTTTTTGAAAAACAAAGTATGTGGCCTCGAATGCATCATAAGGCAGGTAGAATCTCCGCGGTCCTTGTTCCATAGCATTTCTTGTAATTCTAAATTATCAATTGCTGCTAATAATACAACTTCTTCAAAATGAGCCATCTTCAACAGTAGCTTTATAGAACAAATCTGTTGTAATTAATTGTAACACATTTGTAAAGTTAGAAACGAGTAAATTTAGAATGCCAATATTATTTACAAACAGTTTTACCCACTTATTTTATTTAACTTGTCAGGCGAAAGTTTTAATATGCGGATCTAAAGAATAGTGAATTACAATCGTCATGCGAAAGTAGGTCAATTCGCATGCGGAATTTACCACGCATAATTCGAGAATAGACCTCCCAGGTGACTTCCTATAATTATTCCAACAGAATAATTGTAAACTAGTTTCAAGCGCTACTTTAGTGTATTTATAAACTTTTGCTCTCCTGTTTACTCTAAAAACCATATCGTAGATTATAAATCATTCAATTCTATGAAATACCTTCAAGAACATTAATTAAAATGGCTGCTACGTTGATAATGGTTTAAATATTGTTAAAGTTTTAAACATACGTTAAGAACACACTATAAGATAAATTAGTATTTACACAATTATCGAACAACGTATTTAAAATTAAAGCAGTTTAAACAGTTGTACAATTAATCTTTTGTATTTAGTTCTTTTAACAAACTCTTGTAAACGACACGATCGATAGCTAATATTGAAGCAAAGTGTTCTATACTGTATTATACTACTAAGGGATAATGTTCGGTATTTAAGAAAATGCCTTTATGAACTTTCAACTAACTCGACTCAAAAGTAGATTATTATTGGAATGCGCTATTTGTATAGACAGGAATTTATGTGTTTATTGTACTTTATGAATAATTGATTTAATAAGACGCGTACAAACACTATCCAGTGACATTTTTTGCACAAAAAAAGTAATTTACAAATATATAGCACGTTCACATACTAAGCAAAGTTCGTTAGCTTATAATTCGTGCAAATATTTTTTACTTTAAAAAGGTTTCATCAAAGTTCGTGTGTAATCACATATTACCGAACGGCCGTTCCTATGTATTTTATGTGTTTACTCTGCAAATTGTAGAAGTAAGTTATGAATCCACATGCGACTGCCTTTTGACGAACATCCATTTGTATACAATTTTTTGTGATTATCCAGCATCACAAAAGTTTTATATTTACGTATACGGTCACATATTAACGAACGTGTATTCTTATGCAACTTGTTTTTCCGTATCAAAGAAAAGCACTTTCACAAAACATACAGTTGTATACTAACAAACGTCCATTTCTATGCAATTTATGTAATTGTGCCACGCCACTGCAAAGTTATTTCCCAAGATATATGATGTCGCATACTAATGAACGTCCATATACATGCAATTTATGTAAGTATGCCGCATCACACAAAAGTACTTTAGAAAGACACATGGTGTGGCATACTAAAGAACGGCTATTTGTATGCAATTTATGTAATTATGCCTCATCACGGAAAAGTAATTTACGAAAACATATGCTATTGCATTGTAATGAACGTCAATTAGTATGCAATTTATGTAATTATGCCACATTAGAGAAAGGTAATCTACGAAGCCATATGAAGATACATACTAATGACCGTTCCTTCGCATGTAATGTTTGTGATGACGCCACATCACGAAGGAGTGGCGTACGACAGCATATAAACTGGCATATCAACGAACATCCATTTACATGCAATTTGTGTGATTATACAGCATCACGAAAAAGTACTTTAAAAAGCCATATGCAGTCGCATACCAATGAACGTCCATTCGCATGCAATTTGTGTAATTATGCCGGGTCAACAAAAGGTAGTTTACAAATACATATGAAGTGGCATACTAATGAGCGCCCATTCGAATGCAATTTATGTAATTATGCCGCAGCACAAAAAGGTAGTTTACTAACACATATGAGGTCGCACACTAATGAACGTCCATTCGTTTGCAATTTATGTAATTATGCCGCAGCCCAAAAAATTAGTTTACAAACACATATGAAGACGCACACTAATGAACGTCCATACGCATGCAATTTGTGTAATTATGCCGCAACACAAAAAGTTAGTTTACAAATACATATGAAGACGCACTATAATGAACGTCCATTCGCTTGCAATTTATGTAATTATGCCGGGTCAACGAAAGGTAGTTTACAAATACATATGAAGTCGCACACTAACGAACGTCCATACGCATGCAATTTATGTAATTACGCCGCATCAATAAAAAGGAGTTTACAAATACATATGCGGTCGCATACTAACGAACGTCCATTCCCATGCAATGTGTGTAATTATGCCGCATCACAGAAACGTTATTTGCAAATACATATGATGTCGCACACTAACGAACGTCCGTTCGCATGCAATTTATGTAATTATGCCGCATCAATGAAAAGTAGTTTACAAATACATATGCAGTCGCATACTAACGAACGTACATTTCCATGTAATTTGTGTAATTATGCCGCAACACGAAAAGGTAGTTTACAAATACATATGAAGTTGCACACTAACGAACGCCCATACGCATGCAATTTATGTAATTACGTCACATCAATGAAAGGTAATCTACAAATACATATGAAGTCGCACACTAACGAACGTCCATATACATGCATTTTATGTAATTACGCCGCAACAATAAAAAGTAGTTTACAAATACATATGCGGTCGCATACTAACGAACGTCCATTCGCATGCAATTTGTGTAATTATGCCGCATCACGGAAACGTAGTTTACAAATACATATGAAGTCGCACACTAACGAACGCCCGTTTGCATGCCAGTTATGTAATTACGCCACATCAATGAAAAGTAGTTTACAAATGCATATGCAGTCGCATACTAACGAACGTACATTCGCATGTAATTTGTGTAATTATGCCGCAGCACGAAAAAGTAGTTTGCAAATACATATGAAGTCGCACACTAGCGAACGTCCATTTGCTTGCAATTTATGTAAATATGCCGCATCACAAAAATGTAACTTACAAACACATATGAAGTTGCACACTAATGAACGTCCTTTCGTTTGCAATTTATGTGATTATGCCGGGTTAACGAAAGGTAGTTTACAAACACATATGAAGTCGCACTATAACGAACGTCCATTCGCATGCAATATTTGTGATTATTCTGCAACACGCAAAAGTCTTTTACAGAAACACATGCAGTCTCATATTGATGAACGCGCACTTGTCTGAAATATGTATATCATTCCGTATAAGAAACAAATAATCTAAAAATCCTATGTGTTATTACTCACTAACGACGACGACGTGCATGCTTTTTACGTAATTAGGCTATATCAAAAAGAAAGTTGAAAAACACATAGGAACGCAAGTTAAGGTTCGGGTCTTTGGAGCGATGTTTTTAAAAAAACCTTTTCATAACTTAACAAATTTATTTATCTTAAACAGAAATTAATGTGGAATTTTGACAAACTGTTCTTTACTTTAAACCAAAAGAATTAATTAGGTGTACTAATATTAGGGCCAGTAGCCTAGGTAAACAACAATGCAAAAGCTGTAATACTCAGGCTGACTCTTTTGAGTAGCTTGAACAACGAAGTATGGAGTTCAAAGACTGACTGCCGGACCTTGAGTTCCCGGACTTTTATAATAATCCTACCCGCTCACATGGCTGTGGGAACTTGCAGATCTCATGTCTGCTTTACTCTTAATTCTACACTTTGTTACATTGTTTCAATCTTATTTCTAGGTAATTGCGATATCTTAACCGTCTGTGACCTGCCACCTGCAGTATCACTGTCGTCTCGGATACAAAGTTGCATATCTGTTCTCATGAACTGTTAATAACCTGTCTGGTTTATCGTTGTATTACATTGTTGCAATTGACTTATGATTTATTTAACAATTTCTAATAATTCCTATTAGATTCTATTATTTAATACATATAGGTAAATTGTAGGATACATGACTCGCATACTAACGAATATTCATTTACATGCAGTGCACTTGCATACCAAGGAACTCCTATATTCCTATAATCACTTCAATTTGTGTTGACCTTTCAATAAGTTATTAGAAAAGAAACTTAATATGGGCTTTCGTTTTTAACTGTTGGTTGTTTATTTGCTAAATTTGGATAGAGATTAAAACTTAGTGTGTGTACATTGTATTTAAATTAATTTTTGCCATTCCTGTACATCACTGGAAAGTTATAAATTTTTTAAATAAAAGGTTGTAGATAATCATGGAATTAAATTAATATTGACACATTGGTTGTTTTAACTTATCATATGTTATACCGACCCCTCGAATCAAGGCCATGACGTCATAAATAGTAATTTAGGTAGCCAAATTCTTAACCCTAATTGGAGTAAAAAGATATATTGTATTGACGTTACATTTCACAGTATTCTGCTTTTTGCTATTGGTATTGCAATGTACTACTACTATGTCTATTTAAAATTAACGCAGAACTTAATATGAAGTCGACATATATTCTTGCTGATACCTTGGGTTGTTATTAGCCTCTTTAATTTTCTGAATATTACTGCAAATTCACATAAAAACAGTTTTTGTTAGAGCTGCAGTGCCAACAAAGGAGAGCTGCCCAAGAAATCCAAACGTAATAAACAACGTTTAAAGTCAGTTATAAGCATAACTCCCTAGGTAACAAAGTAAAATTAGGAATGTAATATACGACATGGGTGCAAACAGAAAGTATTGTGAATATTAACACTTTAAAATAGCTTGATCTAAATATATTGTAAAACAACATATTACATTATAAATCTTGTAAAAAGCGCTCAAAAAATATTACCTTTTAAATGTTGTAAGACTTCTTTATCGACAGTTATGTAAGGCGTGGGACTTACCTACTGTAATAACGAACCTCGAGTATATTAATGGAGTTGTTTCATAATGCCTTAAAACATAAGTTTTTATAAAAAATATACGCGCTTGAAACACGAAGGTGTTCAGTTTGTTTTTCTTGACAAATCATAAATTTTTAAGGATGGGACTGATGGCCAATTATGCTAAGACGAACACAAGCGATGTGTAAAAATAGTAAAAGTTGGTGAAAAGAGATATATTCCTTTGCGCGCTGGTTGCGAGAATGATATACTCACCCAAATTACGGGTACAGAGAAGGGAAAGAAAGAAAATTAATCCCACGCTAACACAGTTGAAGATTGTGAGGGCGAGGAGGCCAAAGAACCAAACAAAAGAACACATCATCCGAATCGCCTTGAAAAAATGATTAGTATATATACAACATATAGATGCGGACAGAACACCAATATTGCCAATAGAATAAACAATACTCAATTAATAACACAGAAGAATAAACAGAATAATTAATGTGTTTATTTTAGCATGTTTACATATATTCATACCCCGTTACGCATACCAATACAAAATATAACATTTAAATATGAATATGACAAGAATCTAACCTACTTACATATTATGTTGATGATGATGAGTTCGTTCCACTAGACTATACCAAACCTAAGACAAAACAAATATTTACAATAGTGCATTTGAGCGTAATCAACAAATCAGTACCAATAACTAGCCCAAAACCACAGTCAATAGATAATTATCAAGACTGTATACAATTTCAAAACCAATTAACACAATTTTCCATCAATATAAAGACAATATGACACAAACCCTACACTAAATCCGTATTAAAAAAATAACAGCATTAAATAATCCACACTGAGTTGCTTATTTTAATATTCATATAATACAAGCAAACCATTGTGACATGAGTAAATCAATCGTTACCTGTTGACTATAATGATATTCTCTCACGCAAACTAATTAGAATCAATTTTAGGGATATAAAACCGTATCGCAAAAATTTAAAGGACGCGGAAAGAAAAGTCATTATAGAAAATATAGAGAAAGTGGGTAGATGGCGAGAATATATAAGGAATTTATATACAGGAGAGGAACTAACTGCATTAGAACAGGAATCAGACATTGAAAATGATGACTTGGGATGTCCTATACTTAGAGATGAGTTTGAATTAGCATTAAAGGGTCTGAAAAATGGTAAGGCGTCGGGTACAGATAAGGTGCAAGCAGAAACTCTAAAAGCCGCTGGACAAGCAGTAACAGAACGTCTCTTCCAACTTGTAAGCAATATGTATGAGACAGGCTTAGATACCCAAAGATTTCAAACGTAACTTCATAGTAACTATTCCAAAAAAGAAAGGCGCTGATAGATGTGAAAATTTTCGACCAATAAGTTTGACAGCACACGTGTCAAAAATATTAACTAGAATTGTACAAAGAAGAATGGAAAAACGGGCTGCAAAATACTAGGAGAAGACCAATTTGGGTTTAGGCGAAACAAAAGAACACGGGAGGCTATTTTAGCTCTGAGAGTGATAATGGAGAAAACAATAGAAAAAGAGGAAAGCGTGTATATAGGGTTTGTAGATTTAGAAAAAGCATTCGACAATGTAAAATGGAAAAAAATGTTTGAAATACTCAAAAAAATTGGAATGAGCTATAGGGATAGACAAATAGTACATAGCTTATACAAAGAGCAAACAGGAGTAACAGAATTAAAGCAGGAACGTAGAGAAGTAAACATTAGAAAAGGGGTGAGACAGGGATATGCCCTATCTCCATTAATTTTTAACTTGTACATTGAAGAGGCAATGATTACTCTCAAATGCAGGAAGACATTTGGAATTACTTGCAGGGACAAAAAATTGATATGCTTAGATTTGCAGATGATATAACGGTATTAGCGTCTAGCAAGGAAGAGTTGGAAGCTGCTCTTAATGAAATGGAAACGGTTCTAAAAGAGAGATACCGTATGAAAATTAACAAAACTAAAACTCAAGTACAAGTATGCAAAGGAGGGGAAAATAAATCAAAAACAAGAATACAAATATGCAACACGAACTTACAAGAGGTTAAGGATTTCTGCTACCTAGGAAGCCAAATAACGCAAGATGGGAAAAGCACAAAAGATATAAAACAAAGATTAGCACAAAACCGTGCTACATTTAACAAGAAAAAGCAACTAATGTGTTCAAAAACAACAAACATAGAAACAAGGAAAAGATTGCTTAAAACATATGTGTAGAGCACAGCACTGTACGGTTGTTAAGCCTGAACAGTAGGAGAAGCGGACAAGAAAAAGATAGAAGCCTTTGAAATGTGATGCTACAGACGTATGATAAAGATATCATGGACAGACAAAGTTAAGAACAAAGAGGTATTAAAAATTGTAAAGGAAGAAAGAAATATGTGGAAAACGGTAAAAAGTAGGAGAGATAGGATGATAGACCACATACTACGGCATGAGGGAATAGTGCGAAATATATTAGAAGCAAAGATAGGAAAAAAGAGAAGCAGAGGTAGACCTAGGTCAGACTACCGCACACAGATAGTGAAAGATGTAGACTGTAGGAGTTTCAGGGAGATGTATAGGCTAGCTCAAAATAGAAATCAATGGAGGTACGCATCCAACCAGTCCCAAGATGGATAAATTAATGACGAAGAAAGTAACTGTACTTAAACATGATGATCATTATAAGCAACTACAAGAATTGGTTGGGCAATATTCTCGAATAATGTTAATTGTGTGAAAGGATTTACTGGAAAACTATTATTTCGGCAAATGTCTAAGTGTTGGGGGATCTTGGCAGCCACAGGTTGCTTAACCCCCGTACCTGAATCTCGGTGAAATAGAGCATAAGATTAGAAAACAATAAAAGGGCAACCGAATTGTATATAGACTTTGTGAGAATTTCAAGGAACTGTGTAGGCTAGTTAAAAATATAAATAAGTGCAGGTACGTATCCAACCAGTTTTGAGACGGAGAACCTAGTGACGAAGAAATAGGCGCAGATAAATCTGATGATTATTATAAACAACTACAGGTGTTGATTGTGAAATGTCTGCAACTAATGTTGACTGTGCGATAGAAGAGGACCAAACTGCATATAACAAGAAAGAACAGCGCCTATAATGAAATACAACAAACATAGAACAATAAGAAAATTGTTGAAAGCATAAGTATGGAGCACAGCACAGTATGCCTATGAAATACGGGCAGTCTGAAACGCAGACAGAAAAACGGTAGCAGCCTTCTGAAATGCTGTGGTTCTTATGTATGAGGATGATAGTATGGACAGACAAAGTTAAGAACAAATAGCTTGTACAAATAGTAGAGAAACAAGAATATCTGGGGGGAAAAATAGAAGAAATAAAAGGGCAGAATACGTTCTAAGGCATTTTTGGGGAATAGTATAGGATATATTACAAGCAGAGATAGGAAAAAAGAGGTAGATGTAGACCTAGATCAGATTAGTGATAGAAGCAAACTGTGCAAATTTTAGGGAAATGTGTAGGTTAGTTCAGAATAGGAAGCAATGAAGGTACACGTCTAACCAGTTCCAAGACTGAAGACCTAATGTATATGGAAAAAGTCCATAATTACACCTTTACCTAAGGTAACCACTGCTACCACCTATAAGAAACTCGGGCCCATAAGTATTTTGCCAGCATTATCAAAAGTGTTAGAGTATATTGTGTATTGTCCAATTTTACAACATGTTGATGCAAACAATATTTTGCCTAAAACCCAGTCAGGGTTTCGTGCAAAACACAGCACTGCAACTACTTTGTACAAAGTTACAAATGACATTATCAAAAACATGGATGAATCAAAAGTAACTGTAGCTGTATATCTGAACTATGGCAAAGCATTCGATTTAATAAACCATAAATTACTTAATGCTAAACTAATATTCTACGGTTGGAGCCTGCCTGCTTTGCAATTGATGCAAAACTACTTATCATTACAGAAAGTGAAATTTAATGGCAATACATTTAATGAATTGTATGTAACTCAAGGTCTTCCTCAGGGAAGAATTCTAGGGCCTCTGCTGTTTGCAATTTTTACTGCAGATCTCCCCTCAATTGTAACCGACAATTGTGGCATTCATACGTACGCTGATGACACACAGTTGTATGTGTCAAGTAATCTCGAGGGGTAAACCGCTGAGGAAGTTTGGTGTACAAACCTTAGGAAGTACAAGGAAGTACGGGAAGTATCAAGGAAGTATGGGAAGTATCAAGGAAGTATAGGTAGTATCAAGGAAGTACGGGAAGTATCAAGCAAGTACGGGAATTATCAAAGAAGTATGGGAAGCATCGAGGAAGTATGAGAAGTACAGGAATTATCAAGGAAGTATGGGAAGTATCAAGAAAGTACGGGAAGTATTACGGAAGTAACAATGAAGTACGGGAAGTATCAAGGAAGTAAGAAAAGAAAGTAACAAGGAAGTGAGGAAGTATCAACGAAATACAGGAAGTATAACGGAAGTATAGATAACGGGCACGATAAACTTTAATTCTTTAACATCAAATTTTTCTATAAATGGGCGACCAGTGTGACAATTTTATAGTGTATTTATTTTCATTGAAAGCGCCTACAATTTCGAATAGGTAATAAAATTTCTACCTTGCTGTGCAATTTTAGATTAAGATGCAGTTTAGCTTTTAATTACGGTGAATTAATATTGTACTTTGATCAGTCTGCTTTTGAGATTTTGTTTGCAAAAGACTAAAGGTCAAACCAATTGTACGTAGTATAAGCAAACATAGCATTGTGCATTTTTTGTTTGTTAATAAGGCAGGTTTCTAAAAATACGAAGTTTCTACAAACGAGAAATAATATGCAAAAAAAACATATTGAGTTGATAATAATATTTAAAATAATGGGGAATCATTGCTCTTGATTTTGTAGTCCACATATTCACCTAAAATTAGGCTTTTATAAAAAAAATTGCTTTCGTATTTAATTCTCATTCTTTATTTTTACTTTGTATAAATTTATATTGCAAGCACAATTTTTATCTGTTCCCAGTTCAAAAAAATGTGTTGTCATGTCCTATTGTCACCGACCTTGTCTCGTGACAATGTACATCTTTATAAAGGGGGGCGTGCGGTCACAACACCTGCAAATATACCTTAACACGGCTCGCCCCTTTTGCGATAATCACAACACCAACACAAAATTGAACACGCTGATTGGCTGCAGGTCGCCCCACCATCCTTAAGAATAAGTATAAAACAAGCTGCATTTTGACCAGACAGTCACTGGATTCAATCATCTAGCGCTTCTCCTAGCCTAGTAGGAAAACAGTCGAGACCTTAGCGCTTCTCCTAGCCTGAGGAACCACCGGAAGACCCTGACGCTTCTCCTAGCCCGGGGCATCATCGATGAAGATCTCGGCTCTTCTCTGGGCCCGTGGCAGCACGACGGCATCGACGCTTTGGCGCTTTCCCTAGCCCAAAGCCGTCCGACACCGACGCTAAGACAGAGAAGAACAGACGACGACGACGAGAGCAGCACCTGCGGCGACAGCATGGAGGAAACAAACAATGACGACAGCGATTACGAGACCGATACCTACTCCGCCAGTTCCTACTGCGACTGCCTTTCCCACCACAACCAGTGTCACCGCTACCGCCATCACCCGTGGAGTGGAAAGCCATTCCCTTGGACATTGACAGGACCCCGTACAACGGCGCAGAACCAACACTCGTCCACCCGGTCGACCCCAGGAGGTTCGCTGTGAGGAAGGCGTACCGAAACGCCGCGGACCCACGCAGAACGAACAATACCTTGTAGACCCTTGTATATATTTCACCCTTGTATATATGTTATTTCTTAGATTGTAATTGTTGTATATATGTTCTAATGCATTCGAAACTGACGAATAAAAATCAAACCTAATTATTTTACAAAAAAATTGTTGCACAATATTTTAGTCGCGGAAAACTCAGCCTGATATCACTATCATAATTTGATTTAAAACGTCGTTAAACAGTATTTCTACAAATTTAATTATGTATATTATTGTAATCTAGAATTTTTTGTTACCTCCAACATACCGACTCTGGAACAACCTGTACGTATATACTTTATTTGCAAGAACAAAAAACAAACGTTTCGCGGAGACGACAAGGAAGCGATTTCTTGAGCCGCGTCCTCTGAAAACTCAAAACCAGGACAGGTGTTAAAGGCAAAGATTTAGATTGGATAAATTCGACCACAATTATGATCAGTAATGTCGTCGGTATCCTGAAGAAGAAGCACGTTTATTGGAAGTTTTGCATATCATCGTATAACCGGTAGCTATCCAGGGTTGCAACTAAACCAAAGGTAAACAATTAATAGGTTTTATTAGAGACCGACGGAAATGCGTAAGTCAATTAAAATAATATTTTACAATTATCTAGTTATGGAGCTCTTTTACCTTTGAAAATGTAATGTAGTTTAAAAACGTTCCTATTATTTATTTGAAACTAAAAATCAAACATTTGAATTCCAAAAGTATCTAAAATACGAATTCGCTGATATTTCGAGCGAAAATACTAAACCCGATTATTTCCAAACAAACTTACACAGTACTGTGTGTCCCAAATTCGTTGCAAAACCGGGTTGGGTTATCTCGGTTGTTAGTGTAGTTAGAGACTTACGGTTTTCGCGAACTGTTGCTACTTTTTGTGAAACTTACGATGCTATTAACAGAATTTCCATAGCTCTCATCGAGTTACAGGGTGAAATTGAAATTTTACTTTTTTTAAAGGACCTCTAATGTCTCTATATCTCATTAACCGTTTAAGATTGTGGAAAGGTAAAAACTGTGTTTGATAGATATTTTTAGATAGAATTCAGTGGCGTACTTAAATAATTTTTGTGAGGCGCAGGATTTGAAATATGACACAAACAGGCATGCAAATAATTTTTAATAGACCACTCTGTATTTTCTTGCACCAATGAATACGTTTAAGTTTTCTCACTTTAATGATATATAATAATAAACATTTATTTTTAAAATACGAAAAATTAAATAAGTTTTATTATTAGTGGTATTTTCAAATGTTTTAATGAGAAGCTATTTACCAGAGGAAAAAACTCTTAAATAAACAAATCAATGATATGATTGTTGCTGCATACAACATTCCAAATAATATAAAAACAAATTCAAGAAATGATACACTTTAAAGAAGCAATACAGAATATTTTGCAAATCAGAGAAACTACTCTGACACGTAAATCGCATACTTTTTGTATTTTTCTTAAATTGTAATATGCATACGCAGTCATGGCTAAATTGTAATTACCATACATTATATTTATAATTTATATTTTTACTTATTTTGAACATTAAAATGAGAAAAGTTGGACCTATTCATTGGTGTAAGAAAATATAGGGTGGCCCAATTAAAAAATCATACATTGGTGTCATATGACAAAAACTGCCCCCAACAAAAATTATTTAGGTACACCACTGAATTCTACGTAAAAATATCTATCAATCGCAGTTTTTACCTTTCCACAATTTTAAACGGTTAATGAGATACAGAGCTCCGCTGAAAAGAGCAAAATTTCAATTTCACCCTGTAACTCAAATACGATGGGGGCTATAGAAATTCTGTTAATGGCATCGTAAGTTTCATAAAAGAAGTAGCAACAGTTTGCGAAAACCAGAAGTCTCTAACTACAATACCAACCGGGATAGCTTTGCAAGGAATTTGGGACACACTGTGCAGTATTATTTGTGTAATTAGTGCGAAAGTGTATATTTGTTGCACGAAGCATGAAGTATGCCGCTCGGAACAAACTCAAGAGCTGCAACATGCTGCGAGTGCAGCAAATATACTTGTTGCACATGTTGCACATAACATTTTTTTGTACGATCGAAATAGATAAATTGTTTTTAATGTTTATTGAATTCTCAAACTCAACATTTTTAATAGTTTTACAACAAAAAATTCAGATTTTAGGCTGGCAACTTCAAATTATTTTCAGGAATTGTCATTGTTAAACGCCAGTAACTATGAAATAAATGTCCTTTTTCTACAATCGTGCAAAAAGTAAACACTTTTTACATTAGTTACCGTGCTAAAAGTTTCACTTTTCGCAGTACCTAGCGCATTGGGTTTTCGAAACTTAAGTATTTTACAATTTCACGTTGATTTTTACTAAAAGTTTTTACACTGGCGGTTGGACCGAATATCTTTCGTTATATTTTATAAAAAAAATTATAGAGAATATGCACGTTGATGAATGCGCTACTAGAACGCGCGTTGATGCATACGGATATCTGCTTGTGTCTGTGGGGGCCTAAATGGAAATTTATTTTATAATTGCCTAGTTAACTATTGCTGGCGTTTGAAAGTGAATTCCTGAAAATATAATTTCAAATTGTCAGTTTAAAATAAAGCACAGGAAACTGCCCATAGATATTAGCAGAGAACTATGTGTGCAAATAACAAAAAGTAGTTTCTGAGCTCATTTCAGAAGAAATTGATGTTTTTCCTGATAGAAGTGAGAATAGTGGCTCAACTTTTGAAACACCAGTTAACTTAACAGAGAAAAATGCGTATATTTAAACTACTTTAAAAAATGGGCAAAAACTAAAACAGAAGCGAATGCATTGGATAACCTTTCTCATAGTTTTGATAATGTATTGGTCGCGTGTTTCTTTAAAGCACATGAAAAAGTGATGTGTCACATAAAGTGTTTTTGTGGAATTTCATCCAAAATTCAAAAATTATCAAAATACCAATCTTCAACTCAAACACCAAAACGTTAGATCTATGCTAATTTCCACAAGCATTGACTAAAACACCACGTGCATATTGAAAATAAGAAACCAATAGAAGCCAATGCTGCAATAACTTCGTTTATAAAAAAAATGGAATCTACCAAGCAAACAAACAACACCCAGCATAAAAATTATCTGTGACATTACACTGCCTTCAAACTCCGGAATTTCCGCAATACACAAAGAAAGCTACCCTGAATAACACAATAAAGGGGGAGTGATTTGGAAATGGCGAATACTGATTCCTCTATGAAGTGTACAAGTAAGACAGACTACACTTATCCAAATCCTTCCAAATGTAAAACTATAAAATATCCGAAAATATCAAAGGGCTGAAAGAGAACGGCGGTCAAGAGAAAATTTTAATATCGAAGATCAACCGCTTATTACAGATTATTTCAGTTTAGCTAAAAAAGTAAGAAACGTAATAGCAGAAAATCCAGAAATGTTTAATCGTATTTTAAAGATTGTAGACTCTAATGATAGCTTAAACCAGAACTTTGAGAACCAGAGAATTGCAAAAACACAACCTGCTAGCATTTTGAAACGCTCTTTAATTTGTCATTACATAACAACAGTGGCCCTAAAAACCGAAATAATTACGATAACGCTACAAAAGATTTTGCTCTTTATCTGTATTGTATAGGTGGTACGCTGCTTTATGAAACTCTTGTGGCTAATTTAAAAAACGCAATTCCTTCCATAACTACACTGAATAGACACATATATAACAAACGTCCAAAAAGACAAGAAGGCGAATTTGACTTTAACGGATTAGCAAAATTTTTAACAGTTAATGGACTACCAAAGGCTGTGTGGATATCAGAAGATGCAACACGGATGACTGGTAAGATTGAGTATGATTCTAATTCAAATAAAATTGTTGGTTTTCTCCTTCCCATGGGCTGCCTAAAATCGAATATAAATATTTAAAAAATTGTAAATAGAGTAGTATTTTATTAAGATTTTGTAATCAATGGACTAGATAAAAACCTAATCATCGATTAAACTTTGTCAAAAGTGACCTAACTTTGAAGAGCCTTGCAGACCTGATAAATTCACTTATCTATGATACATACATGTTATAGGTTTACAAAATTTGAGTTAAAGTTATTTAACATAAGATTGTTTGTAATGAAATCTTGGCAAAAATAACAATATTTTAAAGCAATATACTCGACAATATATCATCGCCGAAGTAAAACCTATTTTACTTTTGAAGAGCTTTACGTTATAGGTTTATTTGTTTAATACATAAAGAACTATCATATTTGATTTTGGGATCCTACATCAGCAAAATATGAAGAAAGTATAGGGAGTATCAAGAAGTACTGGAAGTATCAAGAAAGTATAGAAGAAGTACGGGAAGTACATAGGAAGTATGGGAAGTATCAAGTAAGTATGGGAAGTATCAAGAAAATGCGGGAAATATCAAGAAAGTATAGGAAGTATAAAGGAAGTACACAATACTTCCTAGGAAGTACAGGAAGTATATACTTTTTGGGAAGTAGTGTACAACATTTGGGTCAGCGGTTTTCCCCTCGAGTAATCCTTATAGTGCTAATTGGACTGTTAATGAGCTTAAAATTAATTTAAATGCAGTGCATCAATGGTCATTATCCAATGGACTACTTATAAATACTGGGAAAACTGTTGGCCAGCGCATAACATCTTCCTACAACTGTACAATATTCAAGCAATTTAAAAGTGAAAATATTGTCCTTGAGAATAGTGTAGTAGGTTTTAGTGAGGAAACTAAAAATTTAGCTATAATTTATGACACAAATTTAAATTTTGAAAGCCATGTAAAAAAAATTTGCAGAGTAGGATACTTCATACTCAAGTCGCTCTACAGATATAAAATGTCACTTCCGCCGCACAAACAACGTGGAAATTATGTCAATGTCTTATACTAAGTCATATTTACTATTGCAACACGGTATACTTTAGTTATTTTTCAGTACACCATAAAAATAAGTTACAAATCTTACAGAACAGTTGTTTAAGATTTTCATATAATGTGCCATATAGGGAACATGTGACCCCTGTATATAATAATTTGGTCATTCTTAAGCTAAAATCTCAATGTGACCTATTTTTTGCCATTTTTCTGTTCAATATTTATAAGAGTAAACAGCCTAGTTATTTATATAACATTTTAAATGTACGATGCTCTAATCGCAACCTTAATCTTCGCAGCAACAGTACATTAACAATTCCAATTCATAAAACAATCAAGTTCAAGTGTTCATTTGAATATCATGCTGCAATAATATTTAATAAATATTTTGATTTATATTTAAAAGCAAGTTCAGTTCAAACTTTCAAAAATGCATTGTTAACTAGAATTTTTGAAAGGCAGACCACATATAATTGGTGTACAGAGGTACTCTGTGAAAATCAGCCTTGATGACTAAGTACCCTTTAAATAATTATTATGTTTATAATTGATTATTTGATAACCTATTCTATTATATAACCTGATTACGTAAAAGGTATGCACATCGTCATCGAAGCTAAGGGATAACACATACTTACGAGTGTTAGATTTTTTTCTTATGCGGAATAATCACATATTTCAAACAAATGGGCGTTCCTCAATATGGTACTGCATATGTTTCTGTAAGAAACTTTTGAGTGTTGAAGAATAATCACAAATATTGCATGCGAATGGGCGTTCATTAGTGTGTGACTTCATATGTGTTTGTAAATTACATTTCTGTGATGCAGCATAATTACATAAATTGCATGCGAATGGACGTTCATTAGTATGCCAACTCATATGTATTCGTAAACTACCTTTCATTGATGCGGTATAATTACATAAATTGCATGCGAATGGACGTTCGTTTGTGTGCGACTTCATATGAATTTGTAAATTACCTTTCTGTGTTGCGGCATAATTGCATAAATTGCATTCGAATGGACGTTCGTTAGTATGTGACTGCATATGACTTTTTAAAGAACTTTTCCGTGATGTGGTATAATCACACAAATTGCATGTAAATGGACGTTCGTTGATATGCCAGTATATATGCTGTCGTAAATCACTCCTTCGTGATGAGGCGTAATCACAAACATTGCATGCAAATGGACGGTTATTAGTATGCGTCTTCATATGACTTCGTAAATTACTTTTCTCTGATGTGGCATAATTACATAAATTGCATGCGAATGGACGTTCATTAGTATGTAACAGCATATGTGTTTGTAAATAAGCTTTTCGTAAAGCAATATAATTACATAAATTGCATGCGAATGAACGTTGATTAGTGTGCCACAGCATATGTGTTTGTAAATGACGTTCCTGTAATGTGGCATAATTACATAAATTGCATGCGAATAGACGTTCATTAGTATGCGATAGCATATGTGTTTCTAATTGAACTTTTCGTAGTGCTGCATAATTACATAAATTGCATGCGAATGGACGTTCGTTAGTATGCAACAGCATATGTCCTCGTAAAGTACTTTTCTGTGATGCAACATAACCACAAACATTGCATGTGAATGGTCGGTCATTAGTATGCTTCTTCATATGGCGCCGTAAATTATTTTTCTCTGATGTGGCATAATTACATAATTTGCATGCGAATGGATGTTCGATAGTATGTGACATCATATGGCTTTGTGAATAACTTTTTAGTGATGTGGCAAAATTACATAAATTGCATACAAAAGTATGTTTGTTAGTATGCAACTGCATATGTCATACTATAATGCTTTTCTGTGATACGGTATACTCACACAAATTGCATACGAGTTTACGTTCGTTAGTATGTGATTGTATAGGTAATTGTAACACGTTTGAGATGCGAGATAATTACAAAAATTGTATGCAAATAGATGTTCGTCAAAATGCAATCGCATATGGATTCATGAATTATTTTTACAATATGCAGAAGAAGCACTTAAAATATATACAAACAGCCATTCCTTAATATGTGAGTACATACGAACTTTGATGAAACCGTTTTAAGAATAATTATACAAATTATAAGCTAACGAACGTTGCTTAGTATATGACCGTGCTATGTATTTGTAAATTGCTTTTTTTGTCCAAAAATATGTCACTGAAGTGTTTGTACACGTCTTATTAAATCAATTATTCGTAAAGATACAATATACACACAAATTCCTGTCTATACAACTAACATATTCCAATAACACTCTATTTTCTATTAATTTTAACAATGTTTTTGTGATGTGAGCTAAACAAGACATAAAACTAGAATAATTTTATAGTAGAACTTAACGCTGATATCTAACCTAATTTTTTGTTTGTTTACATATTTTTGTTTAACGAACTGTCGGCAAATATTGACCACAAATGATCGATATTTTACCACCATGGTCGATGTTATACTAATGGTGTTTATTATTTTCAGATGTCCTGGAAAGGGTATACGCAAAATAGCACCCGTTCTTCGTAGTCTGAGGACAACATGGGGCACTCCCTTACAGCAGTAAAAGAGAAGGATGTTCCAATAAGAAAAGCAGCAAGAATGTTTGATGTTCCATATGGAACCTTACAGGATCGTTTAAATGGTCGCTTTTGTCCATAAAAATACAAATTGGGAAAAAAATCAGTGTTCAATGACGAGCAAGAAGCTGAACTTGCAAACCATATTGTTGACATGGCAAGCGTATTTTATGGACTCACAGCAATTAAAATTAGTCAGCTTGCATATCAATTTGCAGAAGTAAATCGACTGAAGTATAACTTCAATAAAGAAAAGAAAATATGTGGTAAAGATTGGCTGTATTCATTTTTGCGTCGTAATCCAACCTTAGGCTTCCGAAAACCAGAAGTTACAAGTTTGAACAGAGTTTTAGCTTTTAATAAACAAGAAGTGGCATTATTTTTCGATAATGTCGAAAAACTCTGTAGTGAACATAAATTCGAAGCTCATCCGTATCTATAATGTCGATGAGACTGGTATTAGTAATGTTCATGTTCCAAATCGTATTGTAGCTAAGAAAGGTCAAAAACAAGTAGGTACCATTACAAGCGGTGAAAGAGGGCAGTTAGTGACTGTTGTTGTTTGTATGAGCGCTGCCGGTAGTTGTGTCCCACCACTGTTCATTTTCAAAAGAAAACGCATGAAAGAAGCATTGGGAAGGAATGAACCTACTGGTGTCATGTACAAATGTTCTAAATCGAAGTGGATAACTAAAGATATTTTTACCTAGTGGATACAGCATTTTACAACGTTTAAAGGGCTACCACAATTGATCCTGTTTTATTAATTATGGATAACCGTTCCACCCATTCCCACTTAGTCACATATAATTTTCGCAGGGAGAACGGTATTAAAATGATATCTCTCCCACCCCATACATCACACCGGATTCAACCTCTTGACGTCTGTTTATTTTGGTCTACTAAAAATTACTTATAATTAAAAGTGTGATAGATATATTAAATTAAAACACATAAAAAAATTTTGCAAACTGATACTGTAGAGTTATTTAAAAATGTCTACAACAGGGTAGCAACTATAGAAAAGGAAAGAGTCCGTGGTTTTGAGGTTACTGGAATACATCCTATAAATAGGTTCCAACTTTTTGATAAAGAATTTATCACCGCTTTGCCCGATGTTGATATATTTCCATTTTTTCACAGAATGCAGTACCTAGTGAGAGTTCAACCTCAGGTAACTTGAATGGTGAAGGTTTGAATCGAAGATCTCATGTAGCTAAAACTTCCAGATATGAGCAAACACCATCACCTAAGCCTGGACCATCTACTTCTGCGAGTAAACGACGTCGCATATCTTCTACTTCTACCTACAAAGATTTAGAGCTCGAGGAGCATGTCGATGACGAACTAACCGATGTCGACGATAAGATTCTTAAACCAAAATTGTCAAACAAATCCTTTGCAGATCTTTTGTCGTTACCATGATTAAAAACTAGAAATCAATTAAGGCAAATTTAACATTCAAAAATTATGACTTCGACTCCGGTGAAGGAAGAATTAGAAAAAAAGGAAGGAAAGCGGAGGATGAAACAGAAGAAATTGAAAAACGTTAAAAGATGTATTGCTCCTACGAGTAAGAAGAAGAATAATGCTGGGAAAGATGACATATGCTCCATATGCCATGATTTTGAGGTGAAAAGTGAGCTGTGGTGGAGATGTCGGGTATGTGGTTCTTGGGCTCATGCTGACTGCACAGACATCGAGAAAGCTGACTCTTATATCTGTTCTAATTATAAATTATTTTTTTTCATCTATTTATTTAACTTTGTAAAAAAATTATTAAAAGTATTTGTCGGATATTACCCGACTTAATGATCGATTTTACCCGACAGGTTAATATTACCCACCAAAAATAGATATTCCATTTTTCTCATTTTACAAAAAAGAATTATAACTAAATAATAATTGTTGGTGGTTGTATTAAGCATAATCCTTTTTTAGTTATCTCTTAAAAAACGAATTTTTTGCTTAAGTGGTCGATATTCGACTACTCTCCTCTAAGTACAACAGATTAATTGGCAATTGTTTAAACTGCATTAATTTTGAATACTTTCTTCCGTGATTATGTGGATTTTTAACGTATTCTTAACATATGCTGAAAACCTTGCCAATAGAAAGTTTTTGCAATCTTACGCTATTCGTACCGTAAACGTTAAAATCACGTGATTTGATACGGTATTTACTATAAAGTATTTATGAAGCAAAATGATAACACACAATCTCCTTATGAACTTTAATATTTTGAATAATGAAACTATATGTTTCAGGCCTCAGGCTGGGTGAATCTTCAGGTTAACGAAAAATTAAAAGGTTACAACATTGGACAACCTATTAAAGTATATGGAAAAAAAGTTTTATGTCATTAATAATAATAGTGTTGCATTATCTTACTTTTTTTAAATTTGAAGCCCCTCCATGGAAGAAACCCATGGAGGAATTAAAACAGTCAAACAATTAAAAACAATTCCTAGAAGTTAACGTCGGTAGACCTTAGAACAACACTAATATAATTGATGGCACAAAACTTTTTCTTCCCTATACTTTAATAAATTGTCCAATATTGTAACCTTTTAATTTATTGTTAACATGAAAATGCGTCCAGCCTGAGACCTGAAACATGTAGTTTTATTATTCAAAATATTAAAATTCTTAGGGAGATTGTATGTTAAAATTTTCTTTATAATTTTCACACCATTGCCAGACATTGTCTTCTTTTAATTACTAATATAAAGTATTTACTCTATAACGACAGTTTTGGCACGTAAAGAAATAGTGTGTTGCCCCAAAAGGACAGATTAGGTTTAGTAAATTGCTTTTTGTCTGTCTGTGATAACAAACATATCTAGGAAAGTTCGACATTTTGCGATAGGCAAACTAACATATGTAATTATTCATTAAGATATGTAGTCATCGAGCTCCTTGTTTTGTAGTTATATGATGGAAAATTTATTAAATGTTGCTGCGGTTAATAAAATGAATGATGTAGAGAACTAGAGGATGGTATCTTATACACTGTTTTAAATCCTCGAATACTGGGTAGACATAGAACACTGCAGTATGATTGTTTGAATTTAATGCAAATGAGCGAGGAAGAAATAAAACTGATTTTCAGATTTTTAAGAAATGATTTACAAATTCATAACGAAATTCGGACCCCGACAGGTATATAGTAACAGGTGTGTATGTTTGTAATAAGCGGCTTTAGTTAGAAATATTATTTTAAGGTAGCTATTGTAGTTAACCGACCTAAAGGCTGACTCAAACGCCCTCTATAAACGGTACACCGGCTCCATGATCTAACATCTAGTAGCAGTGGCTCAACGACACCTACGTTGTGTTGTTATAAAGTAACCCAAATTTACACTGGGAAGATGGCGTTAAGGCGGGTAGGTTTGAAATAAAACTACAGAATTTACCTAACTTGACTTTTAATCAAGAGAATAACCACTAAATAGGTCATTCGCATGAAAGCATAGAAAATTGACATTTAAAGCAAACAGTGCCGTACTCAGCTTGGGCGATTGGGGAAAGAGCACGGCAGAGAAAACCCCAAACTGCCCTCACACTTCCAACTGCATTTGGCACATCTCGACGAGGACGGGTAACGTACAAGTACCCAGATCACCAACACTAAAATTGACGGGATGTCAACTGTTACCCAGACATACCACACATGACAACTGAAGAAACGTTAGTGTAATCCAGCTAGTCTTTTTTGGTAGATACTGAGGTCGGCTAGGTTAATACTACCCAGCTAAAGTTGTAGAGGGAGGACACCGGGAAGATGACCTGCACCTTGACTACCGATGTTCCTCCCCGCACGGACATAAAATGTTAGTAATATTTAACAAGGCTCGAACACACGCGCCTACATACATACATTAACAGTTTCTAGCCCGTATTACAAAATATTTTACGAAGGCTAGCCGACTTCCTATTATTTGCAAAAGAGTACACTGCAAGTACATTGACAAGACGACATCAATCGCTGAAATAAACTTATGGTATGATTGCGCATAGTTAAAAAAGCGCTTATTATTTAATAGACTATCTTCAACATAGTCATAAATGCAAATGCGAAAGGCACGAGGATGGTCGGTCATATCAGAGATTCAATTTAATTACATCACAACAATTATCACAAACGTTAAATACTAGTTAATTATATAGGAACATCGGCTAGATAATAGGATAAATTAAACAGCAAGCATATAATTACGTTTAAACCAAGATATGAGCAATGCAGTTGTAAATGTGATTAATACGCGGAAATAGAACAATTACACATGATAAAAATGTCAAATGAAACATAAATATATCAAACGTTATAGAAGATGTAGGCAGCAAATGTATATCAAAATTTTCTAGCATAAGTACAAGCCCAGATTCAGGCACTAAATCTTTATATAAATGCATGTTATTTAAATATATTAACTCTAGTAAGCAAATGGTAAAAATTATTCATTATGATTGCATCGGTTAAAACGTACTTTTAAAAATTAAACGCATCGTGGCATTACAAATTACAAACAAAAATATACACAACAACGTGGTGATTAATTCAATAAAACCCAAAACAAATACAACATTAAAATACAATTCTGTTCATATGCAAACCTACCTAATAATTTGATTGAATATATTTAAAGAATGATGTGTTGGTACTTTTTTATTACTTGCTCGTAAAATCACAGTAAAGGTACAGTTACTATTGATTCTGTAACAGGTGTAATTCAATTGGAGTTACGACTCGGTGTTAAATACTAAATAAGCATTATTTCAATTAAACAAATATTATTTTTACTCTGATTTAGATACTAAATAAATAATTCAGATAAATAAATATTAGTTTTTGGTGGTTAAACCAAACAACACTCATTTACACATAAAACGTGCAATAAAATCGTAAATCACCTATATTAAACATACGTAAAGCAACCGGCATCAAATTCTAAGCCAAAAGCAACACATAAATATTCCTTTTAATGATTAAATAACTAACGGTTTTACAATAAGTACCAACAAAAACAAGGCTGGAATTACCAGATGTAATCAGATTACCTAAAATATCAACTACATTATAACTTAAAACATTACCTTTAATAAAAAGCCGCCAAGTGAAATTTAACAGCCTGCCATCTTGAAATCTCAAAACAAAGTCGTTTTTAACCTTGTCGACTCGATCAGAGCAGATCAATCAGAGTCTCTCAAGAAAAATGTTATATGTTTTGGTTGCAATAAATTTGGTCATATACGCAAAAATTGTCCAACGCATGCATGGAAGTCTGGCAAAAAGGTAAACAAAGAAACAAGTACAATCGAAAAAATGAATAATCAAACAGTGAGGTAATAAATAACGAATTAGACGACGATTCTTGGATACTTGATTCTGGAGCAACAAATCACATGACAAAGTGCTATAACTGGTTTACGGCATTTTCGAGATTTCCATGTTCAATATATATATATATATATATATATATATATATATATACAGGGTGCCCACAATCTATCTTCGTATATGGGTAACTTTTTTATTATAGAAGATACAATATTGGTTAAATTAGCAAAGTTGAAGAGAAATTTACGAGTAGTATGATGCTTTTTTGAAAACTTACCTAGATGCTCAACTTTTTTAGATATTTGAAAAAACTGAAATTTGCCATTTTCTTCAAACGCTAATAACTTTTTAACGGTTTAACGTATAGAGAAAATAAAACTGCTTGTAAGGTAACTTTTACGTAGAATTCAATAGCGTATATGACAATTTTAATTGGAAATGGGTTTTCAAGCTACAAACATAACCTCACTTTTTAAATGGAAACCATAGTTCAATATAACCCAAATGGAAAGGTTTTTCTTTTCTGATTACCCTGATGTAAGGGTTGATGTACTTATTTTCAGTAGTTTCTTCATAATAAAGAAAAACGATTTATTTATTTGCGGACATCAAGGAGTCCATGGATTCATATTACAAACAAAAAAAATGTGTAAAAATCAATAATGGAAACACAAGTTTATTGTAACTAAATTTATTATAAACTAAGAAAAATAAAATACTTAAAAAATTAACTATCCATACAATACAAATAACTTAATCAAAGGAAACAAAAATTAATTAATGCGAATATGCCCACTCCTACATTAACATATGCTCAAAATGACCTCCATTAGCTTGCAAACACATTTCGCACCTTTTAATTAGGTTTTGGTGCACCTTATTTAACGTTTGTGGTTTTATACTTGTAATAGCTGCTGTAATACTATCTTTGAGTTGCTCAATGTTATTGGATTTTTAGCATACACTACATCCTTTACAGTACCCCAAAGAAAAAAATCCAGTGGCGATAGTTCTGGTGACCTTGCCGGCCATGGAACAGGACCTGCATTGCCAATCCAATTTGGAAAACTACTATCAAGATATTCAGAAACGGCTTGAGCATTGTGAGCAGGTGCACCGTCATGCTGAAAATATTTTAAGTTTTGCAGTAAATGAAGTGGCAAATTATCTAACATTTCTTGCAATTCGTTTTGTAGAAAATTCAAATAGTGTACACCATTTAAATTATAATTATAGAAGAAAGGCCCAAGTATTTTATTACCAAAAATGGCACACCACACATTTATCGAAAATTGATGTTGATCCCGCCTTTCTTCTGTTAAATGGGGATTTTCCTGACTCCAGTAGACTGTATTTTTTCTGTTAAACATGCCTTTGTTAGTAAATTTTGCTTCGTCGGTAAATATAATAGTGTGACTAAAACCAGGATTATTATTTGTTTCATTAAGAAACCACCTACAAAACTGTTGTCTTCTCTCACAATCCTCATGATACAGTGTATTGCTAACATGGGTTTTGTATGGTTTGTAGCGGTTTTGTTTTAAAATTAGGCGAGCTTTTTCTGTAGAAGTAGCGCACTCAATTGCAGTTTCTCGGGTGGACGCTGTTGGGTTAAAATTTATGTAGGCTAACACACGTTCTTCATCATCAGTTTTGAATTTTCTTTTATCAGTACTGGGTTTTGTAAAAGCACCAAACCTTTTTAAATTGTTTTCTAATTTAGAAAACAATCGTTTATCTGGCTGCCTTCTTTCCAAATATCTTTCATAATACATATCACCAGCAGCATCACAATTTCTGTTACAGGCATAGTAACAAAAGAGCATGTCATTTTTTCGTCGTTTGTATACATTCTCTATTATAATCAAATAAATTTAAAAGTCTTCTACACAAAATTTGCAACCCAGAGCAAATAAACACTTTAACTAATAATATCTGACAAATGCCAGTTGTTTTGTTTATTTAAAATATGTATCCATGGACTCCTTGATGCCCGCAAATAAATAAATCGTTTTTCTTTATTATGAAGAAACTACTGAAAATAAGTACATCAACCCTTACATCAGGGTAATCAGAAAAGAAAAACCTTTCCATTTGGGTTATATTAAACTATGGTTTCCATTTAAAAAAAGTGAGGTTATGTTTGTAGCTTGAAAACCCATTTCCAATTAAAATTGTCATATACGCTATTGAATTCTACGTAAAAAGTTACCTTACAAGCAGTTTTTATTTTCTCTATACGTTAAACTGTTAAAAAGTTATTAGTGTTTGAAGAAAATGGCAAATTTCAGTTTTTTTCAAATATCTAAAAAAGTTGAGCATCTAGGTGAGTTTTCAAAAAAGCATCATACTACTCGTAAATTTCTCTTCAACTTTGCTAATTTAACCAACATCGTATTTTCTATAATAAAAAAGTTACCCATATACGGAGATAGATTGTGGGCACCCTGTATATATATATATATATATATATATATATATATATATATACGAATGGGCAACAATACAACTATGCAGGCACTTGGAAAAGGGCGTATATACTTTAAGGCGAATGTCAACGGGGAATGGCGTAATTGTCATATGGACGATGTTTTATACGTTCCCGATCTTCGCCGTAATTTATTTTCGGTAAAATGCGGCCCTAGACAAAGGCATGGAGTTGAAATCCACAAAAACTCAGTGTATATTCGTAAAAGACAACGTAACGCGCGCGATTGCCGTACGTTCTGGTCGTCTGTTTAAGATGCTTATTAAAATAAGCATAATGAATAAAATCGAAGCTAATTTGACAGAACAAATTAGGTTACAAATTTGGCACGAACGTCTTGCACATCAAAATAAACGTCACGTTAAAAGGATTCTTGATAGATACAACATACACGTTAAAGACGATAAAGAATTTTGTGGAGCATGTATTGAGGGAAAGCAGCATCGATTAGCCTTTAAATCACGGATGCAACGGGCAACTGATGTTGGCGAAATACTTCACGTTGACCTATGCGGACTAATGGAAAAAACTTCAATTGGTGGTTCAAAATATTTCATTTGCTTCACTGATGATTACTCACGTTTTCGGCAGGTTTATTTTCTTAAAGAAAAAACGGATGTTTTTAATAAAGTTGTTGAATGCATAAATTTTGTAGAAAAACAATCCGGAAAAAACATCAAAATAATCATGAGCGATGGTGGCTCAGAGTTTGATAATTTTAAAGTGAAAGGCCTATTAGCAGATAGTGGTATAAAATTTGTAACAGCAAATCCTTACACACGACAACAAAACGGAAGTGCCTAACGTACGAATCGAACAGTTGTTGAATTAGCACGTACAATGCTTTCAGCAAAAGACTTGCCAAAATCGCTGTGGGGCGAAGCAGTCAATACGACTGTTTATATTTTGAATCGTACAGGTCCAAGTCTCATTATTGAAATATGAAGTCTTTACTAGAAAAAGAACACGAATTGATAATTTACATATTTTTGGTACTAACTGCTACATTCGCGTTCCTGATCAGAACCGAAAAAAGTGGGATGCGAAAAGTCAGAAGGCTGTACTCGTCGGTTATTCAGAGAGCATTGATGGTTACCGAGTTTGGGTATGCGGAAGCAATATAATACAACGTAGTCGCAAAGTTGTTTTTGAACCAGAATGTGCAATTGAATCAATGACCATTCTTCCACCTCCAGAAACCGAGTTAGATTATAGCAACGAACAAGATGATTCTCAGGCAAATGTTGACGATAGTAATTACCATCTTCGTGATCGTTCGTTGATCAATCGTCCTAAACGCTTAATTGAAGCAATGGCAATGGAGGTTAACGAACCCGAAAGCTACAACGAAGCTGTAAGTTCAAAACAGGCTGTTCAGTGGAAAGCTGCAATGGATGATAAAATGGCTTCATTACAAGAAAATGGTATTGGAAGTTAGTTCAATTGCCAAAAGGACGTAAACCAATCACCAATCGATGGGTTTATCGAGTTAAAGAAATGCAGATGGTAACATTCAGCGTTACAAAGCTCGTTTAGTAGTTCGTGGATTTACTAATCGCGTGGTATCGATTAATTTGAAACGTTTAGTGTATTAAGTATCGCATCAAACGAAAAACTCCACTTAATGAAATTTGACTTTAAAACTGCCTTTCTCTATGGCAATTTAGATGAAGAAATTTATATGCAGCTGCCTGAAGGATACGAAGATGATACCGATAGGGTTTGCTATCTGATCAAGGGACTATATGGGCTTAAGCAATCGCCGAGATGCTGGAACAGACGACCAAGTGAGTTCTTAGCATTATTTGGTCTTCGAGAAGGCACAGCTGACCCATGTTTATATTTTAACGTGCAGAGCATTTCCAAAACCGAAAAACTATTGTCGGCGCTGTATGTTGATGACGGGTTAATCGCTGCATCAAATGAATTATTATTAAAAGATTTCATAAAGCGTCTATCAACTGAATTTCAAATAACGACGGATACGGTAGATTCCTTTTTAAATATACGGATTAAACGACTGGATGATGGCAGCATTTTTATTGATCAAGAATTATATGCCAACACCATTTTATAACGTTTTAATATGACCCACGCAAATTCAGTATCGACACCTATCGAACCAGGCTCACTTTCGGAAGAAGAACGTTCGAAAGATATGGTTAACACGAGGGCTAACGAACCATATCGAGAGGCTGTTGGAAGCATTATGCACTTAGCTATTGCAACACGACCGGATATCGCGTTTGCTGTGTGGTATATTAGTCGCTATCTTGACAGACTGAAGAAAAACATTGGGAAATGGTCAAACGAATTTTGAAATACATCAAAGGAAGCTCTAAATGGGATATTCTCTATCGAGCTAATGCTGAATCCCAATTTTTGGAAACTTTTAGTGATGCTGACTACGGAAATGATGTGAACACGCGACGATCGGAGTTTTAACAAAGTACAGTGGTGGAGTTATTGGATGGATTAGTAAACGTCAGCAATCAGTCGCTTTATCAACAACTGAAGCTGAGTATATGGCAGCAAGCAAAGCGGCCAAGGAGTGTGTTTGGATGACTCGATTACTGAATGAAATTACACCCCTAAAGAAAACTCCTACTCTACATATCGACAACGTAAGTGCTATCCGACTACTTAAAAACCCGGAATACCATAAGCGCTCGAAACATATCTACATACGTTACCACTATGTTTGCGAACAATATCAAAATGGTGGTTTTGATATTGAATATGTGTCTGGATATAAACAGGTGGCAGATATACTAACGAAACCTATACCACAAGTTCGTTTTGAATTCCTACGCAACTTGATTGGAATGGTTGAACTGGCAGTACGTGAGGCTGATCAAATATGATTTTTTCTTTGTTTTGTTGAGCAATTTTAGTTTAAGGAGAAGTGTTGTAGTATTAAATAAAATTGCCTAGAACGTAGGTATATGTTGTCAAGGTAATTATTAGAAAAGTTTTTTTTTGTTATTAATCGAGAACTGTCTGTCATTATGTAATTTTTGTTATTTATTAAAGCATATTACTAAAAGCTAGGTTTCTTTTCACGGGGAATAACCACAACAATAACGTATGTTGTGTATGCGTGCCAACATCGGATGGTGTTTTGGGACACACGCATTTGCGCTATCATCGTTAAACATATTGTGAGTCCGTATATAACCTCGTTTGTCTGGTCCCACAATGGACGTATGTGTTATATAATTAGACACTACTCATTTATCACAAAACAAAGTGAGGTTAGATTCAGTTTTCTGCAAAATTCTAAACATTCTTTATATACTACTTGCAATATATGTATACTATAACGTCCTTGTATGTATATAACTAGAGTGATTGCACATTTATACATAATACAATGACACTGTAGTTTAATTCAATTATTCACACTCCCTTGTATCAAATTATATCCATCTCTAGTTCGTCAGTAAAAACCGCAAATTGTAAACAAAAACAGCGTTAGCCTTTGTTGAATTCGAAGCACAGACCAATAATACAAGAGATGCGTCACTAAACATAAACAATTACAATTAAGTTTAGCGCCACCATGCAGATTGAAGCTTAACTACTTGCTATGGCGGGAAATTTATAACTAGTGATGAGCGCCATCTGGCGGAAAAAATGCAACTAAATGCGTATTTAGCGGGAATTCGAAATGTATTGCTTGGAAATGTATACAAATTAGATAAATATAAAATACAGTATCATATTGTAATCCATTGAACACTGCTTGAGTACTATACTTGTTTAGTTAAATACTGTACTTAGAGTTTGTTCAATGTATTACATATCTGTACCACATTTTATATTTTACTAACTGTATATTCCTAATTGTTATAAGAAAGATCTATCAAATCATTTATCATTCCATTCATTAAAAGGGATAGATAAACCTGTGACTTCCTTAGGAAAGATTTATGCTTTTATGTTAAAATGTAATCAACTTAATACAAACTTAAGTTTCACAAGTATATATTTAAATTTAAATATTTGTAAAATAAAAATATAAAGATGCTTATTACAAATTGTAATTGTGCAAAATAAATTCATTACAATTCAAGAAACTTTCAATGTGTAAAATAACATAACAAATTAAATTAATAAATCCCCTTCACCACAAAAATATTAGAAACTACATACGTATTTCGACAAATATTCTCTGGAACAAAATGACCATGGCAAACTCGTAAATTTTTGTAGACCCATGCAGGATTCATTTTTTTCAGAGAAGCTGTTCCAATTAAATCCATCCACTGGTAATAAACATACAAAAATTTCTTTGGATTGGGAAATCTATGGCAAATCGCATACCTGTTTTCACAATTGAAAATTGCACGTTTTCTAAACTGTGACATTATAATACTTTTTGCCTGAAATTACTGCTACTGACCAAAAATAGATACGGAATTAAAACAAATATTGGTCGGTGTGGTCATCCTCATTTTGTGAGACGCGCAGCATAGACCACATAAACTATAGATGGGAAATTTCCTTATTAACATTCAAAACATAGTTGCTGGCGCCATCAAGCGGGCTGGTACCTAAACATTAGCCCGGACCTTAACCATATTACTTAAAACTTCAGAATGGCGCCCTCTAGTGATACATACATGATATAGCGTTTTAGATAAGGTTTAAATCTCGGCTAAGATTTAGACTTGGCTGTTCTCACTGCTTCGGTTTAAATGCTCGCTCCTAGTATCACTTAAGTTACCAAATTTACATTGTTTAATGCTCTAACTTTTTCAATAATATAATGTAAATTTGATAACTTAAGTGACACTTTACTAAGTCGAGCATTTAAGTCGAAGCGATGCAAACGACCTTTACGCAGCAACTAAATTAAGCCAATTTGTATAACACATATCCTTTGATTTATATACTTTGTAACATGTTGAGTATACAAATGGTAGCGATACAATTTATCTTTCTTCTATTGCATTTACATGCATTTAATTACTTGCAAATGACTACATTTTAAAACATTATTATCTGCTTTACACAGCAATAATGACCTACAAAGAAACTCAAATGTTGGGAGGCACATATATTTATTGCAAATATGTGCTTACAGTACAAACACTCATCTAAATAAATAATTATATTTCAAGCTTTGATACTATACAACACACAATATTTGGATTTATATATAAATATTATCATGCATCTGGAATAGTGCGAGCTAAGTACATGATTGTGTACAAATACATTAAACATTTAAGAATTACATAAACGCAACTGAGATTGTACCAATATGAATGCAATATCGTTTTTGCCACATGGATACACAAAAATCATTAACTTCTAATATCCACTACTCTTGAAAACTACAAAACATATCTTAATATTTTTTTATAATAGCACTAGCTACATATCAAGTACCTTATAATAAATCAATATTTAATACATATTTCTAATCCTAAAAGCCGGATCTCAACTGAAAGTAATGCACAGCTAACAATGAAAATCGGCATATCTTAAAAAACTTATTATAGTTGAGACCAGACAGATTCTTTTCTAGATCAAAAGATTAGTCAACTTACATCTACTTTGATTAGGAAAGTACTGAATTTTGTGCCAGCCAGATCAAGTGATCACGGTAATCATTGTTTTGATCTTACCACAATTATACAATTACAATACAGTGCTACTACAACAGACCATTCTATTTGTTAAAGTGTCATTGCAAACAACTATATTATTCCAGTGGTTTGACTCTTTAGTATAATGATTGACATGCGAAATTGTTTAGTTTAGTTATAATTTATTTTTACAATTTAACTGTATATGTTCAATGCCAATGCATAACACAAACATATAACCTATCTTACAATTTAGATATGTAACTTATCATCTACTATTTATTATTATTATTTAAAATACAATGCTACTAACAGCGGTGGTAGCAATCAAAAACATTAACGTTTGTTAACGTATATTTTATAAATTAAATTAATAAATTGCCTTGGCAAACTGACCCTTTTGTTTCAGGAAAAGGATCAAATATGTCTTGGGAGTAGTGCATTCCATAACGTGACTCTTTTGACAACAGAGAATTGATTCCAAAAGAAGTGGAGTATTTTTACCACTGCATGTTATGCAAATACGGTTATCAGTAATAATTATGTAGGTGATTGTACCTAGATAGTTCTTTTAAAGGTTGATTTTGTTATGGCACTATATTACAATAAGTAATATTTACTTATATCGACTGGCAAATGGTTCCCACTCTAGGGACTCTAATAAGCTGAACAGCTTACTTTATTGTCATAGCTGCTCACAACCTGACAAGCTGCTTTACATTGAACTGCCTCAAGATGTAAAGCAAAATATTGGGTTGGGAGATTCCAACTGCTAAATAATGGTTTAGAAAGCCCACAAAACAGACATATGCTGCTTTATGTTGTAGGATACACCAGAAGGGCATTACCTATTTGAGAAAATTCAATTTTGTGTTAGCTTTGGAAGCTACATAAATTACACGTTTATTCCATTTCAGGTTGTGACTGATAATAATACTCAAGCATTTATAATTGTCAGACTCTTTTTAGAGTTCCCAAATTCAATGTATAAGAATAGGTATAGGTAGAGTTGTACACACCACATTTAACTCATTCAGTCATATTGCAGTTGATTGACATTGGCATCTACCCATGTAGAGAGGCAGTAGATTTGAAAACTAGTTAATGCGGGCTTTCTTATCGTTTACATATTATCAACTCGAGATATTAACTGTGATAATAATATTATTATTAACCTTGATAATAGTATTATTGTATAAGTTTTAGTAGTCATATAATTGCTTTGAGATAAATATTTCTAAATTAATTAATTAATTAAGAATAAGGTGGAACCAAGTACCAATAATCCTTGCAACACTTTGGAAAAAACAGCAACTGATTTTTAAAGTAGTGTTTCCAATATTAACTTGCTGGGTGCAACCAGTTAAAAAGAATTTAGTCCATGACAGAACGACCAATTTCACCCAATCATTTAATAAGTAGTTTGTAAAGCATGCTATCAAAAGGCTTTAGTCTGTTACATGTCAAAATTGGCATTTTACAGTTCTAAATTTGTGAGTGAATTTGCGCCAATATTTTAAAAATAGACTTGTGCATTTCCGTCACTTTGGACAGTTGCGTCGGCGCAAGAGAATGCGCAGACGTGGTGTGAGGAAGTAAGTGCGCGTTTTCCGACACGACGATTGTTAACCAACGAAACGTCGAACAGTGAGGTTTATCTGTGCCGTCTCTTTGTCTTTTCTTTTTTAGAATGTAGGTTTCCCTTTATCTTGACTTATCGTTCCCTACCTTATTCCTATCGTACCGCTACAAACGAAGAAGAGGGAAGACAAATTAATCTGGCTTTAACGACGGCGTAACCCGACCCACGCCCAAAATGAAGATAAGTATGGCTCCTGCCGCAAGGATAACCGCAAAGTCGTGAAGCGTTCCACATTTGTGAGTACATTTTATCTTTTTCTTTAAGGCGCATCTTGTATCACTGTAAACATTTTTGGTATGTGATACAATTTGAGGCGCAATTATGATGTAATATCTTGTTGTGCAATATTGAGTATATGGTTAGCATGTGTTGCCAACTGTAGTAGTGACTCATGACGGTTGCGCGGGACTATAACAGTGACCTTAGACTATAACAAATCATATCAACAAATTTAACATCAAAAAGTATTTCTTGTCAGGGTTATCTGCAATAGTTTGTATAAATCAGGTGGAAGCGGCCTCATAAGAGTACTATCGTTCTAAAGCCAAATTAAAGGGAACCCGAATAATTGATAGCATCTAGGATTCCCATTATGTAGCAATTTATAGCTCTCAAATGTACAACAGATTGTACATGATAGACTGGTGGATCTATAATTTAATGGGTTAGATTTTAACTCCCTTTTATGCACTGGCATTACATGTTCCTCGTGCCAATTTGACTAAATTGTGTTACAATTATTAATGCAGATATTAAATAGCAAGTTTAGGTATGTTAATATCAACTTTCTACAAATATTAATCAATTGACTGTTGATTAAGTGTCAAACCTTTTTGTTATAGTAGAGAGGAACAGGATTGTAAAATCATCTTTTAGGCAAAATATAGATACATATTGCATACTGTTGTAGTAAGTATTTAAATAGTTCCCAGTAACTGTTAACCGACCACTGTGGTTTATCCAACAATGGTAATTAATGGCAAGAAATTTATAAAGTCTCACTATACTAGCATTTTTGTAGTAATCACTGTTTTCTAAACACTTTGCAAGTTATTTCAATTATTTAAAGCTAATCGAACTGGATGATTTACTTAATGGGTTGAGGACGCTGCATGAGAGAATTATTGTCCATACCATTATCTAGAACTATATGACCCCTGGTTGTACTATGCAGTATTTGCCCCAAGTCCTTAGAGAGATGGTAGTTAATATGAGATGTTCATAGCGACTCAGATTTGATGGTCTATATAGCACTTAAGAAAGTTAAAATTATTACCCACCAACATGCCTGTATGAGTATCTGAACTACTATTTGATTATGTAATTATCGCCACGAGCTGATCAAGTAAGACTATCGACTGAAATCTGTAGGCTGCTATGAGACACATCAGTTTGTCATTTGAATGGATGTTAACTGAAATAATTTTGTACAGTGCTTGATACACAGGTGAAGATGTTGGTATTCTGTTATGGCAATTAGGACTGTACCACCTCCTGACAAGTGGTCACATTGGTAGCTGCAGTGGCAGTTTTATGGTCGAGAATACAATTTGCAAACAAGATCCGAAGGGTCAAGGTTTGCAAGTATTCGAGACCAAAACTGCACTGTACGATTCAAGGTGCATTTGAGACTTTTTATCATACCATCATAAATTATTAAAGCAAAAAAATTCGAAGCAATCTTTGTGGAGTTCCATTTTTCTATACGTTTAATGAAAAAAAAGCAAATATCAAGCCAGTAACACTTCCATTGTGATGACAATTTACTTCTACCAAATATTAATAATAGCTAATAGCATCGAAATTTGGATGTTTTTGCACTTTGAATACAAACTCCAGTGCTGAATAAAATATTACATCCTGCTGTCATGCTGACAATGAACACTGAATGTAAAGTGTTACATTTCAAATAAAAGTGTTGAAATGAACTACTTTTGAAATAGGTATAACGAAAAAGTCATTTTAGCTACTGCTCGTGTTTTTATCCTAAAGTGATTTGAAGACAATTACCTTAACCTGAACATTTGCTAGACAGTAATTTAGATTCACGAGACGATCTTTAGCAACTAATTAAAGGATTGCACAACTTGAAGAATCTATAGTGTTTTGTATTGATGCAGTAACTGACTGCATCAGAAAAGTATACACTAAGAAACTAATGAACATTTAGAGGTTCCCATATAGAACACCACAAAACTTGTGTGCCATACTACCTATATGCAACTATGTTCTTCTCTGTACACCAGTGAGATCGTCTACACTGACTGATGTTTTATTTGTATTGTATATAGCAGCCACGTATCTTGCCAATTAACTATAAATATTTCTATGGTGATGCAAAAACATATAATAAGGTTCTGTTACAATTTCTATAACTTTTATGTTATCTTATATCTAATTCCTATGTCTTTTATGCAATCTAGAATTATAGTGCAGTTTTGCTTGTTTATAAATTGCATATTGCAAGGGAAGTCTCAAGTCCTTTCCACTTAATGCCCTATTTATTCCCACACACCAGTTATGTGCTACAAAACAAACGAACTTATCAACTAATTGTTTGTGAAGAACTCTCCTATGTTCTATACAACTAAAATAAAAGTTAGCATTTATAACAACAAAATTAATTAAAGATGCCAAACAATGTTTCCTATTACATATTTTTCGCAACGAATCTTTACATATATTATACATATTACAAAACGCTCTTATTACAACGGGTGTACAATATTTTAATTTGTCAGGAATGCCATTTAAATATTCTTTTTCAATAATTAGGTCGTACCAATCTTTTAATTTATCTGATGAGAATATTTAATGTTTGCAAATACGGCAAGTCCCAATTAATGTGATAATATATTTTGTCATAAATCCACTTATGTACCCTATACTTATTTTGTCAACATAGCGAAAACTTATTGCAGGAATTTGAAAATCCAATCTTTCCGGTTCTTCTGAACAATCCTCAGCTTTTTGCATAACAAAATTTTGTACACTAGGAATTATATTGTCCGAGTGTTCTTCTTTACAGTTTGCCGATAGAGAGTGTCGACTTACAAAATTGTTTACCAATAATGTTTTAAAGTGTGACCTAAATTGTGATGAATTTGGATTTATATCTCGAACTCCTTGCTGTCTGATCTGGCCAAAAAAATGTTCAAAAGGATCTTGATTAAACACCCGGGGTTTAATAAAATTAATATTTTTTGCACGCAAAGTATAAAAAATTTCATTTAAACCTTTGAGTGTAATAATCCAGTTTAGTAATGTAGGTGGTCTAACCTTTTCAACTGTTCCTTCAGCTGTAACAAATAAAAATCAATTACATTACTTAGTAAATTAAATTTCTATATATGTAGTTGACTAAACAGTATCACATACATTTTATGAAAAAATTTCCAATTTATTGACGATGCCTGTTCTCAATAAAAATACTATGCCTAACATTGAAACGTATTACAGTAGTAAAACAACCTATTTATTTTGAAGACGCATAAACAGTACAAGTCAAATATAGAACATAGATCTTTTCTTCCATTAGATATAACCAAACATTTTAACCGTTTATTCAACCATATCATTAAACCAGTGTAAAACTAAAAAACTAGTAATTTCAAAAACCATGAATATCGTGATAGCTTTACATGATAGTATATTTTTGATGTCCTTAAGGTCAACAAGTTTATTTTTGACAATATATTGATGTTTTGAGGTCAAACCACTAAAATAATGCCCCTTCTGTGCTTTTACATCAGTTTTGAACTGATGTGAAAACATGATATAGAAATACTAGTTTCATTGACAGCATGTAGTTTACATATCATTAATTATATTTAAAAAAAATACCTTGGAAATACATATTTTGCAACTGACGACAAGCATCCTTCCAAAACTCCACATGTGTTGTATTTTCAGACACTGCACATCTCAAACGTTTTCCACCACGTGGATACAATGAATAGCCATTGACACTATCAAATAAGGTGTCAAAAAATTTTAATATTTGCGAAGTTCCAAAGCTTTGAGCAGTTAATTTTTCTCCTTGAACGCCTGCAGCACCTGTAAAATAATATAATCACAAATCAAATTGAAGCACTGACTGACTAACATACCAGAACGAGCCATATAAGAGACAAAACAGATGCAACAGTGTGGCTAAATACTTGTGTTGCACAAGAAACTTTCATTTTTTTAACTTTAGTTCGATTTACGTGCAATTCGGTTAATTTGGGCATAGCACGCAGGCTTCCAGCTGTATTGTCAATGCAATAAGCTATTTCAATATCAGTCCATTTTGCAACATGGATGTCATTCTTGTACTCCCATACCAAATTTTTCTTTAATAGATTGTTTCTCACACCTTTTATTAGGTGTGGAGGATCATAAATATGTATAATTTTGTGCCCATCTACAAAATATGATTTCTGTGAATGATTATAATTTGGTTCTCGATAGGAGTTCTTTTGTAAATAATTAATTGCTGCTTGATTTGAACTGCCTTGATCGCTTATGGTAGCAATAACAGAAAGACCAGTCTGTTGGCATTTTATTATAGCACATTTGATTAATCTCACTAAAGCAACAGTTTTAATATTGGATTTAGAAAATGCATAAGGCAGTGGCTGTTTCCATTTCCTTGTTATTCCTTTTACAAGGAAGACTAGAGCATGATCAACAATTGCAATGTTTGATGTTATGTGGTCTAAACATTCAAAGCCTTCAATTTCATTTACACTGATATTTATTTGCAAATTTGGTTCAATATTCATCTCATCAAACATTAAACAGCAATTTCTGTGAACTTCTGGTAAGGATGATACACTGCTTTTTAAATTCTTAAAAATAACATAGTTAAACCCAGGTTTCACAGAAATTTTTCTTAATAATGCCATAATTGTTTTCCTTGAAGATAGAGATAAAAATTTAGAAAGCGTCCTGTACCCTTTGCCAGTCTGCTTACTTAATACCAGAGTCATGATTTTATCATCTAACGTGTATCTTCTGCCTTTGGGTTTTTTGTGCTAAGAAGATTTGGCTCTTTAGAAATTTTGTCATTGTTTGGTTCATGTTTGATGTTATTTCGGCTACTACTTCTTCTTTTGAACGTCGCTTCCACTTTTTTTTAAATTGCTCTCGTTTCTTATTTTATATGCATTGGCCGATCTTTTTAATTGTTGTGCAGCTAAGTAAAATTTCCGAGCTTTTGGTGTCAGCTGTGTAGCTCTGGTTACACCAACGTCTTTCAGTTGATGAGTAATTTTTACAATGTCATAAAATTACAAATATCTAATAATAAGCGAACAGCTAAAGTTTGGGAAGTGATTTAGTACAGTGTTATTTAAATGTTTATGACGAGGCAAGGAGCATGGTCCAGAATTCCTAAAAGAGTACTGTAATAATAACTTCCCAGGCATGTATTGTGAGACAATCTTTAAATCAAAATAAAAATTTAAAACAATAGGCACTTCAGTGTCATGTTGTTAATGGTTATTTATAAATTAAGTGCGAAAAGCGATACATTGAACAAAAATAACAATTAACGCACAATGCAAAGCGGAGCCCATTAATCACTTGAGAGCAATAATGTCACTTTTTGCTTGAAATGTATACAGAATTTTTCTACAATCACTTAATAAAATAGAATTTTTTTAATCATTGACTTTATTAATACTATGAACTCGTTCAAATAGTTTAAACTATGGTGATTTTTCTCGAATTATATTTAGCAGCCTGCATATTATATAAAATTAGTGATAAAGGAAATAAAGTGATAGGCTCTGCTTAAACAAGTTAAGAAAAAACTTACTTCGATTAGACGAATCCTCAACTTTTATTTTTATAGTACTTAAGTGAGCACATAGAGACTGTGGCCTCTTTGAACTGGATAAATGTAATTTTTGTTCGGAACATGCAGATGACGACGATATCACAATCAAATTGGAACTAGTTTTGGGCGAGATACTTTCAGGCTGCATTTGAACTTTATCTAAAAACATATTTAAACAATAATCACTACTGTAACTATAGTAACCCATTAGTTTACCATTTTCATTTACAGAGTCAATATGTACAGGTGTTTTAATTATTAGGGGTAAATTTTGCGATGGAACAGAGTCTTTCCTCAAGAGGTTATTAAATGCATTATTCTCTGCTGTAAAATGGATATGACATATTCGGTAAGCTTTATAAACATACAGCGGATCAAGTTTTTTCAGTAAATTGTTTCCAATAACATCAATCCAACTCTTGTAGATGTACAAAAACTTGAGGGTTTGGTAATCTATGCCTTACCGAAGCTCTATCCTCGCACTTTAAAACTGCACAACTTCTATATCGCGGCATAACTCCAATAGAAACTAGAATTTAACAAATGCTACTAGCTTTGTTAGGATTATGATAAACCTTACCTTCTGTGGCTGCAGGAACAATTACTTAAACTAGAACTTGCTAATGTTGAAGTTATTTTTCTAAAAACTAACTTACAAACTATAAAAATGGGAAGTGAAAATACCTTTATTAATCTACAAAGAATACTCTCCAAACAAGCGTAATAAATGCAATATTAAACAAAAATGAAACAAACAAATTTTAAGTTAGCGTCTTAGCTCCATTACATAAATATGAGGCGCTACCTAACGTGGAATAATTAAATGAAAGCATCCGCCGATATAGATACCTTCTTCACAATTATTAATGTAAGTGGGTACCAGGCCGCCACTAACTTTGTTTAAAATCTCGTATAAAGATAACAGGCTCCGACGCTCAGCTCATTTTAATTGACAGTTACAGATATCTGTAAAATTTTCAATTTTTACTCCGTTTCGATGCGGCAGGTGGCGCCAAAAACTTTATTTTAAAATCGCCTATAGAGTGACTACCCCCTGATTCGAAGCAACGAATAAATGCATTGAAATGTTTTGTGTAAGGTAATTGTTCAACGTCCGGCAGTACGTTAAAATATTATAGTAGGCGTTGCAAAAGCTTTCCCCGTAAGTACAATATCAATATTGCATCAAATGTAAGGTACATTTTACTGATTTCAGCTAGCACTGGCGTTAAGAAAGTTCATGTTACCCTTATCGTGCATAGTAGAAGATGAAAACAAAAAAAAAATGCATTATAATAAAAAAAAATCAGACTTAGTTGAGCACTGAAACCGTGCTCTCGAGTACGGAAAGCGTGATGATTACCACAACGCTACCGAGACAGACGAGAATGAAATAAGCGTCCCATGGCAGTAATGCCGTGCCTGCAATGAGAGGTTAGGTTACTGTTAGAAATAGATATTATTATTAAAAAACACAAAACACAAATCACTCAACACGCATATCAGAACAGTATGTAATAGTTCTAGCAACAACTGTTCTGATATGCGTGTTAAGGGATTTGTGTTTTTTAATAATAATATCTATTTCTAACAGTAACCTAACCTATCATTGCAGCCACGGCATTACTGCCGTGAGACGCTCGTAGAATGAAATCGTTGGCAATTGCATAGAATATACCTTACGGAATAGAAGAGAAACATCCATAATAAAAATTATATTGTTAATACTGATTTGCCATCTATGAGACGAGGCTGGTACTAACAAAAAATTTCTGTAATTGTGCTGTTTACACTACTAACGTGTCAATTTATACAAAAAAAGACAACCGACACACAATGTTCCCAGGCGGGCACCCATTCAAGTACTGACCGCGCTCAACGTTGCTTAACTTCGGTAATCGGACGAGAAGCAACACTAAAGTGTAAACGACCACGGTTAGGGAAACTTTTGTTATATCGCAAAATTTGAATCATTGTACAAAGTATAGTTGTACGTGATATTTTTCATGCTTGAGATTGTCATGTACATTTCCACTAACGTAAATTTTATAAATATATTTTGATATGATTTGGTGCTTTTCAACGTGGCATGGTCGTTGTCTATATTAAAAATCCTGTTCCGTGTATGTAAAATACATATGCGAATGCACCTAGCAAATATTCAAACTCCGCGTTTTCTGAAAATTACTCGAAAATTTAATAAACGACGGTCGAGAAAGGCGATCATTACATCATAGCAAGCACCCTCTTCTTATATGAAAATACAATTTGTATTTAATGTCAGTATTCTATATACATAGAATAGTATAAATACTATCAGTGCTTTGCATAAGCTAACCTAACTAAAAGGACTTCCCTAAATTAACAATAATGTATTAAAAACCTATTTACCTTAAGTGTTAATTATTTGAATTGCTATTGAAAATTCAAGGTTCATGAATAACCGTTAATTAAGTTTTGTGGTTATGTTATGTTTAATTATTGTTTCCGTAGCAATTTTTTTTGCCGACCTCTTTGTGCGTGCTGCCATCTTACAGGCGAGAAAAGAATGCATTATATGAACCAAATATGGTCTATTCAGTTTCGCCCCTTGGGCAGTTGTATATGTGTGATTATCAAGGACATTGTGCTTGGGGATTATGATACCACCAGATTTTTAGTAAAAACCCACATTCCTATTGGTGAGGACCACATAAAAAATAGAAGATATATTTTTACGAATAAGCAAACTACCGCTTCATAACTGCAAACTAGATATGAACTTGAAAAGTGGACTATCATATCAATTCCAAATGAAATAATTTTCAACAAGGCGTTACAAGTCGTAACAATAATTTTTCCAAAAATGTTATCTTCACTTACACTGTAACGCAAAAAGAATTAATGTGATTAAAATTTATATTTATACCAAATTTACCGCTGACGGAAATTACATTTCAACTACCTTGTGTAGCAATTGCGATTAAAATGATCGCTCCTATGGAAATCAGCTGTAGGACAAAGCCGATACTCGTCCATCTGGAGCACATACTCACCCCGAAAAACAACAATCATATTTTTCTAATAATTGAAGCAATTCGCCGAGATCAAGCAAGGCACTTGGAAAACATTTTCAAGCACTTAAACGCAAGTATGAAAAATGGAGACAACATATTTGTCCTTGTTTTTGTTAACAAACAACCAGACTCCATACGTCTGCGTTAACCTTTGTGTCGCATCAGTAGTTTTAGTACTTTATATTTCTTTTAATATTAGTTTGTATCTTTCTTGTTTAGTATGACGTCCCGTCACTGCGTTTTAAGTTAATATAAAATATTTGCAGGGCAGTGGTAGTAACCTGTTTTTAATTGAGTGCCAAAAGCTCTGCGAGTATTGCTATTTTAGTTATGAAACGACGACGAAGCGCGCCGTTCGGTTTGTAGTGTAGTGAGTTAAGCACGACTAAAAAGTAAGCAAGTGCGTTGTGAATAATGCAAGTGCAAACAGAGTTATGTTTTTAACAATGCAGTCTAGTGGTGAAGCTTGCTGAAATCTTCACCAAAGAACAGTTTGTCTACGACATAACTTAAGATCAATCCCACTGAATATTTTCATTATTGAAAGTACAAGTCGACGTCGTGCGAAATATTAAGGTTACTTAACCGAATTCATAGATACCTGGGTTTTGTGTGAAGTAAACATTCAGCGCGCTGGGTCGTCTGCATAGCCGAGCTTTTAACATTCCAGAGAGTTTAACGTTTGCAAGGAAAGAAATGAACCGGTTCTAAGCCTAATATATTTTAGTACAGGTCACTCATGTAACGTTTTGAATATTCGGATTTGGTTTATTTAAGGATAATGATAATTAATATCTACCATTTTGCTGTCAACTATAATTAGTTCTCTTAAGTGGTGTAGGGTCGATTTAGTAATCAGTTATACGAGTTGGTTTCATTATTTCTTTTGTACTTTTACTAAAAATTATTGCATTAAGGGACTATACAGAACCCACTTTATTTCAATCACGTAAAAACACTCTGTTTGAGGTGAAAGTCTCACCTTACAAGACTTAACAACACGTATTGACTATTTTGAACGCATTATCTCAAACTTACATCTATTTAAATGTTATACAAATTAGATTCAATATTGAAACGTAAATTATTAGTATCGAATCAAAGCCGAATACGCAATAATGATGCATATTTCAATAATGTAAGTATTTATATAAACCGTTTAACACTTTAATACGAAATGTTAAACCAAAGCGGCGTGATTTAACGTAATGTTCTTGTAATTATATACAAATATTTGCCTAGGAATTTTAATTTGCTACAATATTTTACTCTTGTAATAGTTTATTTGATCATTTGTTCGATTATTCGGACGTTCATGCATTCCACTTATTAATTCATTCATTCTTTTATTCATCCACTTGGTCTTTAGTAAGATTATTTTTTTGTTAGTTCACTTTTTCATACAATGACTTATTTTCTCCTTCCTACTTCATTCTTTATTTATCAATTCATTTAGTAATATGCATTTATTTATTCATTTATTTAATCAATCATTCTTTTCTACATTACTCAGTTATACATTTGTTTTTTCTTGTTCGATTCTTCTATTCTTTAATTAAGTTATTAGTTTGACTGTTTTTACACTTATTATTTTTTTAGTAATGCGTCATATCTTTATTGATTCATTTGATCGTTTGTTCGAATACCTACACCCATACGTTCGTTTATTAATCCAATCACTTTTTTATTTATTTATTTAGTCAATAGTTAAATTATTATTTTCTTATTCATTTATTCATACAATCACTTCTTTATTCGTTCCTACACTTATTCATTCCCTAATGCACCTATTCACTAATCCATTTATAAATTTAATAATTCATCTAATCAATCATTTTTTTCTCTATTTACTCAGTTATTCATTATACTTTTTAAAATCTTTTATTCATTAATTTAGTAATCGAGTCGATTATTCATACACCTACTCACTCCTTTATTTATTTATTTCGTCAATTGTTCGATTCAATATACCCATGCGTTCATTTATTAATCCAGTCATTCTTTTTTCATCGTTTTAGTCATTATTTAAAATATTTTTTGTTCATTCCAACATTAAGTCATTTAATGAGTTATTCCTATCGAATTTATTCATTCATTCCTTCATTTGTTCGTAAAATCAATTCTACATTTAGTCATTTATTAAATTTTTTGGTTTATTCACTATATCATCCATTTATTTAGTATATACAATATTTGCTAGCTCAATCATTCATTCCCATATTCGTTTATACATTCATTTGTTCACTTCTCCATTTGGTCGGGTTTTCACTCGTTTTTCCTTATTTGCTTGTTTTATTGATTAATTTAGTCTTTGTTCGATTAATCTTACACATCGTTCATTAGGTCATTTGTTTGTTTATTCACACACTCGTGCATTTATTCATCAATCCACTCATTCTTTTAATCATTAGTTAGAGTATCCTTTGGTACATTTATTCATTAATCTACTTAATCAGTCATTCTTCTTGCACATATTCATCCATTCCATTTATTTGTACAATCATTCGTACTCATTTCTACATATATTCATTTACTTAAATCCTCAATTCATTTACTAATTCATCCATTTATTTAGTTGTTTATACACTGTTTGTTAATTCATTCTTTCTTTTGTTCGTTCATACAATCGTTCGTTCACTTCTCCATTTACTCAGTTTTCATACATTTTTCCTTAATTGCTTCCTTTATTAATTAATTTAGTCTTCGTTTGATTAATCTTACACTTATTCATTCAGTCAGTCATTTATTCGTTTATTCACACACTCATATTTTTATTTATTTATTCGCGCATTCTTTTAGCCATCCATTTACTCATCAGTTAAAGTAATCTTATGCCCATTCAATAATTAATTATTTAATCAGTCGTTCTTCTCACATTCATTTATACACCTATTCGTACAATCATTCGTTAACTTTTCGTACATTCCTTCATTTATTTAGTGATTAATCCATTTACTAGTTTATCCATTCATAAGTTGTTTACACACTATTTGCTAATTCATTTTTCTTTTATTCATTTTTCATTTGTTGTTCGTGAACTTGTTTACTACTTCTCCATTTACTTAGTTACCCATTCGTTTTCCTTAATCGATTCTTTTTTCATTAGTTTAGCCGTTCGTTCGATTATTTTTACACCTACTTATTCATTTAGTCATTTGTTTGATTATTCACACACTCGTGCATTCACTTATTATTCACAATTCTTAGTCATCAGTTAGAGTATGCTTTTGTTTATTCAATGATTAATGTATTTGATCAGGCAAACTTTTCGCATTTATTCACCCAATCATATATCATTTTTTATTTGTTCAATCATTCCTACATTTATTTGTTTATTTATTTATCAATTCAGTCGTGAATGTATTCCTTTATTTATTCATTTCCTCATTTCTCCATTTCTCAGTTATTCGTTAATTTTTTCTTGCTCAATCCCTATACTCTTTAATTTAGTCATTCGTTCAATAATTGTTACATTTATACAATCCATTATTCATTCGTTTAGTCATTTGCTGGATTATTCATACACGTGCGCATTAATTCCTTAATATTTTTATTTTTTTATTAAACCATTTAGTCACTAGCTAAATTATCCTTTGTTCAATTAAGCATTAATTTATTCAATCAGTAATTCTTCCCACATTTGTTCATCCATGCATTCATTTATTAGTTATTTATTTTATGTATTCGTTAATTCATTCTTTTATTCACTCATACAGTCATTCATTCATTTTTCTAATTTAATCAGTTACTTATTCATTCCTCTTGGATCGATTACTTTGACCACTAACTTAGTCGTTGGTTTGATTATTTTTACAACTTTGTATTCCATTATTTATTCATTTGGTCATTTGTTTTATTATTTATACGCTCATGCATCCATTTATTAATCCAGTTGTTCATTTATTCAAACATTTAGGCAATAGTTAGATCAGTCCTTGTTCATTTCATCATTAACTTATTCAAACAATCAGTGACTCCAGCGCTTATTCATCCATACATTTATTTATGCATATAATTATTAGTGTATTCTACCCTACATACATTCCTTTTTATTTATTAAATCATTCACTATTTCATCCATTTATCATTCATTCATTCATTTTTCTCCATTTATCCAACTATGCATTCGTTCATTTTGCCTTTATTCATTAATTTCCTTATTCGTTCGATTATTCTTATATTTATTCGTTCATTTGATCATATGTTCGATTATTCAAATATTATGCAATTATTTATTCATTCATTTATTCCTTGTTTAATTCTTTTACTTATTCATATAGTTATTAGTTAGATTATGCATTAAATCATTTATTTTGTTAAAGCAGTCATTTATCTTCGTGTTTAGCCATTCAATTATTCCTTAATTTGTTCACTTATTCGCACGATCATTCCCATATGCATTCATTCACTAGTTACTCTTTTCGTTATTTATACATAATTCTGGTATTTCTTCATTTAACCAATTAGCCATTAGTTCAATAATTATTTCTGTACTCAATTTTTTGGTTATTTGTTCGATAATTTACACATTAGTACATTCGTTTATTAATCCACTCATTCTTTTGTTCATTCCTTTAGTCAACAGTTGAGAATTTTTTTGTTCATTCAAATATTATTTTATTTAAGCAGACATTCTTCTCGCATTTATTCATCCATTCCTTGTAATAATTCATCTAGTCGAGCAATCATTCATTCCCTATTTGTCAATTCGTTCACAAATTCATCCAATCACTATGGTAATTCAAATTATTCTTCCATTCATTGAATCATTTCTTTATTCGTTGATTCATTTATTCCCATTTCCATTATCTTATAGTCCATTCCAGCTAAGAATAAAGCGATGAAAGGTATAGGGAAAGTTTAGCCTTCGATTTGATTGGTTAAAACAAAATGCTGATTTACGCAGCTTAAAATTAAAAATTTGTATTTAAAATATATATAATGCGCCATTGTCAAATTTGCAATAAAAACGGGTTATAGAAATTAATTTAGGCTAGTCACGATTTATAATCACTCAAATATGGAATTAATAATTATTCTGTACGTATATATAGAAATTAAATATAACTTGCTGTGTAAATTCACCTTTAGTACAAGGTCATCTACTTTATTCTTATTTGGAATGGACTATAGTTATTCATTATCTCTTTCTTGGATCGATTCTTATATACATTAGTTTAGTCATTCGTTCCATTATTCTTATAAATCTTCATTCCTTTATTGTTTATTCACACATGTTTTGGCCTAACCATTATGCCCTAAATTATTAATTCAAGGACATTAATCAAAATGGCCGCTATGTTGATATAGGTTTAGATATTGTTAAAGTTTGAGCATTCATTAAAACACACTAAGATAAATTAACATTCACATAATTACGAAGAAATGAATTTAAAATTAAAACAGTTTAAACATTTGTAAAATTAGTCTTATGTATTTAGTCTTTTCAACAAGCTGCTGTTAACGATATGATCAATATCTAATATTGAAGCAAAAAGTTTCGTGTAGAATTTATTCTATTATTAAGAATGTTTATTTACCTGCTTTTTATATGCTTTTTCACCAAAGTGTAAAAGTAAGTTTTAACATTTTACCGCGTTACAAAAAGGTGCAATTTATGCGTTTATTCGGCGTCGCAAAAAAGTACATTACGAAGGCCACAAAAAGTAGACTACAAAGGCATACGATGTCGCAAACTAACGAACTCCGTTCGCATGCAGTTTGTGTGATTATGTCGCAATACGAAGAGATAAATTACAAAGTCATATGACGTCGCATACTAACGAATGTCCACTTACATGCAATTTATGTGATTATACCGCATCCAAAAAAATTAATTACAAAGGTATATTATGTCGCATACTAACGAACGTCCATTCACGTGCAACGTGTGCGATTATGCCGCATCTCACAAAGTTGATTTACAACAACATAAAATGTCGCATAGTAACGGACATCTATTGCAGTGCAATTTGTGTGATTATGCAACATCGCACAAAAATAAACTACGAATTCATATGATGTCGCATACTAAAGAACGTCCGTTTGCATGTAATTTATGTTATTATGCTGGATCACAAAAAGCTCATTTACTTTCACATATGCAGTTGCATACTAACGAACGTCCCTTTGTATGCAATTTATGTTATTATGCCGCATCACAAAAAGGTAAATTACAAAGGCATATGATGTCGCATACAAACGAACGTCCCTATTCTTGTAATTTGTGTGTTTATGCCGCATCACAAAAAGGTAATTTACTAATACATATGAAGTTGCACACTAACGATCGTCCATTCGCATGCAACGTATGTAATTATACTACATCACAAAAAGGTAATTTGCAAATACATCGAATGTCGCATAGTAACGAACATCCATTCGAATGTAATTTGTGTGATTATACCGCAGCACAAAAAAGTCAGTTGCGATTGCACATGAAGTTCCATACTAATGAACGTCCATATTCATGCAATTTGTGTGATTATGCCGGATCACAGAAATGTAATTTACTAACACACATGCAATCGCACACTACTGAACGGCTATTCGCATGCAATTTGTGTAGTTATGCCGCATTAGCAAAAGGTAATTTACAAACACATATGCTATCACATACGAAAGAACGTAAATTCGTGTGCATTTTGTGTGTTTTTACTACATCATACAAACGTAGTTTACTAGCACACATGAAATTGCATACTAACGAACGTACATTCGCATGCCATTTATGTAATTATGCCGCAACACAAAAAGGTAAATTACAAACACATATGGTATCACATACTAAAGAACGCAAATTTGCATGCATTTTGTGTGCTTTTACTACATCGTACAAACATAGTTTACAAACACATATGATCTCGCATACTAACAAACGGGCATTCGTATGCAATTTATGTAATTATGTCGCATCACAGAAAGGTAATTTACAAACACATATAATGTTGCACACTAATGAACGGCCATTCGCGTGCAATTTATGTAATTATGCCACATCAGAGATAAGTAATTTACGAAGCCATATGAAAAGGCATACCAATGACCGTCCATTCGTATGCAACGTTTGTGGTTATGCTGCATTACAGAAAAGTACTTTAAAAACTCATGTGAAGTCGCATACTAACGAACGTCCGTTCGCATGCAATTTATGTAATTACGCCGCATCACAGAAAAGTACTTTACAAACACATATGCTGTCGCATACTAACGAACGTCCATTCGCATGCTATTTATGTAATTATGCTGCGTCACAAAAAGTTAATTTACAAAAGCATATGAAGTCGCACACTAACGAACGTCTACTCGCCTGTAATTTATGTAACTATGCCACATCAGACAAAAGTAATTTACAAAGCCATATGAAGAAGCATACTAACGGCATTCCATTTACATGCAATGTTTGTGGTTATGCTGCGTTACAGAATAGTACTTTAAAAAGACATATGCAGTCACATACTAACGAACGTCCATTTGCATGCAATTTATGTATTTATTCCGCGTCACAGAAAAGTACTTTACAAAGACACATGCTGTCGCATACTAACGAACGTCTATTTGCATGCAATTTATGTAATTATGCCGCATCACAGAAAAGTACTTTACAAACACATATGCTGCGCCATACTAATCAACGTCCACTCACATTCAATTTTAATTATGCCGCATCAATGAAACGTAGTTTGTAAGGACGTATCAAGGTGCATACTTATGAACGTCCATTCGCATGCAATTTATGTAATTATGCCGCATTGCAGATATGTAATTTACAAACACATATGAAGTCGCATATTAATGAACGCCCAATTGCATGCAACATTTGTGATTATTTTGCAACACGTAAAAGTCTTACATAAACACGTACAGTCCCATATTGATGAACGCCCATTTGTTTGAAATATGTGATTAATCCGCATTAGAAAAAATAATCTTAAAATTCCATGTGTTTCCCTCACTAACTATGACGATGTGCATGCTTTTTACGTAATTAGGCTATAACAAAAAGAAAGTCACGAAAACACATACGAATGTATGCTGCTGAATGATCATTTACATACAGTGCAGCTACATACAAAGGAATGTCCATTTACTAACATTGCTATAACACGTCAATCAAGCCCACGACGTCATAAATAGTAATTCAGGCGGCCAATTTCTTAATGCTAATTCGTGTAAAATGATATAGTTTGTTGACGTTACATTTTACAGAATTCTGTTTTTTGCTATTGATAATTGCACTACCGCCAAGCCTATATTTTTAGGTTTGAAATTAACACATATCTTAATATGAAGTCGACATATATTCATGTTAGTGACAACTGTCAGTTATCTTGCTGATACATTGGGTAGTTGGTAACCTCTTTAGTTTTCTGAATATTATTGTAAATTCATATTAAACAGTTTTTGTTAAAACTATTTTTACTTTTGATAATTTAATCACGTTATTTGCGGATGAACAAATGCCAGCACCTTCAGACAAGCATTGTAAACAAATGGTGTCGTCACTTATGCAGTACTTTCAACAGATGCTTGAACACGTCAACACTTTATCTCTAACTGCAATTAGACAGGATTTATCACGACGACCGTGCATTAGACATTTCTCAAAAAGTACAAAAGTTAGAAGTATGAAATTTTATATATAGTGATTGTTCGACATGTCGAGTTGATCTAAAATATTTTCGTTTTGATAGCACTTCCGTTTGTACCGGAAGTTGATATTATCTTTGTTATTTTAAATGAAACACCCTGTATATTTTTGAATTTTTAGAGTCTACTCAAAATGCTAAGTTAAATTCCTTTGATAAGTAATCTCTCAATATGTTACCGTTTTCAAGATATTTAGCAATACAGTTAATCGTCTACTTCAAAACTGTAGAACGAATGGAGCATTTCTTCCACACATTAAACGCAGAAAGCCGCAAGTCGAAAATAACGACAATGAAATCACTGTTTTAGGATTTTTCTCTGCTTAGCCAACTGCTTCATTACACGAAGCCGAAAGAGTTATATCAGCTATCCATCAATATAAAGATAATATCACACAACACGTACATTAAATTCGTATTAAAAAAAATAACAGTATTAAACAATGGACATTGAATTGCTCATTTTAATATTCATATAATACAGCAAACCCATGTAATGTGAGTAAAACAATCGTTACCTGCTGACTATAATAATGTTCCTTCACGCAGGCTGTCAATGGTTTTTGGTATCTTTAATGCACTTACCTCATCATACTTAACCTACGTACAACGGCAGTTAGGCAAAGGTGTTGTAACAAAAATGAAATATTTTTGTGTCAATGACAAGAAACCATTGGTTCCAGAAACTAGAGCAGCATAACAATTTTTAATTGCCCGGTGGTTTATAATAGTTATCCCAAAACAACTCACGCAAATCAACCACTAATATCTTCTTAAACTAAATCCTTAACCATAAGTCTTCTTAACAACACTAACATTACTATAATTTACTTATTACCCTTTTTGTCTATTTATGTTCAAGTTGGCGGTACAAGATGCACGTTCACATAACACAAATTTATATTTATTTTAGACCTTCAAACCGTAATGACCAACTAACTATACACGATATCATTTATATATACGACATTTCGATATAGACTGACTTATGTACACTCATCACCGATCTTATATATATATATATATATATATATATATATATATATATATATATATACACACCCTCATCATTATTAGGTCTTCAGTCCTAGAACTGGTTAGACGCCTACCATCATTGTTCCCTATTCTGAACTAACCTACAGATTTCCCCGAAATATGCACAGTTTACATCTATAACTGTCTGATCTAGGTCTACATCTACCTCTTTTTTCCTATCTCTGCTTGTAATATACCACATACTATTCCCCAAAAATGCCTTAGAACGTATTCCGCCCTACTATTTCTCTTTTTCCCCAGATATCCTAGTTCCCCTACTATTTCTGTAACTTATTTGTTATTATCTTTGTCTGTCCATGCTATCGTCCTCATACATCTAAAGCACAGCATTTCAAAAGGCTTCTACCGTTTTTCTGTCTGCGTTTCAGGTTGCCCGTATTTCATAGGCATACTGTGCTGTGCTCCACACATATGCTTTCAACAATTTTCTTCTTATTCTATGTTTGTTGTCTTTCCTCATAGGCGCTGTTCTTTCTTGTTAGATGCAGTTCGATCACTTTCTATTGTTTTACAGTTATATGCCCTATTTCTCCGACCTTCAATGGTTGTGAAAGGAGGTAAGCAGCCTGTGGCTGCCAAGTTCCCCCAACACTTAACCATTTGGCGATTTAATATATTTTCCAATTTATCCTTTCGCACAGTCAACATTAGTTGCAGGTATTTCGCAACCAACAACTAGTTGTTTATACTAATCATCAGATTTATCTTCGCTTATTTTTTCGTCATTAGGTTTTCCGTCTCAAAACTGGTTGGACACGTACCTGCACTTATTTATATTCTGAGCTAGTCTACATAGTTCCCTGAAATTCTCACACAGCCTGTGTATTCAGCTCGTTTCCTTTGTATTGTTTTCTAATTTTATACCCTATTTTACCGAGATTCAGATACACCCTAAAATTATAAAATTAACTAGATGCTTCATAGTCTGGTGTTTACTCAAATGTTCTCGACTTCTGTAGAATACACTTCGGTTATGCAACTTGCGTGTTTGACGAGTTGCCTAATAGTTCGTAACAGTATTAATGTTTACGTTTCAAGTAATATTGTAACCTAATACTGGTTTACAATGCACAGGCTATGCAAATCATTACTATTATGAATATCTGAAACCTACGTTATTTTCAAGAGAGTTCATACCATTGGTTATGATTTAGTAAGGTAAACCCGGGCGAGATGGCCACACTTGTCGAATATCTGTAATACATTTATTGCGCATTGAATTAGCAAATTAAAACTATTTGCTACGTACAATGACGTAGCCGAAAGAAAACGTACATATCCCAGGTTAACTACCAATGCGGAGAGAGGAGGGGTTCCTAGCAACACAAAAATAATACATCGCCAGCAATTTCCTATTTACAATAAAAAAATACAAATATAGAAATTTCTATCCAAACAGCAAAACAAAATTAACCAAGGTTACTATTTAATAAAACAATTTTACTCTATAAACAAATTTACTAATTGTTTCATGAAGTGGAATAAATCTAATCAGTACCAAAAAGAATAACGCTGATATTTTCGTATAAGCGGATGGGTTAATTAAAAAAAAAACATTAAATTTAGAAACCTTTCTAGTAAGGATTTTACTATACAAAGCATTTGTGATAACTCTAATCAGTAAAAAAAGAATACTGCTGATGAATTCTTTGTTTATTTAAGTAGTATGCGTTATGTTTAAATACTCGATCAATTTTGACTAGAACTCCTTCTATATGCTAGTCTGTAAGATGGTCATCTATACCGATATGTGCGGGTGAGTTTGCCAGTACATATTTTTGCAATGCGGTAGAGATGGACTTGGCAATTTGACCTTATAAAAAAGTTTTGCGTAATGTGAAATTAGGAAAAGCATAACAATAATCAAAATATGTTATTTTAAATTACATTTTATTCAAGTAAAAAAGCATTATCTTGATAATAATATATAAAAGTAAATTTTAAAGCGAAAACAATTCAGCATTAAACTAACAACTAAACAAACTAAATTAACAAGAATCATAGCTGTGCAATAAATTGTTTTCCGCACTTTATGCACATATTGGGAAAGTTTGAGCACATTTCATGCAACCATCGCCTGCATTTGATGCACTGTATCCAATCGTACTTACTCTTTGTTTGATGATAATTTTCAAGGCATCCAACATATTCGTTTTCATCAAAATTCTCTTCTTCATCATCACTTCCAGCACAATATCAACTTCAGATTCCGAGCTCGACTTTCTGTTTCTTCTATTTGTTGTTGTAGTGTAACCAACCTTAAGGCTGACCAAACGCCCTCTAAGAACGGCACACCGGGCTCCATGATCTAACATCTAGTGGCAGTGACTCGAAGTAGTGGGGTAAGGCTGGTCCGAATCCAAAACGTGCTCACACGTATTTTACATATGTAAAATACACGTCTTGAATTCAGACCGGCCTTATATACTTTCAATGTAAAATAGTTGTGAAAACATGAATTCAGATCGGCCTTGTATACTTTCAAATGTTAAATACTTGTGGACACGTTTTGAAGTCAGACCGGTTTTATATTACTTTCAATGGAACATACTTCAAAACACACGTATGTTGAAAAATGTAAGTGCGGAGAAAAATGTGTAGCTGTTTTGAATTAGGTTTTCTAGCGAGAAGTTATAAAGTATGCCAGATGCAAAATATCGCATTTAAGTCAATTGTGTTTAATTAAAGTGGATTCTGATTTATGTTTTTTACTTATGTTTAGAGGCTGCAAATACACATGGGCCGGTTTCAATTCAAAATGTGTGTTTACTCTTGTGATAGGTTGAAAAGTGGGTTGGCAAAGTACGCAGATGGTAGTAATCTGTTATATAAGGAGATTGCTCCTAATATTAATTTAATTAGTCAAAGTTTACTGCATATATTTACATACCTACATATACAAACATGTATATGATTGATATTCAGGGATTTAAATACAAGAAAAACGAGTTTGTGTGCAAAGAAATTGCGGTTTTGGACTTGTTGTTAGGTGATGTTTGGCATCAAATTTTTAAACTGTCAATGCAGTCTAGTTGTTTGAGTCAAGATAATATAAAACATAATGACTGGGTGACAAGAAATATTCATGGTCTTTCTTGGGATGAATCTTCAACAGCTGGAATGGTGTCATCATATATAGCGCTTTATTTGAAGCAAATTATCCGACCCGGTGAAGAAGTATTTGTGAAGGTTCTAGAAAAGAAGAAATTGATTGAAACCTATCTAATGCAAAACGTTGTAACTGATATGCTTGCACTAGGTTGTCCTAAGATATCGGAGTTAAAAATCAACAATCGTTTAATATATAACATCCATTGTTATAGACATAGCAATAATAATTTGCAATGCGCAAAACAAAATACCTTTTTATTAAAAGAATGGTTTGATAGTAATAAAAATCAATAGAAAGATTGTGTCTGTATTATTTATTTTAATATAATTTTACAATGTTAGCCTTATTAACTATTATTATTATAATAACTTCTAGCAAACATTATTTTTATCGATCTAGCTATTGTGTACGTTAGAGAAGCCTAACCATTTTACAAAGACTATATTTTCACTCTTTCTTAGGACTTTTTCTACCAGGTAAATTCCTGGATGTTAAACCTTTTGCAATTCCATTTCATAAAATGCACCTTTGATTTCTTTCTGGTCTTGATCTTCTAATATATGTTGTCGGATTGGTTACGTTTACTTTTTTAATCTTAAAAATTTCATTTGACCAGTTTGGCGTGTAACCTTTTGTAAATGCTTCCCTGTGTTTACTAATCCTCACACTGTCTTTAATTGAATATTTTGGTATTTTGGTTGCAAGTTTGATGTGGGTAAATGATGATTTAAGAATAGTTTTTTCATTTGATTTATCAACTTTTATAGGTTTGGCTCCGATAGTATTGTGAACTGTATTGTTGTATTGTTTCACAATATCGCTTAAATTTTTTATCCAATTGTAAGAACCGTTCAGGTTAAACAAGCGCCACATTTTTCCCTTTAAAGATCTAATTACACGTTCCACAATGCATGCTTTCTTTGTAGAAAAAACACTATAATGGTTTATGCCATATGTCTGCATTAAGGATTGAAAGTGTTTGTTATAATATTCTTTACCAAAGTCAGACTGCAAATTTCTTGGTGGATTTTTACATTTATTTAAAATTGTTTTCATTGCAGCAGTAACATTAATACCCGTTTTACTTTTAAGTGGTACAGCCCATACGTATTTGGAGAAACAATCAATAACTACTAAAATGTATTTAAATGCTTTGTTTGTTTGCGAATATGGTAGCATTTCAATCAAATCAGTCTGAAGAAGGTCATTTAAACCTTTTACTATCACTTTGCGTCTCTTGAAATTTATTCTTGCTGGTTTATGAAGTTCATTTACTATATCCTCTTTCACTTTTGATTGAGCAACTATCATAATACTTTTTTTCTAATCAGGATTTATTAAATACAATTAATAAATACTTTTATGTTTGAATGTCGTGGGCTCCACTTGCTTTGAAAGGAACTTTTAATATAAAATCAAGAAACATTGTGGTATTGTTTATGATAGCACCGCTGTCACGAAAGCTGATTACATCCATACGTTTAAGCAAAAATCCTTGTAACTGTGCAATTACATAACTTTTTCGTTTATAAGAATTTCAATGTCTTGCGGGTATCCTTTAATATTCTCAATGACTGCTTCCTCATAAGGAAATTCATAATTATGTTTAATGTTGAAAATAAGGAATGTCTTGTCACCGTCGAGGAATGTACTAGAGTAAAACGTTGCTACTACCGTGTAATGTAGCATATGTAACTTGTACACAATCCAGGTTTCAAAACCTTCATTTTTGTTTTCATATTCCTGTTCACTTATATCTATTTTACGGTTATTTAAGTGCCTTCCAAATTTGTCAATTGTCATATCATCTAATCACTTTCGCCTCACGCAATTCTTCAATGATCGAATTTATTTCGTTGCCGTGACCTGTGTGTACGGCAGTCTGAAATGAAACTAAAAGCCGTAATCTATCAACAAGTTCATTGGGATCATTCCAGTATAAATAATCTATGGCGTTATTTGATACTTCCATTGTCATACCGTCTCCAAGACGCTTTCTATAGGGTAATGTTCTAGGTCTACGGGGTGTTTGGGGAAGTATGTTTAATGTAGATATTATATTTTTGTATTTATATGAATTATTACCCTGAATTTGTTCTGTTTCAGAATAATATCTTCTATTAGCATTTGTTCTTTTCACAATATCAAGGTACGACTTTAGATCTTGCGATCTGTACCCGACAGGATATTTTTAAACAGTTTAATTTTAAGTCTTCTTGTTAAAGTTTTTCGACGAATTTCAAAGGCTTCAGTGCAGCTTTGACAGAAGAACCGTTTCTCATAGCTTGCATGGCCTCCTTTAAAGCATCTTCACTCCGTGCGTCTCATTGAGATGTCGCCTACCGTTTATAGCGTGTCAGCATTTTTACTTTAACAAAAAGATACTTTGAAAACTAGAACGAATCACGAAACAGTAAGTAACACTATATACAAACAGGCTACTGTAGTATAGTTCATTTCAAGATATAGTGATTCAAACGCTTTCAGCTTATTAGAGGAACGTGACTTCAGCAACCGGCGATTACCTTTATCTCACCGCCGACCCTAAGCGGCTTGCTTTGTATTTGATAAAGATAACAATCCCTTTGATAAAGCGGCATGCATTTTAGTCACTATATCTTGAAACATACTATACTAACTTCTTTATTAGTTTGCCATAATAACTTTAAAACACGTTTAATACGCATGAAAATGTCTCCTAATAATTGACCCAACTCAAGATTAGCGCTTTAATTAAGTAGCTCGCTAAAGCTACGCACAACATAGATTTCTGTACACAACAATTTTTAATCTAAATGTGGTCATCTATACCAGATATTAGATGGCCAGCTCTACCAAATGTACGGGTGAGATAATCACCCCTGCTAATATAGTTAAAACGCCATCTCAACTGAAATTTCATGATTAATCATAACTTCTTGTTTATTTTTTACTTACCTGATACAAATATGTCAATAAAACTATGCTGACAAGAGAATTATGAATCACTATAAAAACCATTATGAATTTGTTTAACTTTGAAATGACGTTTAACCCGAGTTATGTATCCCCCAATTGAGATATGTATTATAAAATAGAATAATTAGGAAATTATTGGAAAGTGTTAAGAATACGCTAAGTGAAGTGCAACAAAGTAATTACAAAGACAATTTATAAAGTTCATTAACAGTTCATGAGAACGTATACAATACTTTGTATCGCAGACGATAGTGACACTGCAGATGTCAGGTCACAGACGGTTAAGATGCCGTGATTGCTTAGAAATTAAGATTACAACATTGTATTTATGAATAGTATTAAGAAATAAGCAGACTTGAGATCTGCAAGTTCCCACAGCCATGTGAGGGGGTAGAGACATTATAAAAGCCCGGGAGCTCAAGGACCCGGCAGTTAGTCAAAGTATTTAGCTATAACATTGCAGTTGCTTAGGCTACCCAAAATAGTACATTTAATAGTTATTTTCGAACTTAGAGTATTTTAAATCAAGTTTTGTAAAATTCTGTTTAAAATAAATTTGTTAAGACGTTTTGGAACTGGTTATTAAAAAGGCAGCTCCAAAGGCGCGAACCTTCACTCCCGTAGTTCTAAAATTTCCAGTATTGATGTGAGAATGCATATACACATCTACTGCTGCGTGGATTTTTATCGAGTCAAATATACCTCTTTTGGGAGGTGTTGCGAACCCTTGAAGTGCACGTTGTAAAAATTGACAGTGGGTTTGATAACCATCGAATGCTGTCACTCGTAGCGTTCGCGATTATATCCATTAAATACCTATAAGGGAAACCGGGGTTGGTTGTTACAGGGGCAGGTTGATACAATAAATTTCATACTGAGTTGATAGAAATAATAAATAATAAAAGTTTGTTGTTAAAGTAGTATGTAGTATTAAGTATTTTGTAGAATTTATTTTATAAATTAACTGTAAAGTATTCATTGTTGAGCCGCCATTTCTTTTAAAACTTGTTTACGGGGCAAGTTGATACACTACATTCGGGACAGGTTGTTACATTGTAACAACCTGCCTCGTGATTTATATTGCTATTTTTGTTTTATATATTTTGCAGTTTTATAGTAATTATGACGCACTATAAAAGAAAAGCAGAACCTTGAACTACCCTCCAAGATGTTTATGCCCGAGCAGCTATCAAAGTTATTGACAATAATAAATCCTATCGAACTGTTGCGACAGATTCTGGAATAAATTGAAAAAAATCATCGCACAAAATTATTTGATATAAAATTAACTTTTCGTTTATACGATTTTATAATTTATAGGTACTGAAAGTACAACATCCGTAGGCTATAAAAAGATCGTCAGGTGTTTACAAGTCAAATGGAAACCGATCTAGTTGACTATTTAAAAAAATAGGCAAAGTTGTATTTGGGATTGTCTACAAAATAGGTGCGTGTACTAGTTTTTGGATATGCGATAAAAAACGATATCATCATAACCACTTGAGTCGATAAGAAATTGGCTTTTTCTCATTACCTTCTAAATTTTCTTCAGCGCCATAAGCAACTATCACTTAGAAAACCAGAAACGATTAGTTTAAACAAGCCAACTAGTTTCAATAAAACAGACAATACTGCGCTTTTGATCACTTGAAAGAAGTTTCTGATCGATTTAGGTTTGAATTTCATAAAATATACAATATTCACAAAACAGGGATCAACACTCTCCGAAATCTAACAGAACAATCTCTAAAAAAATATATAAAGCGGTTGACTCCGTATAATGTTTATTTTTGCTTTAAGACTCGTCACAGAAGCGGTTGCCCTTGAGGTGTTGGCCCGGGCTAGCAGCAGCCCTCCTGGATACACGTAGATTTCTGTATAGTTTCGTTGTCTCGCTATTACCTGTTTAGAAAGAATGAACCAACTCGCAGCCTATTTTATATGGGTTTAACGAAATAATGTTATAAAATAATGTAACAAAGTAGAAACAAATGCACAATGCTCGGCGTGCCGTAAAATACAATCGCAACGATGTTAAACGACACTCCTTATAGGTATACACATACAGCGTTGCTATTCGCAAATGAACAAAATTCTAACTACTCAAACTTATCTGTTACAGTAATCCAACAATAACGAATTTCAAAGATGCTGTCACTATCACATCGATTAACACTACTAAATAATTTATAATTCACTGAGTTTACAAATCGACAATCATTAATACACGACCAGGGGACACGTGCCTTGACAACACAACCGCACGGCATCGCATCCTTAACTCGACTGACTTATACCTAAAAGATCCTAATATACAAAATTTTCATATTTCAAGGGCGGGCCAGTACAGCCGTTAGCTTCGATGGAAAGAAAAACATCGGTAACCATTTCTATAGCAGAAAGTGCATCTAATAATTAAATTTCGCCCATGTTAGTATTTCCTCGCAAAAACTAAAAAGTTATTTTGCAACTGTAGGTCCCACTAGTCGTGTAAGGTCAGCAAATCAATCAGGTTGGACAACAACAAGGTTTTCTTATTTTTCTTCTACATTTCGTTAAGTGTTAATGATGATTGACAATCATAAGCAACATTTATCTGTAAATGGTATAAATTATTGTAACGAAAACGGGACCATATTTATATCTCTTTCCTCGCACTGCCCGTATAAACTGCAGTCTCTTGATCAATTCGTAATTTGGCCTCTAAAAAAATATATGAACAGTTGAGTATGATACTTGGATGCATAATAAACTCGGGATGACTGACTGTATATGATATTCCCAGAACCATTAAAAAGATTCTGCCACTAACCCTCAATCTTTCTGATATTAAAGTTGATTTTAAAGCAAGTAGCATATTTTCTTTAACAGAAATCATTTACCGATAATGAGTTAATGCTGTCTAATATAGCAAACCGCCCCATCTCTGAGATTGCGAATAAAAACAAAAAATTCAAAATTTATAAAACAATTGCCAAGAAAATAACGATGAAAGTTAATTAACAACAAGATAGGACCGCATACACCTACACCAGTCCAGTATAGCACACAGCCCTATAAGTTTTCACATCTTACCAAAGTCTAAGACGAACATTTCAGAAGCAGCAGCTAGTGTATACTTGAGACCCACATTGCAACCTGGTGTTTGGAAAAATACAAGAAAAGGTGGACGAAAAGAACGAAAAGCGACAGTTTGGCTGATACCCCTAACAACGATAAAATTGAGGTTGAGGTTTATTTAAAAAAATTGTTACATGCCAATTTGTCGTTACGATGGTAGAGGGGATGGTATGAACAAAGCACGGGAAATTTGCTGGAATTGCAAACTTTGCCGTGGCTCGCTAGCTGCAGTCGCTGTGGGATGTTGGTGAGAGGGGGAGGGGGGGTGTTGTCGTGGTTGAATAATAAGATAACAGTGACACTTTGTCATCGATCGAGGAATATTGCGGGCACCACCCTTATTTTTAATTCGGTTCTGCCTGAAATAGCATGGAACCCTTGCTTTTATGGAGGGTTGCAAAATGAGGGAAATTGTCCTCCCCAGAAAAGTTCCCGAATGACGCCACTTGAATATTAAACGGATGTTAACTTACTCAACAGCCAAGCTGATTTGCACCTCCTGGTTTCTGGTACTATATACATATAGTTACGATGCTTACAGAAATCAAGCACTATAAAAGCCTCTCACTTATAACCCATTAAAATTATCTTTCAATATTTTCGTTAGATTAAATAACTCTACTGTCTGAATCCCTGTTCACAACTTCTAAACTTATCGAACAACTCTATTGTAATCAGGTGGCTCAGCTGCTATCCTCAATACCTCTGACTTCACATATGTAAATTATACGCCAACTCGATAACAGAATCTCTATGAACTAAGATAATTACTTAATACTAACATTATATTTACATATAATCGCCCAAAGCTACTTTTATAGACACGTCCTAAGGATCCACCTATCCTATTATTAATACCTGTTAAATTAATTAAATTGTGGTATGGTAATTCTTGTAATTTCCTAAATTGTAATTTTCAAAAATCAAGTGAAGTTTATATTAGCAAATAAATAGTAAATAGTAAATTGTAACTCACAATACTGAAGTTGAAGTTTCTTCAGTAATTCAGTATACGGTTTCCTGCTGTAATCAGATGTACTATTGAACACCAGGATGACACCATCTGCATTCGGCTTCATCAACGGTTTGAATTTCGAAGAATCACAAATTATGAACGGATCATAACAGTTGACAACAGATGACGGAACAGCATCAATTATTGACTATTAGGAATTTTAATGCGATTACATCAGTTAGCTAAATGCCGACACTCCGGGTACTATGAATATAAACTTAAGACGTGTTCTACAACGCGTTACCTTCAGGACGTATTGACAAAACAAAACGAAGTCTGTTCACTTAAAATTAAACGAAGGCAGAATTGTGTAATTGGAGTCCACCGGTACATAATATAACTTGTTTCTATTTATAATGTAGCGACCTATGCTACTAGCGTAAAAAACTAATCAATGGGATTGAAGTTGACAGATTGTTATATGTGTAACAAAATTTCTTCACTAATACTTTCAAATGAAGCTTAATTGATCCGTTAATATTTAAATCAAATAGAACCGTATATGCATTCAAATCACCTTCGTCTATGTGCTTAACAAATCCATCACTATAATGAATATGGAGTAACAAAAACTGTTCAACGAAAATATTACCGTTGACGCGTTTTTAACCATGCTAATTATCACGGCACGTGACGTGTTTCACTTCGTCCTTCGACCAGCCGATCACCTAAATTTTAAAGCTTTTATAACCAAACGTCAACTCTATCCTTAACTATCAAATTCACTACTTTACCCCTCTAGCGAATGAACGGGGTGTAACGAATCGTCAATCTTAGCCGGAATACAACATTCACGAAGGGCGCGTTATCTCCCTGCTGTTAATTCTTGGAAAAACCAGACATTTGCTGTTTCGAGAATGTAATAGCGCGGCTGCGAGATTACCAAACGGGTTACTAGAAACGTCTTTAAGAATATGCCTGTTTACATTGTAGGTTTTAAAATGAAAAATATACAGTGTGAAATTTGTTATCTTTAAATTAAAACCGAAGGTTTATACCCTCCTTACAAAACTAGAATTTTACCTAAAATTCTTGTGTATTAAACTAAAAGATTTGGTCTAGGATTAACTAGAAAACCATAAACTACGAAACATGTCTACAAGGGTTAGATGTATGTCCAACAACAAAAAAACTTAAAACACAACTGAGCAAGAACACGAAACGCAGATAGCTATACAACAATGGAGCCAAGACCACGCTAAGTCATGGGGATGGAAGCTAATTTGGGGATTTGCTTTAATATCTTTAACATGCCAGATCCCTTTTGAGACACCAGCATCATCTACCAACTCATATGTATTATATGCCACTTTTTTAGAAATAATAAATGGTCCAATAAACTTTGGTGCGAGTTTCGCATTAAAATGTTTTGATGCATCCGATAAGACATAATTTCTTTTCCATACCTTAGCTCCTACAAAAAAAACTAACATCACGTCTCCGCAGGTCATAATTTATTTTTGCCTTATTGTACGCGTTTTCTAATCTCTTTTTAATTTCATCATATACTTTTCCAAATTCGGTTGCACGAATGTATAATTCATCACGATCTGAAAAATCAACATCTGTCAATATTTCACTTCTATCTACTTCACCAAAATCAGATGCATCGATCACCATTTCACGTCCAAAATTTGCGAAATACGGTGACATATTAATAACTTCAAGGACTGCTGTGCGTATGGCACAAGTGGCTATCGGTAACGTTTCGTCCCATAACGCTGATTATCGTTAACATAGGATTCTAAAGGAGTTCTAATTACTTTATTAACACGTTCAATCGGGTTTGCCTGTGGGTGGTAAAATGCGTTATAAATTATTTTTGATTTATATTTTGACGCCAAAGCCTTAAACAGGTTGCCTCGGAATTGCTTACCATTGTTAATTAGCATATATTGTGGTGCCCCAAAGAGTAAAATAACAAATTCCTCTGCTCTGTGTGCTATCGTTAATGCACTTGCGGTACGCAAAAGAAAAAATTACGGAAATTTAGTAAAATAATCTTCTACAGATAAGATATACGTATAGCCCTTAGTTGTTGGGGGTAACGGACCAACTATATCGATCGAAATCATCTGCCACGGTTTAGATACAATAGGGTGTCTTGACATTAAGCCTTAGGGTTTCTTTTGTTCGGGTTTGTGCATTAAACAAGTTTTACAACGGTTAACATAATGAATAACATCTGCTTTTAATTTCGGTCAATAATATTTCTGTTGATATCTGTGAAATATCTTAAAAATACCAAAATGTCCTGTCGTGGGTTCATCATGAAATTTCTTTAAAATCTACAAACGTTGAGCTTTTGAAACGACTACTTTCCAATTTACTTCAGGGTCTAACAAATCAAGCAATTTACCCGATACGTATTTTAAAAGTTGATTATTTACAATTTTCCCACAATAACCAACACGACGGGGTTCTTTACAATGTGCTTGTACATGATCTATACCTTTACAATTCCAACATCGCGGACCTGGATATTTCGGTTTCTGATTTACTGGAGTTTGTATAGAATACAAATTTTTATTAATGTTAGGGGCCGAAGCCGAACTGGTTTGGGGATTATTATTATAAGCCAGATCTGTTTTTAAATCAGTAGATTTTTTGAGGGTGGAACAAAATCTTGTATATTCATTCTACATTTTTTTAGTTTTTTACAGTATTTTATTAATTCCTGAATAGAATTTATTTCGATTACACTTAATTGAGCCTGATAAAAAGGTAAAATGTTTTTCCGCAAAATTTTTAATTGGTTTTCTATTGTTAGTGGTTCCAGAAGTCTTGCAAACAAATTCCGATTGTTTCTGTTTCACCTTGAGTTCTGTTATTTATTTCGTTCATTAACCGATCATCATAATTCACTGGCAAAAATTCATTTCTTAAAGATTTTTTTAAAGAAGGCCAATTATTTACCAAATTTTTATTTGCCTGGAAAAAGATCAAAACTGTACTTTCAAATAAATCGCATGTTTCCATAAACAATTGTTCGTCTGAAATTTTATGTGCTGCTTTGAACTCTTCTACCCTTTCTAAAAATGCATTTAACAAACTCTCGCCTGAATATTTTAAATTCTATTTCGCTACCGGTATACTTTTATAAAAAATAGGGTTATTTAAAGTATTTTTATGTTCTAACTGTAATATAGGATTACTCTCAGACTTTATTTCTACTTTTCGATTATTAATATCTTCTAACTTTAATTTTTCGGCTAAGTCTAATTCATCAGAATTTTCTTTAGCTAACGTTTTATTTGTAGTTAATTTTCTAGGTGAATTTTCTTTAATTCATAAAAATTTTTGAAAGGTAGTTTCATAAAAACATCTTATTTCATCTAACTCTATTATCAATTTTTCCCGAATTTCTTCATCGGTATCCTACGAATGTACTGAATTTTTTAATCTAAATGTGGCACGCGCGTTTTTTGTTTCTATTTTTTGTTGGTTAGCGTCAAAATTTATTTCGTTTAATTGGGTTATTGCCTATTTGATTGTTACAAAAATATTCCTTAACGCCAGAACGTCATCCTCAAAATCAAATGGATATTCAAAATAATTTTTACTAGAATCAAACTTCGCTTTTACTAATGGGCGTAATGTTTTGCGCAATTCTTGCACACTTAATTTTTGTGCAGAAATTCCTCTCACTTCCGCTTCGTATTGTAATTCTTGCTTGAGCAACCTTTCCACACAAATATCGTAATCCATCTTAAAATATCCAAAATCCTACAAAATTGCAGTAAACTGTCACCACAAACAAAATTATTTTCCAAAAGAAAATTTTCCTAAAAGAACTTCCAATCCTAACCACTTCCACAATCATAAATCAAGACAAGCTCGGGGAAATGTCATTACAGTCAACCCACAAAAATTAAACCAAAATTTCCCTATTTAAAAAAAATTCTTTACAAAGGAGACTGATTAAAAAAAAATTGGTAAAAGAAGATGAGACAATCGTCAATTTGTTAAGTGATACTACTACACAAGAAAAATCCGAAAAAGAAAACAATTTGCCGTTGGTCGTCAATTTGTTACTTACTACGCTCAAAACAATTCAGAAATCGCTGTAAATTAAACGTTGGACTTCATTTTGGTACAGTGAAACACTACAAAAACAACAAAAAATCAAAAAAATAGAAGTGAGGCGCTGAACGCCAATTTGATACGTAACTATAATATGCAAAAAAAAAATAAATTTAAAAGTTGGGCGCCAATTTGTAACAGTGAAACGTTGGGCGCCAAATTGTAACACGTTGGGCGTCAATTTGTTGTGTTCCAATTACATAAAATTGGGCGCCAATTTGTTACACGTTGGGCGTCAATTCGTTAAACGTAAGGCGCCAATTTGTTACATGCCAATTTGTCGTTACGATGGAGGAGGGGAAGGCATGAACAAAGCACGGGAAATTTTCTGGGAATAGCAAACTTCGCCGTGGCTCGTTAGCTACAGTCGCGGTGGGAGTGGGTGAAAGGAGGAGGAGTTGTCGTGGTTGAATAATAGAATAATAGTGACACTTTGTCTTCGACCGAGAAATATTACGGGCACCCCCCTTACTTTTAATTCGGTTTTGCTTAAAATGGCATGGATCCCTTGCTTTTATGGAGGGATGCAAAATGAGGAAAAACTCGTCCTCCTCAGAAAAGAACCCAAATGACGCTACTTGAATATTAAACGGATGTTAACTTACTCAACAGCCACGCTGATTTGCGCCTCCTGGTTTCTAGTACTACATACATATAATTACGATGCTTATAGAAATCAAGCACTATAAAAGCCTCTCACTTATAACCCATTAAAATTATCTTTCAATATTTTCGTTAGATTAAATAACTCTACTGTCTGAATCCCTGTTCACAACTTCTAAACTTATCGAACAACTCTATTGTAATCAGGTGGCTCAACTGCTATCCTCAATACCTCTGACTTCACATATGTAAATTATACGCCAACTCGATAATAGAATCTCTATCAACTAAGATAATTACTTATTACTAACATTGTATTTACATATAATCGCCCAAAACTACTTTTATAGACACGTCCTAAAGATCCACCTGCCCTTTTATTAACAATACCTGCTAAGTTCATTAAATCACGGTACGGCAATTCTTGTATTTTTTAAATTGTAATTTTCAATTATCAAGTGAAGTTTATATTAGCAAATAAATAGTAAATAGTAAATTGTAACTCACAATACTGAAGTTGAAGTTTCTTCAGGAATTCAGTGTACGGGTTCCTGCTGTAACCAGATGGAGTATTGAACACCAGGACGACACCATCAGCAAACGGCTTCATCAACGGTTTGAATTTCAAAGAATCACAAATTATGAACGGATCATAACAGTTGACAACAGATGACGGAACAGCATCAATTATTGACTATTAGGAATTTTAATGCGATTACATCAGTTAGCTAAATGCCGACACTCCGCGTACTATGAATATAAACTTAAGACGTGTTCTACAACGCGTTACCTTCAGGACGTATTGACAAAACAAAACGAAGTATGTTCACTTAAAATTAAACAAAGGTGGAATTGTGTAAGTGGAGTCCACCGGTACATAATATAACTTGTTTCTAATTATAATGTAGCGACCTATGCTACAATAGGATTGAAGTTGACAGATTGTTATATGTTTAACAAAAATTTTCCACTAATACTTCCAAATGAAACTTAATTGATCCGGTAATATTTAAATCAAATAGAACCGTATGTGCATTCAAATCACTTTCGTCTACGTGCTTAACAAATCTTTCACTATAATGAATAAGGAGTAACGAAAACTGTTCATAAAAAATATTACCGATGACACGTTTTTAACCATGCTAATTATCACGGCACGTGACGTGTTTCACTTCGTCCTTCGACCAGCCGATCACCTAAATTTTAAAGCTTTTATAACCAAACGTCAACTCTATCCTTAACTATCAAATTCACTACTTTACCCCTCTAGCGAATGAACGGGGTGTAACGAATCGTCAATCTTAGCCGGAATACAACATTCACGAAGGGCGCGTTATCTCCCTGCTGTTAATTCTTGGAAAAACCAGACATTTGCTGTTACGAGAATGTAATAGCGCGGCTGCGAGATTACCAAACGGGTTACTAGAAACGTCTTTAAGAATATGCCTGTTTACATTGTAGGTTTTAAAATGAAAAATATACAGTGTGAAATTTGTTATCTTTAAATTAAAACCGAAGGTTTATACCCTCCTTACAAAACTAGAATTTTACCTAAAATTCTTGTGTATTAAACTAAAAGATTTGGTCTAGGATTAACTAGAAAACCATAAACTACGAAACATGTCTACAAGGGTTAGATGTATGTCCAACAACAAAAAAAACTTAAAACACAACTGAGCAAGAACACGAAACGCAGATAGCTATACAACAATGGAGCCAAGACCACGCTAAGTCATGGGGATGGAAGCTAATTTGGGGATTTGCTTTAATATCTTTAACATGCCAGATCCCTTTTGAGACACCAGCATCATCTACCAACTCATATGTATTATATGCCACTTTTTTAGAAATAATAAATGGTCCAATAAACTTTGGTGCGAGTTTCGCATTAAAATGTTTTGATGCATCCGATAAGACATAATTTCTTTTCCATACCTTAGCTCCTACAAAAAAAAACTAACATCACGTCTCCGCAGGTCATAATTTATTTTTGCCTTATTGTACGCGTTTTCTAATCTCTTTTTAATTTCATCATATACTTTTCCAAATTCGGTTGCACGAATGTATAATTCATCACGATCTGAAAAATCAACATCTGTCACTATTTCACTTCTATCTACTTCACCAAAATCAGATGCATCGATCACCATTTCACGTCCAAAATTTGCGAAATACGGTGACATATTAATAACTTCAAGGACTGCTGTGCGTATGGCACAAGTGGCTATCGGTAACGTTTCGTCCCATAACGCTGATTATCGTTAACATAGGATTCTAAAGGAGTTCTAATTACTTTATTAACACGTTCAATCGGGTTTGCCTGTGGGTGGTAAAATGCGTTATAAATTATTTTTGATTTATATTTTGAATAATAATAATCTATAGGAACACTGTGGCACGATTTAAATAAAATTAAATAAAAACCCTTAACCACAAAAAATATTTAAATTACTAAATACGTATTTCGACCACTATGTAGCCATCATCAGTAGGAAAAAAAAAAAAGGCTGTTGTTCTGGAACACTTCAGAGGATATTCTCCTCACCACTTAGGCTGAAGTGAACCTTCCCAACCTATAATTTACTATATTGTTGCTTTAAACACTATCGAGGATATTCTCCTCACCCGCAGGCTAGTGTTCTCAACAACAAACAAGTGAATTGTGACATTATAACTTAAATCTACTTAATTTATACTAATTCTAAACCTACTGAAGCGGAACCAATTTAATCTTGCTTTCTCATTGGTTGTTGACCAATAGGGAAAGCAAAGCAGATGACTCTATTGGCCCTTTATCGGTGTTTAAGAGGGTCCTTTATGTTTAACAATTTTAATTGATTCATAGGCATTTAAGGAGGAAAACGTTGGTACCGCTTTTAACAATTTAACATTTTCTAGTTTAACGGGGTGGCTGGTTTCAAATATATGTTTGGCGACCTGAGACCTTTCATATTTACCATATTTGAAGTGAGCAATGTGTTCTTTAAATCTTGTTGTTATATTCCTCTTGGTCTGACTAATATATTTTTGAAAACACCCTGGCCCTGCACAACTAATTTCATAAATCCCCGACTTTTGCAATTTTTCCCCCTTGTCTTTTGGATTACCTAGCAAATCTTTAATTTTATTAGTATTAGTGAAAGCAATTTTGAAATTACACTGTTTGAATATTTTATCAAGACCCTTTGTGGTTTTGTGAAACGGAAGTTTAACATATTTCACATTATCGTTAGAGGTGGTTGATTGCAAAGTCGTTGATTTACGGATGTTGATCCTATTTTTACACTTTCTAAAAATATTATCTATAATATCAGAAGAGAAACCATTGTAATTCGCTATTTGTTTAATAAGAGCAAATTCCTTATTAAATTTGTTTTTATTTAAAGGGAAATTCAATAATCTATTAATTAAAAAGTTAAATGAAGCCAACTTATGTTGTATGCTATGATTAGAGGAAGACAAAATAAAGCGATTTACATTGGTTTCTTTTCTATAAATGTCAAATTCTAATTTATTACCATTTCTAATTACTAATGTATCTAAATAGGGTAATTGTCCATTATTCTCTAGTTCATACGTAAATTTTATGCTTTGAAATTTTGAATTCATTTCTTTAAGAAAATCATCAACATTTGATTTAGAAGTGTCAAAAACTGCAAAAATATCATCCATGTACCTTAACCATATTCTTGGGAAGTATATATAGAAGTATATATAGCTTATCACCTTTCATAGCAAATTTATTTATGTCTCGTTTTGAAACCGAGTTAAAAGAAAACTCCAAATACAGGTTGCCTCGTAATTGCTTACCATTGTTGATTAGCATATATTGTGGTGCCCCAAAGAGTAAAATAACAAATTCCTCTGCTCTGTGTGCTATCGTTAATGCACTTGCGGTACGCAAAAGAAAAAATTACGGAAATTTAGTAAAATAATCTTCTACAGATAAGATATACGTATAGCCCTTAGTTGTTGGGGGTAACGGACCAACTATATCGATCGAAATCATCTGCCACGGTTTAGATACAATAGGGTGTCTTGACATTAAGCCTTAGGGTTTCTTGTGTTCAGGTTTGTGCATTAAACAAGTTCTACAACGGTTAACGTAACGAATAGCACCTGCTTTTAATTTCAGTCAATAATATTTCTGTTGAATTCTGTGAAAAGTCTTAAAAATACCAAAATGTCCTGTCGTGGGTTCATCATGAAATTTCTTTAAAATTTACAAACGTTGAGCTTTTGAAACGACTACTTTCCAGTTTACTTCAGGGTCTAACAAATCAAGCAATTTACCCGGTACGTATTTTAAAGGTTGATTATTTACAATTTTCCCACAATAACCAACACGACGGGGTTCTTTACAATGTGCTTGTACATGATCTATACCTTTACAATTCCAACATCGCGGACATGGATATTTCGGTTTCTGATTTACTGGAGTTTGTATAGAATACAAATTTTTATTAATGTTAGAGGCCGAAGCCGAACTGGTTTGGGGATTATTATTATAAGCCAGATCTGTTTTTAAATCAGTAGATTTTTTGAGGGTGGAACAAAATCTTGTATATTCATTTTACTTTTTTTTAGTTTTTTACAGTATTTTATTAATTCTGAATAGAATTTATTTCGATTACACTTAATTGAGCCTGATAAAAAGGTGAAATGTTTTTCCGCAAAATTTTTAAACGGTTTTCTATTGTTAGTGGTTCCAGAAGTCTTGCAAATAAATCAATCATAACTGCCACATAAATTCCGATTGTTTCTGTTTCACCTTGAGTTGTTATTTATTTCGTTCATTAACTGATCATCATAATTCACTGGTATAAATTCATTTCTTTAAGATTCTTTTAAAGAAGGCCAGTTATTTACCAAATTTTTATGTGCTTGGAAAAAGATCAAAGCTTTACCTTCAAATAAATCGCATGCTTCCATAAACAATTGTTCGTCTGAAATTTTATGTGCTGCTTTTAATTTAACTCCTCTCCCTTTCTAAAAATGCATTTAACAAATTCTCGCCTGAATATTTTAAATTCCATTTCGCTACCGGTATACTTTTATAAAAAATAGGGTTATTTAAAGTATTTTTATGTTCTGACTGTAATATAGGATTACTCTCAGAATTTATTTCTACTTTTTGATTATTAATATCTTCTAACTTTAATTTTTCGGCTAAGTCTAATTCATCAGAATTTTCTTTAGCTAACGATTTATTTGTAGTTAATTTTCTAGGTGAATTTTCTTTAATTAATAAAAATTTTTGAAAGGTAGTTTCATAAAAACATCTAATTTCATCTGACTCTATTATCAATTTTTCCCGAATTTCTTCATCGGTATCCTACGAATGTACTGAATTTTTTAATCTAAATGTGGCATGCGCGCTTTTTGTTTCTATTTTTTGTTGATTAGCGTCAAAATTTATTTCGTTTAATTGGGTTATTGTCTCTTTTATTGTTACAAAAATATTCTTTAACGCCAGAACGTCATCTTTAAAATCAAATGGATATTCAAAATCATTTTTACTAGAATCAAACTTCGTTTTTGCTAATGGGCGTAATGTTTTACGCAATTCTTGCATACTTAATTTTTGTGCAAAATTCCTCTCACTTCCGCTTCGGATTGTAATTCTTACTTGAGCACCTTTCCACACAAATATTGTAATCCATCTCAAAATATCCAAAATCTTACAAAATTGTAGTAAACTGTCACCACAAACAAAATTATTTCCAAAAGAAAATTTTCCCAAAAGAACTTCCAATCCTAACCACTTTCACAATCATAAATCAAGACAAACTCGGGGAAATATTATTATAGTCGACCCACAAAAATTAAACCAAAATTTCCATAGTTAAAAAAAAATTCTCTACAAAGGAGACTGATTCTAACCAAAAAAATCTGGTAAAAGAAGATAAGACGATCGCCAATTTGTTAAGTGATATTACTACACAAGAAAAATTCCGAGAAAGAAAACAATTTGCCGTTGGTCGTCAATTTGTTACTTACTACGCTCAAAAAAATTCAGAAATCGCTGTAAATTAAACGTTGGACCTCATTTTGGTACAGTGAGACATTACAAACACAAAAAGAATCAAGAAAACAGAAGTGAATAAACTTAAAAGTTGGGCGCCAATTTGTAACAGTGAAACGTTTGGCGCCAATTTGTAACACGTTGGGCGTCAACTTGTTGTGTTCCAATTACATAAAGTTGGGCGCCAATTTGTTACACGCTGGGCGTCAATTTGTTAAACGTAGGGCGCCAATTTGTTACATGCCAATTTGTCGATACGATGGAGGAAGGGATGGCATGAACAAAGCACGGGAAGTTTCTTCGCCTTGGCTCGACCGGAATGAATGCTACTTGAATATTAAACGGATGCTAACTTACTCAACAGCCAAGCTGATTTGCGCCTCCTGGTTTCTGGTGATATGTACATATAATTACAATGCTTGCAGAAATCAAGCACCACAAAAGCCTCTCACTTATAACCTATTAAAATTATCTTCCAACAGTTTCGTTAAATTAAACAACTCTACCGTCTGAATCCCTGTTCATAATTTCTAAACTTATCGAACAACTGATATTCTTGGAGGCTTTCACGGCCGGAGTCATTATAAATATTTATGGTTCTCGGTTGGAACCGTGTCATTTTATAAATTAAGGTCGACGTTTCGCCAGTTTTTTGTAAGGGGCTTGATCTGGACAAGAAAATAAAATATGTAATAAAATAAAAATATAAAAATGATAAAGATAAGAATGATTATATTAAATAGACAAGTTAAAGTGTAAAGAGAAGAGTTACTTCTGAACAAGCAGACCCACTAGCCCATTCAAAGCCAAAAGGTGTCTTGTGGAGAAGTAACTGGTGAGAGTAGCGAAAGTGGTAGTTTATATAGGGCGAAAACTTGATGTATGAGCGATCATGAATAGAAAGGAGTGCCGTAGCGGATCAGTAAAAGTCACGGTTCCGCTGTTGTGAACATAGGCTTGTTTTTCAAATGGGGGAAAGGTAGTAGTCATCGTCTTTGTTTAGATTATTAGAATTTTAATGATTTCTATGGCTTCTCTAATTTTTCTATTGTAGAAAAATGGAATTCTGGCAATTAGTTTCGTGTTGTCAAATTTAATGGTATGGCCTGTTTCATGTTGGTGTTCGGCCACCGCTGAGCGATTGTACTGGCTTCTTCTTAAGCATCGCTTATGCTCGTTTAGTCTAGTCTGTACTGAGCGTCCTGTTTTTACTATGTATACTAAACCGCAACTGCAAGGTACACTATATACGCCTGAGGTTTTAAGACTATTTTCGGGATCTTTTGGGGTTGGTAATATTTGTGAAATTTTATTGGTGGGTTTATAGATTGTTTTAATGTTGTGTTTATGTGGAATTTTGCCAATTCGGTCTGTTACTCTGTGTATATATGAAAGGATTGCTAAAGATCGTGTATCGGGATTACAGCGTGGCTTGGGGGTTCGTGTAGGATGCAGATGCCGGTTTATTACTCTGCCGATATCTGAGTTACGATAGCGGTTTTCTACAACGCGGTACCTTCAGGACGTATTCAGAAAACAAAACAAAATATGTTCACAAAGGCGGAATTGGGTAATTGGAGTCCACCGGTACATAATATAACTTGTTTCTATGTATCATGTAGCGACCTATGCTACAATAGGATTGAAGTTGACAGATTGTTATATGTTTAACAAAATTTCTCCACTAATACTTCCAAATGAAACTTAATTGATCCGGTAATATTTAAATCAAATAGAACCGTATGTGCATTCAAATCACTTTCGTCTACGTGCTTAACAAATCCTTCACTATAATGAATAAGGAGTAACGAAAACTGTTCAACGAAAATATTACCGTTGACACGTTTTTAACCATGCTAATTATCACTGCACGTGACGTGTTTCACTTCGTCCTTCGACCAACCGATCGCCTACATTTTAACGCTTTTATAACCAAACGTCAACTCTATCCTTAACTATCAAATTCACTACTTTACCCCTCTAGCGAATGAACGGGGTGTAACGAATCGTCAACCTTAGCCGGAGTACAATATTCACGAAGCGCGCGTTATCTCCCTGCTGTTAATTCTTGGAAAAATCAAACATTTGCTGTTACGAGAATGTAATAGCGCGGCTTCGAGATTACCAAACGGGTTACTAGAAACGTCTTTAAGAATATGCTTGTTTACATTTTAGGTTTTAAAATGAAAAATATACAAGGTGGAATTTATTATCTTTAAATTAAAACAGAAGGTTACAAAATACAAAAACTAAATATAAACAAACCGACAAAGCAAAATATGAATTTAGAGTATTGCAAATTTAGAAAGTCAGTGCGTTCTACTCGCAGTAGTGATTTCGAATACAGGATTCTGTGGGGAATCTTTTAAAAATTCCAAATCAATTGAGGAATGGTTGTAGTGTACAAGATGCTTAAGCTGGGCGTTTTTAGATGGTACAGAAAAACCATTTTAAGTTTGCATTAATTGCGATTTTGACATTGATATGGACTCTTAAGCGTTTTATCCAGTACTATTTTTTTGCATTATTAATTTATTGTTATAAGTCTGTGTAGAAATTAGTTTAGGTATATATACGTTTAAAATTGTACGTAACAATTTATCCCAGCCAAGTACAAACCAAACCCCAAATGGAGTAGGTCGATACATTCTACTTTAAAGTACAAAGAGTGTATAATTTAAATGCTTTTTATTTGATTGTCAGGTTCACGGCTAGATATATAGAAAGTATCACTGCAAATAATACTTTAGTCTAACAATAACTCTTCTAACTTTACCTATCGTCTGGTAATGCGGTTTCAAATTTGAATTGTAATAACCAACCCTGGTCTCTCCTACCAGTAATTAAGATTATCAACTATTTTGTTATGTGAGAAGGGTTACCATTTGTGACCCTTGACGCATTGTTCCTTAGTGGTTAGAAGACTTCGAGTTTTTATTTTAATTTGCGATGTGTTGATGATAATTGCCCGATTAAAGCTATTGAGTGCTGTATCACGTGATTCATTGGTTATCAGGTTGTTTAAGTACTTTCAATTATTTAAACAAGGGGCATCCCGTGACTGCGTGAACGTAGCTTTATCGTTGTAGAGAATTGCCCCAGGAAACAAAGGATCATCTACACAACATTTTTAAATTGTCAAATTGGTTTACAAAACTTTCTCTTGGAAAAATGTTAAAGTTAATTACTATTTTCATGCAAATGCAGTACTGTCTGTAGAGAATTATTTTTATTGATCGGTTAAGTCGCCATACAAAATTAGTGCGGTCGATCCTGATTGGTTTCAAAAAACTAATCCAGAAATTCAAAAAAATAATAAGTGGTCGTATATAAATATGAAAGTATTTCAGGGCTAGGATAGCCCATAGGTTGGCCCATTTCAGCTCCCCTACCTTCTTTATGAATCTATAATAAGCATACAGGTACATTCTATAAGGGAAATTATATCCGAGAACAGGCCATATTCAAAGAAAACACTTGAATTTATATCCTTCCCGTTATAGTTATTTTTATGCTTTTTAGCAGGATTATAAAACTATTGTCGGTGGAATACTTATGCTTTTGAGCAAAACTAGTTAAAAGTTTTTATTATCAATTTTTAATCATTTAACTTTAAAGCTTGTATTGCTAACTGTGTAAAATCGTGTTTTCACAAATTTCAAGAGTACGTTAATCTTCAATTACAAGAAATCGATGGATTAGCAATTCAGTGGAAATAATAAATTACGGATAAGATTGGAGTTATCTCTGGTATTAACGATTTAATCGTTAAATATAGCAAATTTACGTGTTTTCGTATAGTATTGTTCTATAATTGTTGTATAATGAAATGGGCTGTGATTGTTCTGGCAATCGTTACTGCAGTTAATGGTAAGTTGAAAGGGGCCATGTTCTTTCTTAGAATTGCACGTTAATCAGTATGTAAAGTAGGTATTTGCAAAAAATGTATCTATCAATGGTAAAGTTACTAAACCAAACCAGAAACGGCTAAAAAAATAATAATAACATCGACCGTGCAAAACTTGCTGCACTCTGCTCTCTAAAGTTGTTTTTCTGGTCATACAAGTGCAAGAGAAAACTAGATACAAAGTTTTTTCCTTCAGTAAAAAATAATACTAACAGCTATACTAAAAAATAGAAAAATTTCACTGAAATTAAATTAAAAAATATTTATACATACTGACTCCTCTGACAATTCTATTGACGTCAACCACGAAAAGTAATTTTAAAATAAAACACAGGATGAAACTAATGCTTGTATATCATACAAATACCCTCAAGATATAAGGATAAATAAATTCTTACAGAAAAATAATTGTACGTTATCCAAAAGAAACATATTAGGCGTGGGCACAAGTACAAAGTTTCCTAACGATCACGTTTTAGATAAAGAAAGTACAGAATCTAATTCTACTATCGGCTCGCAGTTAAATGCAATTGTTGCAACAGACCTCCACTAGAACTAGCACAATTTAAATGCACGGTGCAACAAAATCAATCACTACCCCAGGATCGAAAAAGTCGTCCGCTATAGAGATAAATGGCTTGCCAACTTCAACTCCAGAAGTAGCTGCAGTTAATAATAATACTAAGTATAGACGTATTAACTGGACAAAAAGTATTAATAGTGCTATAATTAAATCTAATTACTACGTTAATTAATAGATGTGAGGATTTACCTCTAACATGTTGGAGAAAACAATTTCATGCCGTTCCCTGTCGTCGTCACCCAGAACTAAATGAAACGGAATAAAATTTCTTACATACATACAGAAATAGGCGATACTCTTTCGTTTAATCTAATCCACCAAGAAGCCCAAATACGAGTTCGCAGCTTAAAAGGCACACTAAATAATAATTATGAAACTAATGAACTTTTTAACCACAAATCTAACCAAAACTTCGAACGGTATCAAAAATTGAATTTTTTAGATCAGGAACGTATACCTATTTTAATTTATAAACCTATAACTACAAAAATTATTCAAGAAATGGATTCGCTGTTGAATGAAAACTTAAGTCATTAAGCAAATTTGCTGGTTATTTCCGCTACTATATACGCAGTTGCGATTACAGTTTTTGAATTAAATCAACAAAATTTTCAATGGAATTGAAGAAAACCATATAATAATTCACCAAAAAACCCAAATTTGAAAATGAGACTTACCAGAGAAATTGATACACTACGAGGTAAAGCTAATGTCATAACCTAATATTTACAAGGCATTACTACAACTAAAGTGACTAATAAAATTAATAGTATACTTTTATCCTTATATATTCAGTTCAATTTTCCAAAATTAAAATAAACATTAATTGAACACGACAGTGACAAAGGTAACTGGACACCGACTTCCACGCTATAATAAGGCAACTAAGAAAATTATTCAAAATTATCAATTTACAAACAATCAAAGTAGATCCTTTCGACGTTTATTTAATAATAAAGTATTGTCCCAAAAATAACTCTAAACCTCTAATGCAACAATGCAAAATAAACTGGAGATCTACTTCTAAAGCAGACATAAATGCACCTTGGTTGAAACACCTACAGGATAATGAAATCGTGATTAAAATGCCTACACCAAATTTTATCGAAATCTATGTGACCACCATATTAAAGAAACAGGCAAATTGGAAAACGGCAGAGCCCGATCAAATTCATAATTTTTGGTTAAAAGAGTTTAAATCTACTCATAAAATTCTTGCTAATTGACTTAACAAATTACTAGATAAGTTCAAAAATATGGCAAAAGAATTAGTTACAAATCATATACTTTATTTTTAAAAAGGACGATCACAAAAACTATAAAAATTATAGACCAATTACTTGTCTTTCCGCAATTGATAACCATTTAACCTCTTTAATTTCTGAAGTAGTTTATACTCACTATGAAGTCAATAACATTATTGCCGAGGAACAAAAAGGTGCACTAAAAATCATAAGAATGTAAGCAACATCTAATTATTTATAGTCAAAAAATCGAAACTTAGGTTATGCTATTTTGAATACTCAAATGCTTACAAATCTATCCCTTACAATTGGCTACTGTTTGTTCTAAAACACTATAAAATAAATAAATCAATAATTGAACTACTTAAAAGTTATATGATAAACTGGAACTTAGACGCATTCGAGTGACCATACCGCACACTGAGTAAGGTTACCCTACTTCAGAATGGAGCAAGTGCTTTATTTGCACTTGCTCAGATCGAGCGATTCTAAAACGCACCGCAACCGCTCCACAATCAAGATAACCTTTGACATTTGTCTGTCATCCGCTATATTCGTTCGTAACCGCCATGGAGTTTGTCGAGTTTTGAGACTTTTTGTATGATGAATCAAGGACCGTTCAAATGAATAGCGAAAACAAATTATTATGTAAAGTTCAAGATCCAAATGGTAAGTAGTTTGACATTACGAATTAAACTAAAATAAAATATAAAATTTCAATAGGTTATGAAGCCATAAGTCCAATGGTGAAACAAGAGCTAATTGATGCAAATACTCTATCACAGCCAATAAGCAGCACTGAGGCAGTTCCATCAATAAGTAGTTGTGAACCGTCATCTAGCCGATCATCTGACATAAGTACATTGTTCGACTATCAACATGTAATTCACCTCTATTTTAGGATTGAGTGGTCTTCTGAAGAGACTCAGTTTTTGTTGGACAGATATGGTGAATTATTCCAAGAAGTCGGGCCTACGGAAATTTCAATGCCAAAAAAAAAATGTGGGAACACTTGAGTGCATGGCTTTTAACTGAAATTAAAGTACATAAAATAGCTACACAGGGTGAAAACAGATTTAAACAGTGTTAAAATGAAAAAAATAGCAGTGACAATAATAAAACTTCTGGTGCAAGAAGGGAACTTATGGAATTTGAAGATGAACTGCAAAAAATATCCTCGAATGACGATGGTATTCAACCTGAGGCATTAAGGAGCGTCAATAACACCAGAATAATAAAACCTACTAAAACGCAAAAAAATAAAAATGTAATTGTACAAATGTTGCTGCAAATTCATAAGCAAAGAGAAGACAGTCGCGATAGACGTTTTCAACAAAAAATAACCCTTTTGAAAAATATTTTAACCAATTATGCAAAAATTCATGCGTTAGTTTGTAAATATTTTATTTAATATCTTTTTTAATATACCTGCACCATAATACTAGTATAAAAAACTAATTAGCGTGCGTAAATCGATCTTTATCGCACTAGTGTTTTAAAGGTTGCTAAACACTTGTAGCAATTTTATTTTCTACCTCATATATATATCTGTATAATCAATCCTTTTATTAAATATTAAATAATATAACACATTATAATGTTATCCAATCCACTTAATATAATTATATCTATTGTCCAATAAAGAACTAGTATTTAGTTCATGTTAAAAGTTGAATTCTACGGAGACAAGATAAAAGCTTTTGTTTGGTATCCTTCCTGGATCCCCTTCCACTCAGGAATCGTAACGTAACTTTGTTACTGGGCAGCAACAAGCCGCCAGGTCACTTCCAACACAGCTGGGGTTCAAGCAGGTCGAAAGTTGTTCTTAGGAGCGATGTCCGTGATTGATTTTTGTTGTTGGAGGCGTGCACGATAAAAAATTGCCCGTGTATGCTATTAGGAACAGTAAGTGAATTTGTTTCTATAAAATATTAATTAAAATTTTCAGTGTAACTTTGGAAACTATTAAATTTAAAACATGTAACATTGGAGATTATTAAATTTGAATTTAAATTATATTGCAACGTAGATTGTGAATAAGCTCTTTTCTGAATGGTATTCATTCGAAGTTGATGGAAAACAATTGTATCTTTGTATAATATGGAATCACATATATAAAGTTGTTCGGATCAATTACAGACAACATTTGCTTTCTTGTGGTGTGAATTCTAGAAACGCAGTTAATGGAAGCCAAATGACGGTTTTTCAGTAAGCGCGCAGCTGTTTGTTTGGAATGGAATTTTCCGTTGTTCAAACATATGTCAGCATTCACGCAAGTATATAGGTGCAAATTGGAACTCTGGTATGTACAAAAAATTATGTTCGTATGTTGTCTGAACTGTCGACGTAGTGACGAGATAAATTTTGCTGTAATCGACTTGTGTTAACCGTATGTAGGTCAAGGCCAGACCTCAGTTATATTTTTCGTAGTCATACGTTATTATGAATCTGTAATTTGTTTCTACAAATTCTTTTATTAACTCAAAGAAACATCAGAAGATGTCACTACTAATTAGATAAATTAAATTCTCATAATTTTAAACCTTTAGAAATTGAATCTTTACATTTGATATTTTATGAACAATTAACTGTAATTATCTACTGTGAAATTAAGGTAAATTTACCATAATTAACTCTTTCTTTAAATAAGCAATTTTATGCTTTGTCAATTTGTTATATAAACTTCATTAAATAGTAAGTGGTACGGATACTTTCAGTACCATTGTAATTAACTCTTTCTAATTTAAATTAACTTATAAAGGAAGACATATTTTTTTGTAAACGAAAAATTACTTTATTGGATACCAAAAGAATAGATTCTTATTTTCGGACTAAAGATTATCTTTTATTTAAGAGGAATGAAAGTCGATTCTGATTGTATTTAATTATTTTTGAATTTGAATGCACAAACAGTGCTTTTCTTTGTTTAATCTGTTCACAGGTGCAGTGCAGGATTGCTAAGGTCAAGGTCGAACCATAAGGTAAGATACTTCAAAGATTAGGAGGTCTTTAAAAATTATATAGCGGTTATAGAAAATAGGTTTCCGCATTAGCCTTGTACAAGGGACTTGTTTCAGGTCTTCTCAGTATAAAAAAATACGGTGGCGCCTTATTCTTATTATTAGTGGTTGCAATTACACCCCGACCCACAGCTCATTCTCTACCCAGAGCATATAGTTCGACTAGCCGCTTGCCTTTGAGATTTCCTCAACTTAGAGCCACCTTCCATCTTAATTTGCCGTGGGCTCCATTTCTAATTATCGGAAATTCTCGTTAAACTAAATCCATACGTAAAAGTCTAACAAATGGCGCCCAACGTGGGGCCTCGATTGCTGTATCAATTGTATAAGCACATAAAGTATAGGCTTCGATTGACTTTGGTTGTTTACACTTGTGGTTTGTAATTCATTTACCCTCAGATTAATTTAGTCTATTGATGTTGTTGTTTAATTGAGTTTAATTTGTAATTAGTTAGTTAGTCTATTCCATGATGGCTGAGACGTATCAAGTAGTTTATTTGCATAAAGATGAGTTGGATTATGAATTGAGAATTCGTGGAGTTGTTAGCAGCAGACCGATGCAGGATAAGAGGAAAATGTTAGGCCGATTATTAGCCAAAGAAACAACATTACCTGGTCGTTTAATTGATCTTTCCACATATGTAGTAGATTATTCTGATGAACGAGATGAAATTGAGGCTTCGATAGAGTCAGTAAGAAATGTTTTATTAGAATTTGAAGGCGAATTAGCAGACCCCACATTTAAGAGGATACAGTCGAGATTGATACATCTTGATGGTCGAGTTAGGAGAATAAAATCCTTTAGATAATTCAGATGAAGTAACTTTATTTAAGAATGAATCATTGGCAACTATTCTTACCATGGAGGCAGAGCTACATGAAAAGCTTAAGAAGAATGAAGATGTAAACGCATATGGTGAATTTTCAATGAGAGAAACCATTCCAGCAGTTGTCAGTACTCCTATTCATACTGTTTCATATTTAGTACCCCCTATTCCAATTGGTTCGTGGTCAGTAAAATTTTCTGGAGATCCAAAACAGGTTCATCAATTTTTAGATAGAGTAGCTGAGTTAGCACACTCGCGTAAAGTATCTGAAGAAGATTTATTTAATGCTTCTGTAGAATTGTTTACAGGTAACGGTTTAGAATGGTATCCTTGTGTTCGAAATTCGTTAACAAACTGGAATTCATTAGTTATTCGATTAAAGGAAGATTTCTTACCATCACACTCAGAGGACGAGATTTGGGAAAAGATTAGGTCGCGTCATCAACAAAAAGGAGAATCCGTAGTCATTTATATAGCTCATATGGAGAATTTGTTTAGTAGGTTACCACAATCACCTGCGGAATGTACAAAAGTTAGAATGGTAAAAAAGAACCTATTACCTGATTTTATTTGTCAATTAGCTCTAACGGAAATTGATAGTATGTCTACATTGATAAGGTTGTGTAAGAAATTGGAAGAAGCATATGCATCCAAGCATAAATTAGTACAAGGTCCAGTAAAATATGTTCCGAAAGCATTAGGAAATTCAAAATTTCAAGTTGAAAATAAGTGGGCAGCTCCTGTAAAAAACTTTTCAGCGCGAACTGGTCGCAGTTTTTATAATCAATCATTTCCCCCTCAAATACAATCTCTCGGCAACAATAATAGTAATAATAATAATAATAATCCCTCTAGTAGAGTCTTTGTAAATAAATATAAATTAAATAAACTTACATGTTGGAATTGTTTGGATGAAGGTCATACTTTTTGGAGGTGTAAGATTCCTCGTAAAATATTTTGTTATAGCTGCGGATATAGTGGATTTAAGTCAATAAATTGTCCGTCGTGTTCAAAAAACGAGTAGATAGGCAGATGCAGAGTGGCCGGCATCATGCTTTCATGCAAAAGGCTACGGTTATGTTGTGTAAGCAGGAAAATTTTTTTGATATAGATGATTGGTCAAAATGGCTAGGCATCGTTAAAGATTTCTGTCAAGGGAACGTCAAGCCAAAAGCTGACGCGTTATTTTTAAGGAAACCTCAGGACAATCGTCCGTACATTATGGTAAAATTGTTAGATAGAGACGTCACTGGTTTGTTTGACTCTGGTTGTACTACTACCGTTGTTGGTTCATTAGCGTTTTCTGTTCTTGAAGAATTAAATTTGAAGGTTTTTAAAACTGAGAAGAGAATTGTTTCCACCGCTGATGGTGCTCTTCAAGAAGTTATTGGTTCAGTTGATTTACCTATTAGAATTGGTAGACAATATCGTATTGTTAACGCTTTGGTTGTACCATCTCTTCCTCACACATTTATTTTTGGTAGCGATTTCGCAAAATCCTTTGGTTTAATAGCAGATTTCAAAAACAATACGTGGCAAATTCAAGATTATGATAACAATAGTATTTCGTATATTGGTCATTCGTCAGTACCCTTAAGTTGTAGTAATCAATTACTTAGTTTGGATGATTTGTTAGAAACACAACAAGAAAAAGCACGAATAGCAATAGAATCTTTCAAGGAAATTAGCAGTGAAGAGAGACTAGGACGTACCGATAAAATTGTTTTAGATATTGATACTGGTGAAGCAAAACCATTTCGTAAAAAACCATATGTCATGTCCCCCTTTATGAGCAGGATGTTAGATAAAGAATTGGATGAGATGCTGAGATTGGGAGTAGTGGAAGAATGTCAGAGTCCATGGTCATCCCCTGTATTGTTGGTTAAAAAACAAGACAGTGAGTACAGATTTTGTTTTGACGGAAGGGCACTCAATGATATTACTAAACATGATAGCTACCCATTGCCAAATATCGATAGGATTATAAATTTACTTAGAGGTGCAAATTACATTTCTAGTTTAGACCTTAGAAAGAGTTTTTGGCAAATCCCACTTTCCGAAACATCAAAGGATAAAACAGCGTTTAGTGTTATTTCGAGAGGACAATATAGGTTTGTCACTATGCCATTCGGATTAAAGAATGCTGCTCAGACGCAACAGCGTTTGGTTGATTCAATTTTGGACCGAAGTTTGAGCCACATGTTTTTTGTTATTTGGATGACATTATTTTATGTTCATCATCTTTTGAGGAACATCTGAAGTTATTAGAAACGGTGAAGGAACGTCTTAAGGAAGCAAACCTTACGATTAATTTGAAAAAGTGTGAATTCTTTAAGAAATCGTTAAAATTTCTTGGTTATATTGTTGGATCGAACTCTCTTCGTACAGACCCCGAAAAGGTTTCTGCGATGGTAAATTTCCCCAGACCTAAGACAACTACTGAGGTCAAACGTTTTTTAGGAATGTGTAGTTGGTATCGTCGTTTTATAAAAAACTTTTCATCTTTAGTGTCACCGATCAGTGATTTGGTAAAAGGAAGAAAAAAGGGTCACTCTATTGTTTGGACATCTGAGGCTGAGAACTCATTTGTACAGATTAAACAGGCTTTAGTTTCCGCTCCATTGTTATCGCAACCGGACTATTCAGTTCCATTTATTGTCGAATGCGATGCTAGTGATACAGGACTCGGAGCAGTTTTAGTTCAAAAAATCGATGATGTAGAGCACGTTATCTCTTATGCTAGTAAATCACTTACCCGAACTGAGCGAAACTATTCAGTCACGGAGAAGGAATGTCTCGCTGTAATTTTCGCTATAGAAAAATTTCGACCTTGGGTAGAAGGCACCCGTTTTACTGTTATCACAGATCACTTTTCTCTGTTATGGCTTAATAATATACAAAACCCAACCGGAAAATTAGCTAGATGGGCTGTCCGTTTACGACAGCATACTTTTGAGTTGGTTCATCGAAAAGGAAGTTTAACGTAGTTCCAGATTGTCTTAGTCGCGCAGTCCCAGTCGTGAGTCATGTTGATAATTTAGTTGAGATCAAGTTAGATGATGTGGATCCCTGGTATGTGTCTCTTCGAGAGAAAATTTTAGCTTCACCTGATAATTACCCCCAATGGAAGGTAGAAGATAATTATGTATTTAAATTTCTTTCATCAAATTTACCACTCTCGTCGAATGTAAGGAATGGAAATATTTAGTCCCTAGATCACAGAAGGAACAGGTTATTCGGATAAATCATGACCCTTCAGTGGCCGGTCATTTTGGTTTTTTTAAAACATTGGCACGCATTCAAGAGAATTTTTATTGGCCAAAAATGCGTATTGATGTGTTGAAATTTTGTAAAAATTGTTTAACTTGTGGTGCACAGAAGGCATCGAATAGAGGACCCCTTGGTTTAATGGGAAAGGAAAAGGAAGTGAAGTTCCCTTTCAGATTATTGCTATAGACCTCATGGGCCCATTTCCACGGTCTAAGGTTGGACACAAATGGTTGTTAGTTATAGGTGATTGGTTCTCAAAATTCACGTTGATGTTCCCGTTACGTAGTGCTAAAGCGCATTTAATAGAACGTGTGTTGGAGGAAAAGTTTTTTAGTTTATGGTGTTCCCAAATATATTATTTGTGACAATGGCTCACAATTTAGTGGTAAAAATTTCAAGGCCGTATGTAAAAATATGACGTTCAAAAAATTTGGTTTAATGCAGTTTACTCTCCCCAATGTAACTTTGTAGAGAGGATAAATAGAACAGTCGGAACAGCTATACGTTCGTATATTGGAGAACATGATACTTGGGACATAGAGTTACCCCAAATTCAGTATGCGATTAATTCTGCAAAACATCATGCCACTGGTTATTCGCCAAATTTCTTAGTTTTTGGTAGACATGTTCCTGTGTCTGGAAGATTTTATGGTCTTGATGTGGAACCCTCAGTTGATATTGATTTTATTTCTAGAGATAGACCTTCGTATGTATCAGATCATCAAGGACTGTTTGATATTTTTATAGACGTACAGAAAAGGTTACATTTAGCTTACATGCAGTCTAGTAATTCGTATAATTTAAGAAGACGTAACATTTCTTTCGAAGTAGGTGACAAAGTTTGGAGGTCAAATAAAGTTCTTTCGAAAGCAAGTGATAAATTTACAGCTAAGCTTGCGCCAAAATATGTTTTGAGTATTGTTAAAAGAAGGTTTCAAGTTTAATTTATGAATTGATTAATGAAAATGGTTCGAGAGCAGGCAGATGGCATGTTAAGGACTTAAAACCTTATTCAGAGTTCAGTGGTGATATTGAAGAGAGAACGTTTCTGAACATTAATTAGTGTTGTTGATATATTTAATGGTTGATAGTAGGAATTATTTCTGTCTTATCTTTTAGTAAAGAGGTTAAATATTGTATTGGAATACTGTTTGGTAGTCTAAAAATTTTAGATGTTGGATAAGAAGTATAAAAAGAATTTTTTGTAGCGCAGTAAGGCTGACACTAGACTGTGCTGATATTGTTAGTTGCAAGTTATTTTTTGAGTCAAGATAAAAGTTACATGTTTCCGTTTGTCAAATGATTTCATTGGTCGTAAAATTCTTTAGTTCAAGGTTATAAAGGAATGTTTAGGTATTTTTATGATTAAATTGTTTGATAAATAAAGTTGTATATATTGGTTTATTATTTTCTTTTGGATTTATGATTAAAGTGTTTGACAATTAAGATTGAGTATAGTTGGTTATTATTTTTTGGATTTGTGATTAAAGTATTTGATAATTATATTAGGAATCAGGTAGTTGAGTCCATATTAAATATTGGTTGGAGGTCAATATTGTTAGTAACTTTGATAGTTATGTTTAATTATGAATATCGCGTGAGATAGCAATGTTCTATGTTTATAATGAATATTGTGTGAGATAGCAATGTTCTATTTTGTTCATTCATGCGTGAGTGAGATTTTTGAGGAGTAAGACGTGGAGACGTTTTACTTGTCTCTTCTCGGAAAGAGATATTTCTACATTTTGGTTGCATATACATGCGGTAGATTGTTGAACGTTAGTGATTTCAAGACATGTTTGCTGTTTTGAAGTTATGTTTAGAGTGGATCTCAAAGATAGTGAGAGTCCTTTTCTTCTTTTGTAAATATGTAAATTAAAGTTAATAAAGTAAAATATGTTTGTCATGATAATTTGATATTTTCATTAAGGTATTATAATACAGCAGTATTATATGTTTTGTTGTTTAAGTTTCAGTATAAATGAGTGATATAATAACCCCGAATATGATTAAACGATAATGACACCCTACCGATTAAGACTTCCCGAATTTGTCCCCTTGTGGCGTATAGTACGCGTAGTTACTCATCACTCATTTTCAACTATGTTGTACCTTAAGTGGTAATTTTGTTTTATTTTGTAAAATTAATAATAATAAGTCGTGAATATATAACTATAAATTCAAAAAAAATTCTTAGTATTTATTCCAGAATTTTTTCTCTTAGAAAGAGGCAGTGTAGCAATTTTATTTTCTACCTCATATATATATCTGTATAATCAATCCTTTTATTAAATATTAAATAATATAACACATTATAATGTTATCCAATCCACTTAATATAATTATATCTATTGTCCAATAAAGAACTAGTATTTAGTTCATGTTAAAAGTTGAATTCTACGGAGACAAGATAAAAGCTTTTGTTTGGTATCCTTCCTGGATCCCCTTCCACTCAGGAATCGTAACGTAACTTTGTTACTGGGCAGCAACAAGCCGCCAGGTCACTTCCAACACAGCTGGGGTTCAAGCAGGTCGAAAGTTGTTCTTAGGAGCGATGTCCGTGATTGATTTTTGCTGTTGGAGGCGTGCACGATAAAAAATTGCCCGTGTATGCTATTAGGAACAGTAAGTGAATTTGTTTCTATAAAATATTAATTAAAATTTTCAGTGTAACTTTGGAAACTATTAAATTTAAAACATGTAACATTGGAGATTATTAAATTTGAATTTAAATTATATTGCAACGTAGATTGTGAATAAGCTCTTTTCTGAATGGTATTCATTCGAAGTTGATGGAAAACAATTGTATCTTTGTATAATATGGAATCACATATATAAAGTTGTTCGGATCAATTACAGACAACATTTGCTTTCTTGTGGTGTGAATTCTAGAAACGCAGTTAATGGAAGCCAAATGACGGTTTTTCAGTAAGCGGCGCAGCTGTTTGTTTGGAATGGAATTTTCCGTTGTTCAAACATATGTCAGCATTCACGCAAGTATATAGGTGCAAATTGGAACTCTGGTATGTACAAAAAATTATGTTCGTATGTTGTCTGAACTGTCGACGTAGTGACGAGATAAATTTTGCTGTAATCGACTTGTGTTAACCGTATGTAGGTCAAAGCCAGACCTCAGTTATATTTTTCGTAGTCATACGTTATTATGAATCTGTAATTTGTTTCTACAAATTCTTTTATTAACTCAAAGAAACATCAGAAGATGTCACTACTAATTAGATAAATTAAATTCTCATAATTTTAAACCTTTAGAAATTGAATCTTTACATTTGATATTTTATGAACAATTAACTGTAATTATCTACTGTGAAATTAAGGTAAATTTACCATAATTAACTCTTTCTTTAAATAAGCAATTTTATGCTTTGTCAATTTGTTATATAAACTTCATTAAATAGTAAGTGGTACGGATACTTTCAGTACCATTGTAATTAACTCTTTCTAATTTAAATTAACTTATAAAGGAAGACATATTTTTTTGTAAACGAAAAATTACTTTATTGGATACCAAAAGAATAGATTCTTATTTTCGGACTAAAGATTATCTTTTATTTAAGAGGAATGAAAGTCGATTCTGATTGTATTTAATTATTTTTGAATTTGAATGCACAAACAGTGCTTTTCTTTGTTTAATCTGTTCACAGGTGCAGTGCAGGATTGCTAAGGTCAAGGTCGAACCATAAGGTAAGATACTTCAAAGATTAGGAGGTCTTTAAAAATTATATAGCGGTTATAGAAAATAGGTTTCCGCATTAGCCTTGTACAAGGGACTTGTTTCAGGTCTTCTCAGTATAAAAAAATACGGTGGCGCCTTATTCTTATTATTAGTGGTTGCAATTACACCCCGACCCACAGCTCATTCTCTACCCAGAGCATATAGTTCGACTAGCCGCTTGCCTTTGAGATTTCCTCAACTTAGAGCCACCTTCCATCTTAATTTGCCGTGGGCTCCATTTCTAATTATCGGAAATTCTCGTTAAACTAAATCCATACGTAAAAGTCTAACACACTAACATTTTCAACTTTATTGTTATTTGACAAAATATACAAATGTCAAACGTAAATATCTTAATATGAATGAACTATTTCAAATAAATATTAAATGTACAATTGTCTCCACGGCAACTACTATAAATCAAAACGACCGATAGTCTAAATCTGTGGTATTGCACTTCAATACGGATAAATTCAGTAATATGTAGATCTATATATCAAATTAAAATGCAGGTATATTAAAAAATAGCGTATGATACTCGTTTATAAGTGCCTTTAAAGCACTTGCACTTCGCTTTGCGAGTTAAGGTTCGGGGCTTTGGGAGCTGCGTTTTTAGAAAACACTTCTAAAACTTAACAACTTTATTTTAATTGATACAGAAATTAATGTGGAATTTTGACAAACTGATTTTAACTTTAAACCAAAATAAATTAAATAATTGAACTAATATTGTGAGACGCCTAAGCCAACTGCAATGCTAAAGCTGAATACTTTGACTGACTGCCGAGTCCTTGAGCTCTCGGGCTTTTTATAATGATCCTACCCCCTCACATGACTGTGGGAACTTGCAGATTTCACGTCTGCTTTACTCTTAATTCTATACTTTGTTACATTGTTACAATCTTATTTTCTTAGTAATTGTGATATCTTAACCGTCTGCGACCTGCCACCTGCAGTATCACTATCGTCTGGAATACATTGCATTGCATCCGTTCTCATGAACTGTTAATAAACTGTCTGGTTTATCATTGTACTACATTGTTGCAATTGACTTATGATTTCTTTAACAATTTCTAATAATTACCTATTAGATTCTATTATTTAATATATAGATAAATTAGAGGATACATAACTCGCGTCGTGCCCTCAAACGTTGCGCATGCTTTAAAGGCTCGCTTATAAACTTGTATCATAATATACTATTGTCGTATATTAATACAATTAATAATAAAATTTTTAAAAGTACCAGATACTCTTAATTATTGACTAATACACATAATAGCTGTCGTTTGACGTCTCTTTCCTGCTTCGAGGAAGCTTCACTGTTTGACATTCTGTATACATCACTTGGCCTGCTACATTGTTCACAATCACACTTATCTTCACTCTATTCATCATCAAGATCAATACATAATTTGTGGAGCATACAGCATGCAATTACAAACTTGGAAGTTTTATCCACTGTCTGGAAATTTGTACGAATTAGCTGTCGAAATCTTTGCTTTAGTAACCCAAATGCATTTTGGATACAAACACGAGTGGTACTAAACTTGTAATTTAAATTTATTTCCTCATTGGTTAGGTTGCTATAATCCCTATATGGGGTAATTAAAAATTTCTGTAGGGGATATGCAGAATCTCCCAACAAATGAAATTGATTTCCGCATATTACTGGTATACGTTCACATATGTCTGAAAGAGTAAATACTCTAGCATCGTGTATTTTGCTTGAGGCTCCAGTGAAGACATCCAGAAATTTTTTGTTGCTATTGCATATGGCTTGCAAAGTGATAGAAACTTAATCGTGTCGATTAACGTACGTTGATTTTATTTTAAGTGCTGGTGTTTTTATAGGGATATACGTTCCATCTATGCAACCCAATACATTAGGAATTTCGTTTATCTGAAATAACATAATACTTATTGATGCACAACAAAATAGTATAACCACTCACTGCTTCAAAATGTCTACTAATTTCAAGCTTTCCTTCAATAGCATTAAGAAATTTAATAATTTCTGGGGCAATTTCTAATAAAAAGTCTGTAATACGTTCTAAGACACCAAATAATGTTGAATCTGCCATTCCAAAAGGATTTGCTACTTTTCGTATACAACTCTTGTTCCCCGCAAACCTAATATGTATTTGTGTTAGCAAATTATATGGTCAATGAAAAGAATACATTACTATAAAAATGCAAGTAGATGTGTTTCAGCAGAGTTAAGTTCAGAGTCACCCTTATGATGAATTGGGTAATGTTTAGATTCCTTGAATTTTTTGATAATAATAATAATTGCACTCCAGCACATTCCAAAGTGTCTGCGAAACTGTTGAAATAGATTTGAGTAGCTATACATATATACTTATCATATTCTTACTTCTTTATCTTCATTCAGCTCCACAATTTCAGTAAAATTTTGTATTTTCGGAATAAAATTTGCTACGAGCATTGACGTAGCCTAGAAAAAAACCAAAAAAAAAAAAAGAAATAGACCGGGCACAATCGGCGAGAAGGCGGGGTATTATACCTACAACAAAAATTAGGGGAGGCCTGAAATAAAGAAAGAAAATTACACACACACACATTCATACTCAAAACACAACATATTAACAAAAGAAACCTATAATTAAACATAATATGTACACACAATAAATAATTACACACTAAATCTAAAAAAAAATATCAACCAAAAGAACAAATCATTTTTTTTAAATGGTGAGCTTCCGGTTTTAAGTTACTCCTTAGATAGAGTTTCAACAAAAAATAGAAATTAAGCGAAATTACCCCTCTAAAACCAACAGCTCAAAATCAGCATGGTCAATCTAAAACTAAGTATATACATCTAATGGCAACAACATTTTCAAACGTGCCAGCAAGCCTTCAAATCATTTTCACTTTAATAAGTTGTACACTCTTAGTTATTTAAAGCAAATAGTAATGCAATCATAAAGAGTCAATAAATCTCAAACTAATTCACCAATTGTCGTCTAAACGGATTAAATTTAGAAATGCATGAGCTTAAACCGAAAATCCCAACCGATATGGTCGCAATCGTAAATGATGGAGTAAGAAACACTCACCCTCGAAGTTGCTGACGTCGGGGTTGAGTCACTAGCTGGTCCCCAGCAACGATTAGGTGGGCCTACACCCAGAAAGAACGCACTTGGCCTACCATTACAGCAAGGGACGACCATTCATCGTGGCTTTAAGCCAACGGAAAAAGCACGCCGTATTGCGTGCGCGAAATTTTCATAACGAAAAACGGAAACAACCAAACATTCCTACACGTGTCTCCGTTGTGTAGATTGGGAAGCAAAAAATTAATTTCGTTCCAGCCAGTGACCAGAGTTCAAAGTAATATTTCTATTCAGAATTAACCTGGAAAAACCCAGTTTATATTGGGATAATACGCAGCTTTAATTTGAAGAATTCTTCCGACGAAAAACACATAAGAAGCAATTATCGGATACTTTGAACACGTTATCGACTATCTGAGAATAGCGTAAACTTTACGTTAGAGAATTCTGGGAAGTAGAATTTATTCTTAATTAGTGGAAGTATTTACCAAGTAAAATATACAGGATACTTAATTTATCGGATAAAGTTTTGTTTTAGAAGCAAAGTGGATTTTAATTAAAAATTATTAGCCAGCGTATTTCTTTTTAATTACGAATCGACGATTTTATTTAACCGTAGACATGAAATTTAGATAAACGGATAATTAATTATCAAAAGATTTGAGTTAAAAATTATTGTAAATAAAATAACCAATTATTGCCGAAAATGAACGTAACAAATCCCCCCAGCAAAATTAAAAGGTCGGAGTAGGGAAGCAAATTAATAGGAGTGCCCAGGACCAACAAAAAAAACTAAAGAGAAAAAGAAAGGAAAAATTCGCATGCGAAGTAAAAAAAAATTTGTTACCAGAATAAAGAGACAAAAAAAGAACCATCCAACAAAACACACGAAAAAAACTTTTATCTTGCTCGAAGGGCAAGAATACAAGAAAGAGAAAGAACGAAAAAAAAGGAAGGAAAGACGTGTAACACACAATCTAGGAGGACTAAGATGAAACGGCCGAAAAAGTTGTCGGAGGACGGATATTTCTTGTGAAGAAACAGTACAGTCTTCAACCTTAACAGAAGTAAAAGAACGAGGAATAAAACCCAACAGTGCTAGCCAGAGGGGGACCTAAAGGTCGAGTCTCACGCAAACAAAGGAACAACAAGGGAGAACGAGAGGAAGAGAGTAGGAACGCCGGGAAAAGGAACGATGTACTCTCAACTGTGGTAGTCGAAACCGAAAAACTGAAGAAAACAAAGGCTAACTAGTTCTTAAGTCGACTAAGTCGTAGTCTCCGAAGGAAGAAAGACGAACTAGAAAGCACCTACCACAGGAGCGGATGGACGAAACACAATCCGTATAGAGACCGACAGCAAGGAAGACCAGCGAAAAGAAAAAAGAGAGGAATGTGGAATGAAAGGAATGAACAAACGGAAAAAAAGGAAAAACAAAAAAAGATAACACCCACACCAAGTACAAAACCCAAAGAAAACTAAGAATTGTAGAAAACAAAATAAAACAAAATACCAGTGTAGTTATGTACGAGTAAGTGTGTGCGTGTGCGTGCGTGTGTGTGGATGGGTGTGTAAGAAGTGTGTGCATATGTGTTGTGCGTGTATACAGTGTGCGTGTGTGTATGTGTTGGACCTCTGTAGTTGCCTCTTACGACAGGCAGGTCCTACCATTGGGCTATTCTATTACCGGACCCACACGGGTGAAAGAGAAAGCAAGAAAACGAAAGAAAACCCTGTAAGACAGAGAGGTAAAACGAAATCGTAATGTCCAAAAGTCATGTCCAAAGGAGAGCAAAGTCGTTATAAGCATCTGGGGCATGAGGACTAGATATTGGGCTTAAGACGTTTGCGCCGCCAGAAGGAGAACGAGACGAGATCAAGGACATTAGGGTTTCGTCGACATATGTCCTCAGGTTCGGTAGGAACATAGAATACTGTCTGCCCCTTTTGGGCAGTTTTCTGCCAAATAGGAATAGCAGGGGTGTAGTAGTGGTAGAACGCGGTGTAGGAGGTGGCAAGGGTAGTTTGGAAAACTCGAAACGAGTTAAAAAAGAAAGTTGCTTGTTGTTAGGGTTGGAGGTAAGAAAGTCAAGGGTAGAAAAAGAAACATCATGGGTTGTCCGAATATCAACGGTAGAAGAAGAAAAAGGAGTGGCAGTAAGAGAATCAACCCTACGGAGAGAAACACAAGCGGAGCACACTTTAGTTATGTTAACTAGAGGGACAGAAGTGGATAAAATTTGATCGATGTTAGAGCATTGACGTAGCCTAGAAAAAAAGCAAAAAAAAAGAAATAAATCGGACTGAATCGGCGAGTGAGCGGGGTATTATACCTACAACAAAAATTAAGGTAGGCCTGAAATAAAGAAAGAAAAATTACACACACTCATTCATACTCAAAACACACCATATCAACAAAAGAAACCCATAATTAAACACAATATGTACACGCAATAAATAATTACACACTAAATCTAAAAAAAAATATCAACCAAAGGATCAAATCATTTTTTTAAATGGTGAGCTGCCGGTTTTAGGTTACTCCCTAGATTGAGTTTCACCAAAAAAAGAAATTAAGCGAAATTACCCCTCTAAAACCAACTGCTCTAAATCAGCATATTAAATCTAAAACTTCGTATATACATCTAATGGCAACAACATTTTCAAACGTGCCAGCAAGCCTTCAAATCAATTTTCCTTTAATAAGCTGTACACTCTTAGTTATTTAAAGCAAATAGTAATGCATTCATATAGTGTCAATAAATCTTAAACTAATTCACTAATTGTAGTCTAAACGGATTAAATTTAAGAATGCATGAGCTTAAACCGAAAATCCCAACCGATATGGTCATAATGGTAAATGATGGAGTAAGAAAACACTCACCCTCGAAGTTGCTGACGTCGGGGTTGAGTCACTAGTTGGCCCCAGCAACGAGTAGGTGGGCCTACACCCAGAAAGAACGCACTTGGCCTCCCATTACAGCAAGGGACGACCATTTATTGTGGCTTTAAGGCCACCGGAAGAAGCGCCCGGTATTGCGTGCACGAAATCTTCATAAAGAAAAACGGAAACAACCAAACATTCTTACACGTGTCTCCGTTGTGTAGATTGGATAGCAAAAAAAAATAAATTTCGTTCAGCCAGTGACCAGAGTTCAAAGTAATATTTCTATTCAGAATTAACCTGGAAAAACACACTTTATATTGGGATAATACGCAGCTTTAATTTGACGAATTCTTCCGACGGAAAACACATAAGAAGCAATTATCGGGTACTTGGAACACGTTATTGACTATCTGAGTATAGCGTAAATTTTACGTTAGGGAATTCTGGGAAGTAGAATTTATTCTTAATTAACGGAAGTATTTACCACGTAAAATATACTGGATATTTAATTTATCGAATAAAGTTTCGTTTTAGAAGCAAAGTGGATTTTAGTTGAAAATTATTAGCCAGGGTATTTCTTTTTAATTACGAATCGACGATTTTATTTAACCGTAGACATGGAATTTAGATAAACGGATAATTAATTAACAAAGGATTTGAATAGAAAATTATTGTAAATAAAATAACCAATTATTGCCAAAAATGAACGTACACATTTTTCGTTCTGTGGATATATTTTAATTTTTCTTCATCAAATCCTTCATCTGAACTGCTTGAATCACTTTAAGCAATTTTTCAACAAGAAATAATTTATTCATTTTGGAATTTGGGTTAGGTTATGTCAACCAACTCTCCGTTGCCATGAGAAAAAAGCAGAAAAATGCAATCTCTTTGAGTGCAATTATGCCACCTGAACACTTCATCGCGATTCTAGTTCAGGGTTATAACACGGTCAAACGCAAAATTCTTGCTCGGTGCAGGAGCAAATTACCAGCCGAATGTCGAGCTTTGTCACGGGATGCTCTAAGTGCGCACTAGTGCAGTCACTCGAATTTACCCAATAACGATTAAAAAAGGAATATTTTAAGGTGATAGTTTAAGCTCACTTCGGTTCTGCCTAGCACTAAATCCTTTAGCAGCCCTATTTAAACAATCAAAACTTGACTATAAATTATATATAAAAAATAAAATAATTATAGCCCACCATTTGTTCATCGACGACGTAATATTATGTGCAACCAATAAAAAACAACTAGAATACTTAATAGATACTACTAAAATTTTAATGATTCAATAAACATAAGTTTTGGATTAGAAAATTGTGCAACATCTCATCTAATAAGAGGTAAAGTTACAAACAAAGTGATATATTACTAAATATTAAGGAAATGAATCCTAGAGAATAGTATAATTATTTAGGTTTTCAACAAAAGAGTGGGATAGACCATTAAGAGATCAAACTAAAATTAAAATAGCAATAGAAAAAACTATAACTAAATTATTTATACTGAACTCAGTGCTAAAAATCTAGTTAGTGCAATAAACTCTTATGCGGTTTACATACTCGTTTTGTGTCATTAATTGGAGTAATACTGATTTAGAAGAACTATATCGATTAACTAGTACCACTCTTGCAAAGTTTAGATCTTTACATCCAAATTCTTGTATACAAAGACTTTATCTACCTCGGAAATCAGGACGTAGGGAGCTATTAAATATCACCCAAATATGTAATAGGCAAGTAAACCTAATATGTGAATATTTTATAATCACAGATAATGAATTTTTAAAAACAGTCGCTAAATTTTGCAATGATTATACACCACTAAACTTAATAAATAAAAATACAACGTTCTTACTACAACGCACCGAACAAATATTACGAATGGGAAAGAAAAATTACTCCACGTTAGATATGCGCATCAACCCTTTGGAGATGATGTGGATAGAAACCTCTCAATTTTTTGTAACAAAAGATTCGTTACATTCAGAAACAGAAAGTTTCTTTATTGCCATTCTAGACAAAGTTATAAGAACTCACAATTAAGAACGTTTAAAAACTATATCGTTGATAAATGACACTTATGTCAACAACCAAGGGAAACTATTAAACATATTACATCGGGCTGTTCCAAATTGGCCAATACGGAATATCTTGAAAGGCATAACGATGTATTCAAAATATTACGCCAATATCTTGTTACGTTCACCTTCCGACGGTGTACTAAACCTTTCGCCATTTATAAAAAGCCCGCCTATGCACAGCTGGGCGGGGTTCTTGTCTATTTAAAAAACATACGCTTCTGAACTAAAGAAAATTCAGAAGTGCCGATACCGTTTTAATGAAAAAGAAAAAATGTTCGTATAAAATTAATGAACCCTTGTTAATTATTATGAATAATTACTATTTAACTGTCAACGAATCAAACTAACGTTCATCGCTATCTAACCTAATTACTACCAAAAAAAAACTTAAATAATAGCCACTACTAAGCGTTGCGCATAAAGTTCAATCAAGCTCGGCAGTCAACCCCGGATATCGTTGCTACAATATTAAGCTAATAAAGGCTTGACGTCTATTTACTAACATTAATGCTGTTTCTCTGAACTCAAACAAAATAATTTTAGACAAAATAAAAACTTATCTGTATTGAAAGTCCCGAACAGGTGGGTTAATGTTTACAGTAATCGTCTACGCAACGACTTCCTGCAAATTGTAGTAGCAGGGAGCCTCTACTTCAAGCAGAAATTTAAGCCTTGTTTTTACACTACTGTATTCACGGCCACTTTTTATATTATTCAGTTAACGAAGACAAATACAACCTACATTGCTCCGTGCACTGCGTCAGCCTTATTCAAAAGCGCTAATAATAATTAAAATGTAGTGATTTTACTCAAATAGACTAAATAGTCGCAAACAAACCCACGCGTCGCTTCAAGCAACATCTTCACAGTCTGGAAGACCAGCAGCTATCCTATCCTACACAATCTCAAACCCCTACTTATATACCCTACCTGATCCTCTGTATTAGATTCAAACTATCCTATAAAATATTCGGTACGCTACACATTTTCGTTAATTATTCATTTGCATAGATCCTACTTCCAATAAACCATCCTGCATATTAGACATTCCTACAATAAGTACGCTTTAGTACAATTTCATTTAAATCTATTTGCTGCGAAATGGGAAGTTTCTTTATAACTTAAATAATCGGTCCCTTGTTTTAGGTATCCGTCGGCTTGATACATACTACGATAGAGTATAATTAATTCTGTCTTGCTGAAATAATGGATCACACTTCTTTGATAAAGTTTGTTTCGAGTTTCTATTAACACTAGTGTGTTTGATAACGCTAGAATTGAATTTTAATTCTATGTATAAAACGAGTTTATTGCTTGATTCTTTCTGCAGTTATACGACAAGGAATACTTGTCGTTACATTTTTTGTTATCTACAGAATTTCATTCACATCGTTGTGTGGTAAGTACTTTTAGTTTTAAAAAAATGTACTTTTCTTCGTAAAGGGTCTGATTTTTACTCGTACCCGTTACAGCTTCCTCCGGTGGACATGACCGCGCCTTGCGTTGACCCCTGACTGACGTGTCGGTCCTGAAAGCAAATTGCATCCTTGGTATAGAACTTTGAAAGTGGAGCATCTAAGACACACAAAGGATTAAAAATTACTTTTACTGTTGTGTAAGGAGATGCAAGAGGTCGGCTCCAGTTGCGAGACTCACTGCCGCGGTCGATGACTTCACTGGCAGTAGATTGGTGATGGATCTTTTGTGCTTTTTCGAGGTTTTGGTATCGGAAAGGGATCCCACTTTGCTTCAGACCGCCGGAATACAATAAGGCGTCAGCTGTGATTAGTCTGGTTATAACACTTCAATGTATCCCTTACTACCTATAAACTTTCTTTTTTATATGATTTGTTTTGAAGATAGCATATGATGTAGGTATAATGTTGTTACCTAGCCCTGCTGTACGAATGAATTCTAATAGCGGCATGCCTGTAATTATCATAAATATGTAAGTAGACCCATTATTTTCTTTTATATATTAACCATTAAACTATCTTGATAACAAAGATTTAATCATTGTAACCGTAACAGGACTGAAAGCAGTTCCTTCTTGATTTTGTTTAAATTTTTCTTATTTAACGTGTATATGAGATGTTTTCATTTAAATTACTTTACAGGAAATTTACGAAGGCAATAATTATTATTTGCTTCAATTTTCTTTTCTTAATACTGTGAGAACCTTTCAGGATAATTTAAAAAAAGAAAGAAAAATACTCAGGAATGTATCTATTGATTTTGTGAACATTTTTGTACTGAAAATCCTCTAGAATATTTTGTAACAAGAAAAATACTTTATCACAGATTGGTTTTCCTTTTCTTTTATAACCTGTTTTTCTATTTAGAGTTTTTTTTTGTAAACATTTTTTTATTATGGTATGCTCTGTAGTCCTGCACCACGCTTACTCGCCGATTGAGCTCGGCCTTTCATTCATTGTCCTTCCGTTTACTTCGATGTACGTAGCAATCTGGCTGTACAATATAAATTACCTGTGAAACAAAAACCTTATTATAAATACCTTCCGGAACAGATTCTTGAAAACGAAAATATTATTTTGTATTGGGATAGGATAGTTTATACAGTAATGCACACCAAACAGGACATTTTACAAATACAGTGCACTTGCATTTGAAATAAAAACTAATTGAAAATTAATAAAAGTAAGCACAACACCTATTGTAATATCTGTAGATGGACTAGTCACCAAAAACTTTTGCAACTATTTAAAAGAATTGGCATACCAGTAGGACTTGTTACAGTAATGTTCAAACTAATTATTCTCCACACATGTGGGATAGTACGGAGGACATTAGCTATAAGTTAAATTGTACATATTTCCTCAGTGATATTGACCGATATTTTTAGTACCTGTTCAGATACTGTACATTTTATCGAGGTTGTTAATTAATTAATAATAATAATAATAATAATAATAATAATAATAATAATAATAATAATAATAATAATAACAATAATTTTCAATTCAATTTAATTCAATAATCTTTATTCATTTTTATATAGTACATTCATCTGAAGCTAGCCGTAGCTGCTTGACAAAGTGTACACATTAAAAAATAGTATCTATTTACAGCTTGTTGCTTTCCTATTCTTACCTTTGCAATATTTTGTAATTTTTGAAAATGTGGCAATTGTGTTTTGTATTTAAAGAAAACATTACTTTTAAATTACCAATTAATAATACTTACCATATTTAATTAACTTAACTAATTCAGTATTTTGACTCAACCCTCCTATATATATTATTAGATCTAAATATATACCCAAGAAAAAAAACATAATACATTCTTCTATAAATCGTAATTTAACGATTTAATTAATTCAATTTCAAAAAAACTAAACTAATCCAAACAAAACTAAACTAAACTCAACTAAATTAAACTGCACTAAACTAAACTTACTAAACTTAACTAAACTAATTAATCTAAACTAAATCAAACTACCCTAAACAACGATAATCCAAACTAAACTGAACGAAACTAAATTAAACTAATTACATAAACCTATAGAAAGATACCTCACATATCAAGAAATACGTAAATAGAGAACACAGAACTATATAAATTACTGTAGTAACTGTATTATATACATGTGATAAAAAATTTAATAATACTAATAATAATAATAAAACGTCAATTGTGAATAGTAAATTGTAAATAAATTTGAATTAAGAATGTGGTGTATAAATAATATAAAGTATCATACAAGTAATTGTTTAAAATCAAAAATAAATGTTAAAAAAATATAAAAATAAATAAATAATTAATAAATATTTAACTCTAACCCTAACAAAATATCCTATCTAATAACTATTTGCTCTTAAAGCTATCCAGAATCCATAACATAAATTCATAAGATGAGTTTAATCTACTATAGAAATATATGAATTACCAATTACCTGTATCCAATAAAAAATTCCTATCCTAATTCCAAAGCATAAGTTGATATTATAAACCGCTTCAAATTTTGTTTTAATTCTTTCATAATAGTAAAGCTTTTACAATCAGCTGTTACTTCATTAAATAATTTTGGTAGTATATAGATGTAGCAGTTTTCACCATTTCTATTGAACACAGACGGAATACAAAATCTTACACCTCGCAAATTGTGTTCATTTGCTTTTAATTGTAAATATTTACTATCAAAGTAGTTTTTAAGCAACATTTTATAGAACAACAACCCTTTTGCTGGTAATGCATTGCATTCATACAGTAGTTCTGTAAACAATTTTTTGATTCATTATTAAATATTAGTTTTAATAATTGCCTTTGAATTACGTTAATCTTGTTTAAATGTACTTCAGATGCAAATCCCCATGCTTCTATACCATATCTAATCATTGATTCTGCAAGTGCATTATATATAGTTTTTTTAACTATTGGTGGCAACAGACGACGGATATAATGCATTTGTGCCAATACGATTTTTAGTTTTTGGGAAACATTAGAAATGTGTTAATCCCAACAAAAATAACTGTCTACCGTTATTCCTAAATATTTATATGTATAGCAAGATTCTACATCCCAACAGGTACTTGTACATAAGTCGCAATGCTTTTTCTGTAGTTGAAGCATCTACATGAGTGCATTGTTATTTTTGCATTTTCTTTCATTATGTATGGGGTTGGGATATGCATAATTTTGGTGTTGTCCTTATTAATCACTAGCTTATTATCATGCGACCACCTAGCCAAGTTATCGGTATCCAGCTGTAGTTAATGTTCTGCCATTTTTAACTTTTTATGTACTGAAATTAATACCACATCTTCTGCAAACATAAAAACTTTACATTTTTTAATTACAGCTGATAGATCATTAATGTATAGTATAAACAACATTGGGCCCAACACAGATCTCTGAGGTACTCCAATATTAAGCTGATATTCATTGCTCTTTGAACTATTTATTTTTACTACAAAAATTTTCTATACCTTAGATAACTCTGCAGTAGCCTTAATGACGGTCCCCTAAATCCGTATTTTTCCATTTTATTTAACTGAATATCGTGATCTATTGTTTCAAACGGCTTTGCATAGTCCACGAATAAGCATAAGATGTTCATATTATTATTTAACTTTTCATAAACTAGCTGAGAAAACTGTGCTAAACAGTTACTTGTGCCTGACACTTTAATAAATAATAATAAATAATAATAATAATAATAGTAATAATAATAATAATAAAATAATAAAAAATAATAAAAATAATTAAAAATAATAAAAAATAATAAATAATAATAAATAATAATAATATTAATAATAATAATAATAATAATAAAAATAATAATAACAAGACATGGGTAAATTGCTATATAATAACGAACTCATGGAAGAAATTCAAGAAACCGAGGCTGAAAGCAATATCCCAGAACATCCTGATTCCGAAAATGTGGTAAATGATAATGTTTTAGAAACCTTAATTAGTAATTTTAAATTCTATGAAAACTCACATCCCTTTGATCACCCGAACATACCTATTTTTAAATTTAATAAGGAATCACACAAAATAATCCAACAAGTCAACACAGCACTAGGCCAGTTTATAGCAAATTCAACCGATTTGACACGTATTCAAACCGCCATATACTCTGCAATAGTAACATGCATTAATCTAAACAGACAAAAAGTTATAAATCCAATAACATCGAACAGTAAGCCAAATTCAAGAGAACCAAGATGGAAAACAAGATTAATACAAGAGATAGACAAACTTCGGGGAAAAATGGATCTTATAACGGAATTTTTAAAAGGCATTAAGACTCAAAAGTTTATAAATAAAGTAAACAAAATTTTAAAAGATGATAATTTGGACATATGCACTAAAGGCAAAAATGAAGTATTAATCATACACCGAGATTCTTTAAGACAAAAATTTCTAGTAAAAGCTTCCAGACTGCGTAGATATAATAAAACTACTAAACGGAAACAACAAAATCTTACATTTAAGCTATCCCAAAAACGCTTCTACCAGAATTTAGAAAACAAGGATAAAGATAATAACCCAATATCTTGGACAGAATCGAATAAAGAACATTTTTTGGAATTTTGGAATAATATATGGCAACAAACAAAGCCAATAAATAAGAACTCTCCTATTTTCAAACCAATTCAAGAGAATGCCAAAACTATAGGCGATATGCCCGATATTAAAATATCAACTGAAAATATTATCACCACAGTTCGACATTTTTCCAACTGGAAAGCTCCAGGACCAGATAAAATAAGTAAGTTTTGGCTTAAATCATTCCTTCAATCCACGAGAATTTAGCAAATTCTTTTAATCTTATAATTGAAACGCCTTCAGATTTACCAAGCTTCTTAATGACAGGGAAAACTATACTTATACATAAACAAGGTGAAAGAAATGACCCCCGAAACTATAGACCTATAACATATTTATCTGTGTTGTATAAACTTCTGACGTCAATACTAAAAGAAAAAATTGAACATCATTGCACGAACAACAGAATTATAGCTGACGAGCAAAAAGGTTGTATCAAGAAAAGCATGGGATGCAAAGAACAACTAACCATTGATGCTGTAATCATGAACAACGCAAGAATTAAAAACAAAATCTACATGTTGGATACATAGACTACAACAAAGCATATGATTCAATCCCCCATGAATGGTTATTAGAAATACTCACCATCTACAAAATTGATCCAAAAATAATCAATCTATTAAAATACGCTATGCAGTTCTGAAAAACTACGCTATCAGTGAAAAATCAAACGATTGGAACAGTTAACATAAAAAGAGGAATTTTTCAAGGCGATAGTTTGAGTCCTCTTTGGTTTTGTTTAGCCTTAAATCCACTGTCTTCACTATTAAATTCAAGTGGCGCTGGATACAGACTAAATTACAAACACAACTTTCAAAAAATTACACACTTACTTTTCATTGACGATCTAAAGCTATACGCTGAAACACATACACAACTACATTCTCTGATTGCTACCACTAAATTATACAGTAAAGCAATTAATATGTCTTTCAGTTTAGAAAAATCAGCAACCATGAGCCTAGTCAAAGGAATTGTAAAAAATCAAAATCCACCCATAGAAAATCTAAAACCAATGTCTAATACCGACTATTATAAGTATTTAGGCTCTATGCAAAACAAAAACCTAAATCATACTAATTTAAAACTCATATATAAAGAGAATTACCAAACAAGACTAATCAAGTAATTAAATTCAAAACTAAATTCCAAGAATCTTTGTATTGCAATTAATACGTGGGCAGTTTCATATTTAAATTACACATTTGGAATATTAAAATGGAGTGAGAGTGATTTAAATGAACTAGATCGTCTAACCCGAAAAACTTTAATTAAATTTAGATACTTACATCCTAATTCAGCAGTACAAAGACTCTACCTACCTCGTAAAGACGGAGGAAGGGGTTTAAATAATATCCGCGATCTTTGCAGAACACAAGAAAACAATTTAATGTCTCATTTTCAAAACTCCAATAATAAATTAATAAAATTAATTAGTACTTATGACCAAAATTACACTACTTTGAATCTAAACTCTATCAACTATCATCAAATATCAAGTTCAAGTAAAAATATACAAAATTGGAAAGAAAAGTATCTCTATGGAAAATACCCAAATGCTCTAGAAAACAATCAAATTGATAAAAGAATGTCTGTAAATTGGGCAAATTTAGGTTATTTATATCCTGAAACAGAAGGCTTCTTAATAGCAATTTAAGATGGCGTAATAAGAACAAAAAATTACGCAAAACATGTTTTAAAAGAAGCCAACGTAGTTGACAAATGCCGCAAGTGTTCAAAAGTAGGGGAAACCATTGAACACATTTTAGCAGGCTGTTCCCAATTAGCCGAAACAGCATATTTAGGAAGACATAATCAGATTGCTAAAATTATTCATATACAATTAAGTGTGAAATCCAAACTACTAGTGAATCCGGAGAGTCCAGTTTTAGAATCAACAGATGCTCTCGTTTATTGGAATAGACCTATTTTAACTGATCATACAATAGCATATAACAAACCAGATATTCTTTTTATCGATAAAATAAATAAAACAGGATTTCTCATTGACATAGCAGTACCCCTTACACATAATTTGGAAAAGACAGAATCTCATAAAATTCAAAAATACACTGATTTACGAATTGAAGTTATACAATTGTGGAAACTAAAAAACCTATACATTATACCACTTGTTATTTCAGTTGATGGTATAACTTTAGTTCATTTTTAAAAGAATTTGGAAAAATTACAATTACCTGTAAAACTACACTCAATATGTCAAAAAGCAACCATACTCCAATCATGTCATATTGGTAGGAAGTTTTTAAATTAGCGGGTAGAGCTAAATAGCTCCTCCGCTAATTTTAGTTACCAAAACGAAATAAACGTTTTTGAGCAAAAGAAATAACAATAATAATAGTAATTCCTCAGGGACCTGTTACCTCCCAAACAGATATGGGCACGGCAAAACCAAAGGTACCCAAATTCAGCTAGCCGCTGCCCGACACTTTTCTGCATCAATCCATCAACACCTTGTCTATTAAACCAATCCTTTCCTTTCTCTCTTCACCCCTATACCAAAGGAAAAAAATAAAAACTTCAAGCCAATCTGTAAGGAAATTAGTGGCGAAAGCTGCATGGCACTGGAAATCAAAACGGTGTCATAAGCGAGGCCTATAGAGCACCAGGTAACACCTTACAGTAATTAGGCTTACCTGGGCAATGCGGCTCTTCTCAAGCGAACTGTCACTGCCGCGGTACTCGAGGGGAAGCGATAAAATTGAATATAACAACAACGGCCACACGAAACCAAGTTCTCGGATGTCGTATGGAAAACACACCTGACCAAAAAACACAACAGCCGCGGAAATAGTTGGAAACCCGAATATAGGTGTTTTGCGGAACATGTATCCGTAATCACACTAGTAGAATCACAAAGACAAAGAATGAGATAGTCAGACGAAGTTGCCCGTCACCCTATTCTATGTTACTACCAAGCAACCCACTGCGAAACAAACCTTACAAATTACAGATTTACTACTACACAAATCATTCACAAACTGCGGTTCTGGATTCCCGTATTATACTGATTAATAGATACGTTTACTCCCATAGAAGTCTTAAAATTTAAATTACTACAAGCGCTTACGTCTTAAAATAAAGCTATTTCACTTTTGTACTTGCAAACAATCTGTAACCTTCCTTTGAAACGATTATAAGCATATTTCACTTTAATAGTTTCTGTATTAGTAAATCCCACCAATAGGCCAAAGGTTATTTCCTTTAAGTAATATAATTTTTATGTTACTTACATGCTTGATCTAAGGAAAGATTATTTTCATATCTTACATTGGTCAGATTCAAAAGTTGTTAAATTTATTATGGAAGCTTTTATGGTTAAGAGCGCATTCTTCACCTTCCTTAGATCAAGAATGCACGTAACCTAAAAATTCGATTTCTTAAAAAAAATAACCGTGATCCTATTGGTAGGATTTACCAATACAGAAACTATTAAAATGAAATATTATTATAAACGTTTCAAAAGAATGTTACATCGCCTCTAATTAATCATATTTTTCCAAAAATGATAAGTAAATTAAAACCAAGCGGCATAAATGGTGATAAACGGACACCAATACATCAATATTAACCTAAAAGTATTAAATAATCTGAAAAATTGTGTGTAGATAAATACACGTGTGTTTTTGTATATACTTATGTTAAACTTAACCTGCGTGAAATTTCAATTGCGCCTGCGCCACAGAAAGTGAAATGTCTTAAAACGCCCTACTCTCTACCTTTGGAAGGAGAGCACCCAGGGTAAGCCTAATCGTGCGTGGCAGCTCATGCGGCCAAACTCCATGGTAGATTTCGAAGAAGACAAATCTCGAAGAAGTTTCCCTATCTGCTACTCCGTAGCGTTATCTCTATCTATCTATTTAAATATCCTCAAAACCTTCATGAGGCTATTGACCCCTCGTGTTTCCAAAATATATTTCTCGTCACCTTTTTTAAAAAATAAACCTACAGCAAACTCCCATATTCTCAATTTCCTTCCTGGCAGTCTACGACTTTAATGCAGAGAAAAATATTTTCTTTAAATTCAAAGTCGATCAATCATTTAGCTACTATCCTGACGGTGGATTCAGGCATGATTAAAGTGCATAATCTAGTAACATTCCGCTCCTAATACCCCTCTAACTTATATATCACTCCCCACGACTTTAGTTACGGACAGACCCAACCGAAGAAAATAATGTCAGGATGTAGAACATGCTTGATGACTAAGAAAGGAAAATGCAAATGTGAAATAAGGTAAGAAGAGATCATCTTAGATAAGTGCAAAAGCATGACTAGCTGATTTCCGGGAAAAGTTCTACCCATTCTTTCAGAGGCAGACCGGCTAAATAGGGGGTGACACGGCTCATGGCCAACCACAAAAAAAGCGTTATCTCAAGGGTGAGATGCTAGCGAGTAACAGGAATAGTACCACTAAAAACGATTCTTCTTAGGATGACAGAAAAGAAAAGGACGTTGGTCTTGCCCTCAATATATTAGAAATCGATACCTCCTTACCTTGATCGGGAAGCACTCCCAAAAAAGGAGAAGAAAATATACATCAAAATTAATATAAAATGTAGATAAGGTGTACTAAAAATTTACATTAATTCGATCAAATGTCTGTTATAAAATAAAAAAGAAAAATTAATCATAAGGAAAAGTGGACAGAGAGAAGTTATGTTAATCAGCTACCGTGTCGTTTCAGTAGCCTTTCTGTAAAACCATTTACCAACGTGGTCCTAAGAAGTTTTATAGTTAAAAAGTAGAAGCCCAAAAACTTTCATAGTTGCCCGTATTTTAAAGTGTGTAAATTAACGTGAACATAATACAGTACCTAATAAATAATTAACATTAATTTTTCAAAGATTTTGGTGTCCAAAGATTATTACTCATGGATAATTTGTGGTTGCATGTTTTATCGGGAGGAGGTCTTACGTACGCACTTGTCTTGTGGGAAATTTGTATAAGGCTTATGTTTGTATCTTGAAAAATAGGAATTATATTTTTAATCGGGATACGTTTCTAATAGGGTATGGTAGAATAGTTGGAGGCAGCCCAGCAGATATTAAAAAATATAATTATCAAGTTTCTCTGCAATTATTTAGCGCCCACCGATGTGGAGGATCATTAGTTAAACCCAATGTGATTGTCACAGCAGCTCACTGCGTTCATGGCCAGTCGTAAGTAAAATATAATATAATGTAATAAATCTAATTATAAATTTTTGTAGGCAGTTTTTAACAAAGTTCGCCGTTCGAGCTGGAAGTAGCATTGTAGACAAAGGAGGCCAGTTACTAACGCTTAAATCAATTCACGAGGATGCACGATACAACCCCAATGACTTTGATTATGATGTGGCTGTATTAATTCTAACCGACTCCTTTAAACTCGGTACAGAAATAGGGGTTATTAAACTTGTCGCAAAGGATTCCACTATTGCAACAGGTACAGTGGCAGCAGTATCAGGATGGGGCGCCACTAAAAGTGGAGGACATACAAATAAGCAGTTACTGTACGTTCAAGTACCTAAAATAATATGGGATGACTGTAAAAAAAAGTATAACACTCTTACAAAACGAATGTCTTGTTGGGGATATCCAAAGGGTGGTAAAGACGCCTGCCAGGTTAGTTCGTACTATAAATAGATAACAGAGCAGATTCATCATTATTTTAGGGGGACTCTGGAGGACCACTTGTAATATACGGTAAGGGAGGAGAGCCACAGTTGGCCGGTATTGTATCTGTTGGTAAGGGGTGTGGCAGAGAAGGTTATCCAGGTATTTATGGCGATGTCACTAACTCTGATATCCACATTTTTATTTCTAAGTACTTATAGAGTACTATTAAAATTCGTTCCTTTATATTATTGTAAATAAAAACATTACAGTGTAGTTTCTGTTTTTTAATAACATTCGGGTACCAGACTGCAGCAATTCGCATTTTAATTGCAGAATCTACCTTGGCGCCATCTTGTCACTAGTTCAAAGTAATATCATTGGTCTTCTATTACAACACAACTAGCGCAATTGAGGAAATAGTATTCGGCGTCAAGGTTCATTAAAGTAATAGGTTGTTTAGTAGCTTATCAAATCAAGAGTTAATATTGAAAATGCGGAAATTAGTGTGACGTCACAGGGCATTCCTTTTTAAATTTTATAGCATAGAACCTCATAATGCGATTACCTCTTGTAGTGGTGTATAATCGAATAAATATAATCGTTTACAACATGACAGTAATAGTATTATTAATATTACTATTATAGGGAGCAATATCGATGAATAAGATTTCTGCGAAGACGTTGCAAAAGAATAAATTAGCAAATAAGAACTTATTAATTGAAAATAACCATCGAACAAACCTATGAAAATACTACTATTAAAGGCAAATTGTACGTCTATTTCAATAAATGTTGAATAAAATAAAATAAACATTAATATCTATTATTAAATTTTTTGAATTCGGTTATCAAGACCGAACTACAAATTGTATTTTTTTTTGTTTCCTAATGCACGATGGATGTTTGTTATAGGACTCCTAATTACGAATATGTTAACGGCATCTTTCTATCATGCTCCATCATCATTAGGTCTTCAGTCCTGGAACTGGTTAAACGTGTACCCTCATTGTTTCCTATTCTGAACTAACCTACACATTTCCCTAAAATTTGCACAGTCTGTATCTATCACTAACTAACCTAGGTCTACATATACCTCCTTTTTTCTATCTCTGCTTGTCCGGTCCCTTTCTATAGTTTTACAATTATATTTCTATTTCTCCGACATTCAGTGGTTGTGAAGGGTGGTAAGCAGCCTATGGCTGCCAAGCCCTCCCAGCACTTGAACATTTGCCGATTTAATATTTTTTCCAATATATCTTTTCGCACAATCAACATTAGTTGCAGATATTTCACAACTAACACCTGTAGTTGTTTATAATAGTCATCAGACTTATCTGCGTTTATTTTTTCGTCATCAGGTTTTCTGTCTCAAAACTGGTTGGACACGTACCTGCACTTATTTATATTCTGAGCTAGTCTACACAGTTCCCTGAAATTTTCACAGCTTATATACAGCTCGGTTCCCCTTCTATTGTTTTATCATTTTATGCCCAATTATACCGAGATTCGGTGAAGGGGGTTAAGCAGCCTGTGGTTGCCAAGATCCCCCAACACTTAGACATTTGCCAAAATAATAGTTTTCCCATAAATCCTTTCACACAATTAACATTATTAGAGAATATTGCCCAACCAATACTTATAGTTGCTTATAATAATCATCATGTTTAAGTACAGTTACTTTCTTCGTCATTAATTTATCCATCTCGGGACTAGTTGAATGCGTACCTCCACTGTTTTTTATCCTAAGCTAGCCTACACATCTCCCTGAATCTCTTACAGTCTACATCTTTCACTATCTGTGTGCAGTAGTCTAACCTAGGTCTACCTCTTTTGCTCTTTTTTCCTATCTTTGCTTCTAATATATTCTGCACTATTCCCTCATGCCGTCATCCCTTTCCTAATGCTTAGTTCTCTACGTTCTTGATCTAATTCTATTACTGCTGTTTGCTCTTTGTATAAGCTATGTAGTATTCGTCTATCCCTATAACTCATTCCAATCTATTTGAGTATTTCGAACATTTTTTCCATTTTCCATTGTCGAGTGCTTTTTCCAGATCTACAAACTCTATATTCATGCTTTCTCGTTTTTCTATTGTTTTCTCCATTATCACCCTCAGAGCTAAAATAACCTTCCGTGTTTCCCTGTTTTGTTTAAACCCAAATTGATCTTCTCCGAGTATTTCTTCAGCTCGTTTTTCCATTCGTCTTTGAACAAGTCTAGTTAATATTTTTGACATGTGTGCTGTCAAACTTATTGTTCGAAAATTTCACATCTATCCGCGCCTTTCTCTTTTTAGTATAGTTACTATGATGTTACGTTTGAAATCTTTAGGTATTTCGCCTGTCTCCTACATATAGCTTACAAATTGGAAGAGACGTTCTGCTACTGCTTGTCCAGCAGCTTTTAGAGTCTCTGCTTGCACCTTATATGTACCCGGCGCCTTACCGTTTTTTAAACCCTTTACGCTAATTCAAACTCATCTCTAAGTATAGTATATCCAAAGTCATCATTTTCAGTGTCTGATTCCTGTTCTAGTGCTGTTAGTTCCTTTCCTGCATATAAATTTTCTATATATTCTTACCATCTAAGTAGGGTATTTAGTTACGAATCAGAACCACATTTCCTCCAGAATCCCACATTTCCTCCCACATCTGGACCAAATAGTTTTTTTCGACTAACCATTTTTCATCTTTTGAGATAAATATATCTTAAATTTTTCATCTTTCGAGATAAATGAGCATCCTCATTTCCACACACGACATAAACCTATTTTTAAGATTTTTTTTTACCGCTAACATTCTGGACCAAATACCTACCTGCTTTAATGTAGCACTTGTCTAAGATTTTTATTTTGGCTGTCTTCCTCCTCTACTATCTCCAAATAATTTACGGGTAAATAGTTAAAACTAAAAGCCGAAAGCACATACTTTATCAATGTTTCCCTTTCTTTTGGTTTCTCGGACAACTTAATTTGCAAGCCCGTCAATTTCTTTGTATTGCCATTCCCCCAATACACGTACTGTAGCAGGTTATTATACACTAAACAGCAGCTATTTTGTAGCTTGTCCGATAGCTTACTCTACATTTTGGCAAGTGGTACCGAGTACATTGGCGCCTTTAGGAAGTATAACTTACTATCTTCCAATAACGTTAAACAGTCTTTTAAGGAATTATACACCCGTTCCGCACTGACATAGCTTCCAATTGCACAGTTGTATATTGTCGCTTCCAATCGCGTAATACCATGTTATTTGGCCAAAGTAGACGCAAATGTTTCCCTTAAACGTACATCTGGACAACGTAAAAATCTAGTATATGTATGATTGCCAAGTTGTTTATTAACACCAGGACTTGTTATCTGACACACAAATTTGTTGTATATCTTAATTCTTGCATTGGTTGTTAGCCATGTTAAACAATCAATCCCCGCAGTTTTATCGTTGTCAACTATAATATTACACTTTTCTTCGTATTCTTCCTTATAGCAAAAGTTATGCTTTGTAGTTAAATAATTACACATCTCCATCTTGCTAAATATGCCCGCAAAATCTTGGGTTACATCCATGTCAAAAAGATAGAAATAATCTTTTTCGACTTCGTCTAATATATCTGGTAGTTCCTCCAATAAAGTTTCCAACTTCACATCTGCTAGTTTCACTTTGTATGGAACACAAATAGGATTTTGGAATTTGTTATTAATGCATTTTGCGGGCATATTTAGCAAGATGGAGATGTGTAATTATTTAACTACAAAGCATAACTTTTGCTATAAGGGAGAATACGAAGAAAAGTGTAATATTATAGTTGACAACGATAAAACTGCGGGGATTGATTGTTTAACATGGCTAACAACCAATGCAAGAATTAAGATATACAACAAATTTGTGTGTCAGATAACAAGTCCTGGTGTTAATAAACAACTTGGCAATCATACATATACTAGATTTTTACGTTGTCCAGATGTACGTTTAAGGGAAACATTTGCGTCTACTTTGGCCAAATAACATGGTATTACGCGATTGGAAGCGACAATATACAACTGTGCAATTGGAAGCTATGTCAGTGCGGAACGGGTGTATAATTCCTTAAAAGACTGTTTAACGTTATTGGAAGATAGTAAGTTATACTTCCTAAAGGCGCCAATGTACTCGGTACCGCTTGCCAAAATGTGGAGTAAGCTATCGGACAAGCTACAAAATAGCTGCTGTTTAGTGTATAATAACCTACTACAGTACGTGTATTGGGGGAATGGCAATACAAAGAAATTGACGGGCTTGCAAATTGTTGTCCGAAAACCAAAAGAAAGGGAAACATTGATAAAGTATGTGCTTTCGGCTTTTAGTTTTAACTATTTACCCGTAAATTATTTGGAGATAGTAGAGGAGGAAGACAGCCAAAATAAAAATCTTACACAAGTGCTACATTAAAGCAGGTAGTACATATTTTACACAATCTGCAACACCATATTGTACAATTCCAAAAGAAATAGTCATTTCGGAATTGGGATTGATAAATACACCTAACATTCGTCCAGAGGTTGTACGACAACGCGCAAATATTGGTAGTAAACTCTATCCGTTTACGCTAAAGGAAATTGCCCCATTATGTATGCCATACGCTGTAAGTGGAAGGAAAAAGGAAAATACAACTGGAATTAGAGGAAATGGATGCAGAAAGGCGAAAATTGGACTACATGGAAAACACTGCGACAATACGCGAACAATACAAAGATGTGTTAGACAAAGAACATCTTATTAAAGAAAATGAGGAAGAATTAAAAGATTATTTTATGTGTCGATGGACTGACTTAGATACATCCGGGTTGTACAAGCTGTATGCATTTGCGGTTAGTAAGAAAGACTCTTTTAGTTATGTAGGTGTTCTTGCAGAAAAGGATGGTACTAAATCCGTATACTTTTTAAAAGGTTATTCTAAAAACGTATTTATCAAAATGGCAGATAACAAAGACGAACTAAGGAATGCGGGTTTCGTAGCCTTGGCGTACACCACACGCAAAGGGGTTCCGCTAAACATTGTATATATACCTAGTAAAGAACCTTTTGGATCATTTAAAACCGAGGGTCTTACAACCTATAACAACCATATATTCCCAAAAGTGGTGGATATGCAACTACACAACAGTGTGTGGGAGAAAAAGGATTTCCTCCAATACCGGCAAGAAGAAGTCAATCAAGCTAACAAGATACGTATGCAGGATATAGTGGGAAAGCTGCGATTAAAAGATTGTCACAAGCTGCAAGAATTACACGAAAGAATGGATCTGGTTGTCGGCGGAATCAAAGACTTTAAATATAGAGGCAAACTTCGGTACATTTTACAATTCGAAAACCTAGACGGTCTTTATGTATCAAACTATTGGCTAGAAAAGGAGATAGAAGACTTGGGTGTCGATTTAAATTTTAAGCTGCGAATAAAATTAGATAAAATTAAAACCACTCCAAACAAACATAAAGAAAAAACTGTCTTCTGTGTATAACTTTGTATTAAAATTAAGTTTAAATGACTCCATGCTTGGTATTAAATATTTTTAAATTTGTTATGTATAATGTCAGAATAAACATTTTATAATAGTATATAACATTGTTCTTTATTTATAAAAGGCTGTGACGTTACCCAGAAATAGCAGTCGCACAGAGAGGGGTGCGCATGGGCAGCGTGCATGGACAGGGGTGCGTACGCGTAGTGGTGCGCATGGGCAGGGGTGTGCATGCGCAGGGGTGCTCATGGGCTGGGATGTGTCTGGGCGTACACGAGGGAAGCGGATGTTAACAGTCACCAAGCATCCAATTTTTTATTTGGATGGTATCGAGTACTTGCCTGCGTATGTATCCGGAGTAAAAAATACGATTTGTACACGTAGCTTATTAATAAAATTAGTTTATCGAGGGAAGATGACAAAAGGTACATCATTCCTAATAGTACAACAATCTACGGATGGGGGCATAAAGATATAAGATAGTTGTTTATATTTGTATGAATTTTGTAAATCTATTGTATATATTAGTATTAAGATTCCATAATTTTTAAGTTCTTCTCCCACCTTCCAAATCCTTCCTGCTTCTATCCTGGTTGCCAGAGTATACGTGTTATCTCCACGTGGTATTCGCGGGACACTGCGGTTTTAGATTTCTCGGGAGATGGTTGGTTAAAGCATATGTCTTGGTTAGCGAAAAAAAAAGGGTTTTAAAGATGGGGTTAAATAAAGATGAGCAAAAATTAGTGATTTGGACCTTTAAAACGCATAACTTTGTATGGGGTGGTCCTATTTAAAATTTATTTACAGATTTGGGGTCCCTAGAAAAATTTAATATTAGTTGATACCAAACAAAATATATTTATCTTAAAAGAGTGACTACCCCGCGTATAATAAATACAATATAACACTTGTCAGCAAAAAAGTTGTAGGGAAAATTAAAGACGTATTTAATGGGGGTCCAGTATTAGAATTTGTTGGTTGTAATGTTAAGTCCTACTGTATTGTAGGCGAGAAAGATACGATTAAAAAGATTAAAGGGGTCTCACGAATTGTAGTTAAGTAAAACCGAGGGTCTTACAACATATAACGAGCATATACCTCCAAAAGGGGTAGGCATGCAACTACGCTGCAGTGCGTGGGAGAATAAGAATTCTCTCTAATAAGAAATTAAAGTCTCCATGTACGTAGCATAAGTCATTGGGAAATGGTCGAAATGTGGAACCTTTAAAGGCGATTATTAATTATGGTTTAGAAAAATAATAGTTTTTGTGGACTAAATAAAATATCTTAGACTGGTTAATGTATATGGTTACATACTCTCGTACACATCCACAAACATCTGTTTACGTCCACAATGGCGATACCGGTAGTTTTTGATTAACAAATAGTAGGAAAGATACGTCAGGTGTTAGTGCGTGGAAGCCCATAGGATCGTTGGATTCAAAAAAGAACGGTGCGGCGGGATGTATGGTGGTCTCCGTTAGAATAATCGAAAGTGGTTAATCAATCGTATTAGATGTTTAAATAATCGAAAGTGTAAAGGCCTACATAAACAAAAATTTAATTATCCGACAAAAAAGTGCGCGATGTGCTACACTTATAAAGAAAGTATGGAATGGTGCTTTTTAGCGGCCCTAGCCGTAAAAAGGGCGACTGACTTTTTCAAGCAACTACAAGAATAGCAGTAGCGCAGAGAAAGGGTATGCATATATTATACAGTGCATTGTTAGTTTACGCGTAGCTCGGATGTGTAATTGATTACGACTTATAGATCCCTCGGAGGTTTAAAAATTCTCCGCCCATTGTCGTTTGAAAAATGTTTGTAAATTATCAGAACAGGAGCGGGTCAAAGTTTAAGTTAGATGGATGATTGACTGAGTTTTTTCTACCTTTTACGAGGGAATCGGAAGTTGACAGACATCGAGCATCTAATTCTCTAGGAGGGAATTCTTTACGAAGGAATCGGAAGTTGACGGACATCGAGCATCTAATTCTCTATGTGGGCGATATCGAGTACTTACTGGTTCTAGAAATCATTACGTGCGGTCGACCGCTATACGAAAGTGTAAAAGCCTACAGAAGCAAAATTTATTCATCAGACGAAAAAGTGCGCGATGTGCTATAGAAAGTATAAAAAAATGGTGCTTTGCATCGGTCCTAACAGTAAAAAGGAGAGTGACTTTTTCTAGCAATTACAAGAATAGCAGTAGCGCGGCGAAGGGGTATGCATGTATTATACAGCGCATTGTTGCTATAAAATATGTTAGTTTACGAGAAGCTCGAACGTGCACAAATTAAATTTTAATCTATAATTAACCACGGTCGTAAAAATGGGAAATTAATGGTTAATTTTAATACTGCTAAGCATATACTTTCGCTTGGTGATTCATTTAGAAAATATTCAAGCCCACCATTTTCTAAAGTATGACGTAGAAGTTATTTAAAATTAAATTGCTTTATTAGTAAGTATCCTGTAGACAACAAGTTGGTATTTCCTTAGTAATGATTTAAAGTGTTTTTATTAAGTTTTTGGTTATAGTAGCACTGCATCTTCTACAGCACGACTTGCACACAATTTGTGTGCGTGTGCTATCACCCTTTTGGATTTTTAATATGCACCGATCCGTATAACATGGAAGACGTTTCCGATGTTTCTACTAACGGTACTCGCACCATCGACGATGCGAACCAGGTGCATGCATTGGCGTTAAATGTATTGGACGAGCTGCAAGGATTATGACGTCATTTAATTCCCCGCTGAATCCTCAACATCGTTCGGGTGTCTTCGAAAACCTTCGGTTTGCATTCTATAGGGTACATAAAGCCGGTGCGCAAGAGTAAACTCTTTAGTTATAAGTTAGTTCGCTTACAAGTCAAGTCTTATAGTGCGGATTTTGTTTTGTACTAAAATGGTATCTGCAAACGTTTTTAAGTGCAACTCTTGCGGTGCTTCCTATACCTGGAAAAATGCTCTCAAACGGCACCAGAACAAATGTCGTGCTGTAACATCGTCTACGGTTAAGCTTATACATCCGTCCGCAGTAAAGTACTTAAACCGTGGGACTTGCGGTATCGCTTTTACGAGAATGGACAGCTTACAGCGACACAAGGGAAAACAGCACGGCATGTCATTAAGCCGTAAACGTTCAACTCCGCCAGCTGTTAAAGGGCCTTGTACGAAACAACCACGAATTATGTGTAAAGTGTGCGACATGGAGGTGTTAAAGTCTGCATACCCTGGACATCTACGGAGCAACAAACATAAAAATGCATTAGTTACCGCTACTAACGACGATGGTGTAGAAATGGTTAGTACAGCGTTTAACAACCGTTTGGCTAGCTATCGCATAAAAAACGCCAGTGTCAACGATGGAGTGTCCGAATTTCTTTGGAGGCAGAAAGAGCGATTTATTTGATTAATAAATGAAAAAAGAATACAACATACAGCAATAAAAGTCTATTGCGAACTCTACGGCGTTTACACCAAAATGGGGGAAGAGACTACCGATGTGAAATCCTTTAACACAAAAAATGTGGTTATAACGTCTTCTAGTAATCTGGAGAATATGTACGAGGTCTTAAGCGAAACCATAAGAACAAAATCAGAGGAATTTGAAACATGCGGGTCCGGTTGGTCTTTGGAAAAGGTGCTCTATTTAGAAATAAATATTAATAAGTACAAGTCGATATGAGAAGTTCTAGGTTAAGAATAAAAATTGTGAATATGTATTTAGAAATGTGGTTTACAAAATTTAAACTGTATTAGTAAAATTGTCTGTAATAAAAGTTTTAAGAATAGTTTTAGATTTTCTTTTAGGTATGAGCCGCAGGAAATTTATAATTTAGAGGGTGTGTGTAAAATGGTAAGGGGTGGCCCTATTTTAAATCTGTTTACAGATTCGGATCCTGCTCACATAACCACATGACCATATGACCACGCGACCATATGACCACATGACCACATGACCATATGACCACATGATCATATGACCATGTTAGGTTAGGTTAGTTAGATGTATTGCATGACTAAAAAAATGTTTAAGGACGGTCGGAAATCGCAACAGGTAAGAAATCTTAAAATCAGAGTAGCTCTCTGGGAGATGGCGCTATCTAAAAAATTTAAAGAGATTTGGGTAGCCGAGAAAAATCTAATATTAATTGATACCAAACAAGGTAGGTTTATCTCGAAAGATGAGCTAAACAAGAAAGAAAGTATGGTGTAACATTAAAAGCGAGTAGTGGTACGGTCGCGGTATGCTCGCTAGAAGGTATGTGTGTAACTTTGTAAGGAGTAGTCCGATTTTAAATCTGTTTGCAGATTCGAATTCTGCGTAAAATTTTAGACTAATTTAATGTATCGCATGACTAAAAAAATGTTTAAGGACGGTCGGAAATCGCAACTGGTAAGAAATCTTAAAATTGGGGTAGTTCCCTTGAGGATGATGCTATCTGAAAAATTCCTAGAAATTCGGGTAGCTGAGAAAATTCTAATATTAATTGATACCAAACAAGATAGGTTTATCTCGTGGGTAAAAATGGCTAGTCGAAGAAAACTATTTGGTCCAGAATGTTAGCGGTAAAAAAAAATCTTAAAAATAGGTTTATCTCGTGTGTGGAAATGAGGATGCTCATTTATCTCAAAAGATGAAAAATTTAAGATATATTGATCTCGAAAAATGAAAAATGGTTAGTCGAAGAAAACTATTTGGTCCAGATGTGGGAGGAAATGTGGGATTCTGGAGGAAATGTGGTTCTGATTCGTAACTAAATACCCTACTCATCTACCCACTTACTCTACATTTTCTATAATGACGTTTCCTCCCGCGTCTTTTATATTTTTGCTATACTGTTTTATATCCCTAAAATTGATTCTAATTAATTTGTATGCTTCATCTGTCTTTCCTATTTCCATCTTAATTTGTACCTCTTTGCAATTTTCATCAATCCATTGTTCTTTAGCTTTCCTGCATTTGCGAATAATTTCCAATTTTATGGCTTTGTATCTCTGTTTTCCTGTTTCGTCTGATTCATTTTTGTATTATCGTCTTTCTTCTATTAAATTCAGGATATCCTTTGTTATCCATAGTTCCTTATTTCCTTTTTGTGTATACACTAGAATATCTCTGGACGCCATGTCTAGGCTGGATTTTATGTTATTCCATTCTGTTTCTATTTCCTTAGTATCAGATATTTTCCCGATATCTTTGAGCAATTCATTTGACTTTTTTTCGAATCTTTCTTGAATATCTATATCTTTTAGTTTCTTAAAGTCAAAGTGTCTTTGTCCGTTTCTTTTTTTTCAATTTTTTAGTGCGGCCTTCACGTATAATAAATGAAATAATAGTTAAAATGTTAGATCAAGATGGAAATTTGGTTAATTTCAGAGGAGAACTGCTAACTGTAAGGTTGCATTTAAAAAAAACCCTGCAATAGCCATGGGTATTAAGTATAATGCACGCAACATGTCAAGAATTGCTATAAATGCTGGAAATTTCAAAGCAATCGACACTCGATTGATTGTTTCAAGACCGCTAACAACACAAAACCGTCAGTTTCTACAATCGTTAGGACTGCATTTATTTAATTAAAAAGTAGAATGAATAGTGAAATACTGAACGTGCGTGAAAAAGTTTACTTTGACAATGCAATTGTTAATATTGAAAAACATACTCATCAACCTTATGCTAACACATCTTTAAACAATAATGATGAAATTCGAATCCCTATACAACAACAAGTTGTATACACCTTACCATCGAAGAGCATGCTGTACATAGAAGGCAAATTAATTAGAACAGATGGAACGCCGTCTCAGACAGCAAAGTTTGTAAATAATGGAATTTTGCTGCTTTTTGATGAAATTAGATATGAGATTGGTGGTATCATTGTAGATCGTGTTCGGAATCCTGGATTAACGTCTATAATGAAGGGATATGTTTTATATAATAGCAATCAAAGTAAACATTTACAAAACGCTGGGTGGTTTCCTATGGATGATTCGCAAATAGTTGATGCCAATGGGAATTTTAATGTTGCAATAAACCTTTCAATGGTTCTCGGATTATGCGAAGATTTTAAAAAAATTATTTTAAACGTCCGTCATGAGTTAGTTTTACTACGTTCTAGTTTTGATACTAATGCTATAATTAATCCTACACCCGATGAAGAAATAAAAGTTGTTTTAAACAAAGTTTTATGGAAAATGCCGCATGTAGCCGTTGATGATACTCAACGAATTAATTTGATAGAATGCGTTGCACAAAATCAGGATTTGCATATTCCGTTTAGAGGATGGGAGTTGCATGAATATCAACTTCTACAAAAAACGCAACGTCATACATGGAACATTAAAACAACAACACAATTAGAAAAACCAAGATTTGTAATTGTTGGTTTCTAAACCAACCGATAAAATAGATACATGAGCAACTACAGTCGTTTTGATCATTGCTATTTAACCAACATGAAACTATATTTAAATTCAGAAATTTTCCCGTACGATAACTTAAATTTGAGGTTCGAGAATAAACAGACTGCGTTGTTATATGAGATGTATGCTCAGTTTCAGCAATCATACTACGAAAAGGAAAATGAACCACTTTTTAATCCTAAAGATTTACGAAGTATTGCACCATTAGTAGTCATAGATTGTTCTAGACAAAACGAAGCGTTAAAATCTGGTACTGTCGATATTAGATTAGAATTTGAAACTAGCAGAAACGTTTTGCCAAATACATCTTGTCATTGCCTTATACTTCATGATAAGATAGTCAAATACAATCCACTCTCAAACAGCATAAGAATATTATAATTACTTTATTATTATTATTACTGTACCTTTACAAATTATGAAAAACAATAAATCATTTAGCAATCACAGTCTATTTATTAATATTTTTACATGTTTTACAATATCTTTTACATGTTTGAATTATTAAGTAATTTAGTAAACAGCCATAAACATTGACAATTTTAAATAAAAGTTTTGTTATACATTTCTCAAATAAACTAACTGGTATGTTATTAACAAACTGGATTTTTTTAAACAGAACGGTTACTACTACTACTATTTTTCTCTACAATACATTTATACTAATATATAGTCCAAACTCGGGCAGATTGAAAGGTATCCTATTTTTAGATACATCCAAAAACGAAAAACGGCGTACTTGTGCAGGTATAAACATAACACTGAAGTTTTATAACTAAAAAATATTATATTTTATCTAGATAAAATAAATTGCATTCTTTATTTGAGCCAGTGGTTGAAGCTTTACAAGTCATTCCTGTGTGTATAGTTATACCCCCAAGGTTTAGTATCAGTGGTTGAGGTACTAAGAATTCTTTTATCATCACTTGGATTAAGAACAATTTTGTTTTGTTTAATAGTACAGACATCATGTTTGACTGATCTAATTAAACATTGCTGTTTCTGTACAGTCTGTTTATAAAACAAAGCATTCTTATAATCGTCAAAAGAAATTTGCTTAATACTTGCTAAGGAAGATCCCTTTGACTTTTTTATTATACTATCCTGAACTCTGTAAGTGTACATTTTAGATCTAAGTCCTACAAACTCTAGCATGATGTCACCATTGTTTTCATCTTTTATAATACCAGGAACCTTTTTATTTGATAATGGAATATGATATTTGTAATGAGGGTCGTAATCGGAAGTATCAAATCTATGAATATCTTGTTTGATATAAGAGTAAATATCTTCAACGCTAAACTCGTATATCAAACTATCCGTATCTGTGTACAGCTGCTTTGCTTTGTTAGTAAATTGCGATTTTATATAACTATAGTGAAATTCATATAAATAGGTTTTTGAAATATCTAGAATAGAGAAACCTACATGAATGGGTTTGTTTAAGTAAACCTCTAATTTATTCATTTCTATTAAGACTAGATCTTTGTCTAACACAGTGCAACTATGAAAATTAGGCTTCGCTATGTAACTACGAGCTCCAAACCGTCCTTCCCATTTGGTCACTAATTTCACATCTTTCCTTTTCCGTACGTTTTCCATCATCTTTCCATAAACCGAATTTATCATATTTTTATAAAAGCATATATCGAAACTGTTTTTTGACTGTTGTCTTAATTTCGTATTCAAATCAATGTATTCTTTTAACCAAGGAGCTTGTTTAAACCGAAGAACCTAATGAATCTTTTTCAGTTCTAAACCGTAGCTTAAATACATTTTTAAATTCTTGTAGTGAATAATATAGTTGAGTTTTGGATATAAAGTTGTAAGTAATTTCTTTAAGTTTGATTTATTAGAAGGTAATGGTGGTATCATATGTTCAGGCGCCAAAGGTAAGTCACTGTGAATTTTATGTAAAGATACTGGATAATGTAAATCGCATTCAAAAATATATCCTACATCAGAATCATCGGGAATATTAAGTATGTCTAAACGTACTATATCTGGACTGGTACCATCTAAAAATTCAAATTCTCCATATGGAAGATATTCAGACATTGCAGCCCCATATAAATTATTAACATCAAAATACATTAAATATTTAGAATCGAAATTTGGATCATAATCTGCATTCATATATTTGTTATTTGCTTTAGCATATCTATTTGAACATTGAGAAACACCGCCACGAATTCCCCGTTCTAGAAACATTATTTTTTCAATATCAGTAAGCAACTCGAGTTTAACGTTCGTCGTTTTTAACATTGCATCTAGAGCTAAACCAGGAGCCGTAAAGTAGTGAAGCGGATCTAACTTATACGTGAACATACAAGTTTTTCTAAAGTTTTCAAATATATCAGTCAAGAGCAGTACATCTGTTTTTAAATATAGGTCTGAATAGTCCCCTAGTGTTTTTATATTAAATGTTTGCCAAACGTGTTTAGCATGATTGTAGTCTTCATCTGAGATTTCTTCATTGCGCAAACGATTAAAGAATGCTGTTTTACAGGGTAAATCGGTTTCATTAAGCCTATTCCAAGAGTTAATGTAATCATAGGGAAATATACCTTTACGCGTTAGTAACTGAAACTCATTATCGGTGTTACAATTTTCCCTGGTGATGGATTTTTTATTATCATCTAAGTATGAAGCTAATTTTTCGATGCTAGATGCCATAAACCTGAATGAATCGATAAATCTAAAACTAACTCTCGTACCATTTACATATTTTGTAAAAGATATGTATTTTTCCTTATTTATTGGTAGAATTCTTACCAAACCTGAAAACCCTAACGCAATTTTTTTAATAATGAAATGCGAATCGTAGCCTGATAAGTTATGAAAAACTACCGGTATCATATAAGAATTATGATAATTGATGTTGCAATCTTGATGAGCCGCTCCTCGAAATTCATCTGTAAAGTGGCAGTGATCGCGAACTCTAATATCATCTATACTAAAAGGTTTATTGCAAATGTGACAGTGAAGGGCAAATTTAAATGCTGACTTTTGTTCTTCTGTTAAAGGATTCATAGGTTTTGGGTTACAGAAAATTTTATTAGTCGTTTCTGAAATCAGTTTCAATTGAGCAACAAACCATTCTATACAATCCTTTCCGCGATGCAATTGAAATTTGGAATATTTATTATCATACGAGCATTTCAAATAGTAAGCTACACTAAAGGGTATATGCCTTTGATAACGGACTGTTTTTAATATTACCTCCGACTCATTGCATGGTTCTAATATATATTCGAGATCTGCATAAACTACAAATGATACTTTTTCTTGATAGTGGAAATGTTTAAATGTTAGATACTTTTCGGATTCTTTGGGTAATCTTATTGAGCAAGTATTCTGTTTTTCGCAATACTTCGAATGACGCTTAAGTAATGCTGCTGTACTAAAATTATTTAAACATCTATAACAAAAACATTTTCTATGGTGATGTGAAGACAACTGTTTTGCAAATAATTTTGACATATCCTTAATCCAAGTAAAATGAAAGTGATTCTCATTAGCATTTGTCGGACGAGAATATTGTAAGGAATCATTATTTAAAACTAACAGATTAATAGGTTCAATTTTTTTAAAATTTTCACTTAAACAAAATGGTAGTATTCTAGTATTTTCTATACAATATAGGTTAATTGCGAGATTGTTAAGCTTCTCAATTTTTTTTATGTCTTTTAATGTGATTGCAAACTAAATTGAATTGTAGCGTAATACTGAATCAAAATGTGGATAGCTAGATATTCGCTGACTATTTTGTTTAGCAGGATATAAAGCGGAAACCAAGCTCCAAAGAATGCAATATTGGTCGTTATTTATTACATTTACCACAGCTTTTTTTTTTATAAAGTCCGGAACCGGTATAAACGTTGAACACCCTCCTTTAAGCGGATCATAATTGTTTATATTTACCTTCAAGTGTAAAACTTCTTGGATTGCCCAACCAGAATCCTTCTCGCAAAATTCTTCTAATCGCTTCGAAATCTTGTTCAATACGTTCTCCTTATACCACAGCTTGAGATTGGTATTTATATCGATGTGACTATTTGCAGTAGGAAACGTTTTCAAATCTATTTCGCCAGTTGTAGGCTTAACAAAGTTAGCGGCAAATATTACATTAACTTTCAACATTGACTTTTTTAAGCAAGCAACAATCTTGCGTTTAAAACTAGCGAACGCCTTGTCTAAGAACACTATAGGATCTCTATAACTTAAATTGGTAATAAGTCCCGTAATTATTCGACTTCCAAAACATGATTGTACATCATGCCAAATCAAATTTTTTCGAATATGACCTCTAGAAAGCGTTGCATCAATACCTTTACCTTTATATTCCAAAGAGCGTTTCAAGTGTCTCAATCGTACAAGGTAGCTTTTAAGATGTGCCAAATTAGATTCCAGCCTACTAGGATTTTCTTGTCGATTGTCTTCGTATACCTTATTTCTAATAGCAAGCTTCAATATACTAATATTTGCTTTGATAATTAAAATGTGTTTTGTTATTTCATTCACTGACTTGATTAGACTCACGCATTTTACAGTTAATCTCAAAATAGCACTACTAATTTCTGATACGGTTTCAGAATTCATGATTATATACAAAATCAAATACACTACTTTATACGTATAGCTCTATTACTATTTATACAAAAATATAATCTGACGTAAGCAAAACAACTGTAAAAAGAATTAGCATACAACATCATTTTTCATTCAGCTGCGTTAACGATAAAAAATTTCTTGTTTACAGTATAGTAATAAAATGTTTTATACGACCTTTGATTTATGATGTGTGCACAGAAAAATACACTATCATTACAGTGCTATTTTTATGGTTACATATTAAAATCTTTAAATAAAAAAAACAAAGCAAATTTGAAAAAAAAATGTCTCAGATTAAACCGTTGATGTGGTTTAATAATTACAGGCACTCATGGTTTTTTTAAAACCCAGTATTAAAAAAACATAGTTTTATCATATAACAGTGCCTTTAAAGAATTTCTTATTCGACATAAATCGTGCGTTTACTACAAAACATTTCTTGTTTACAGTATAGTAATAAAAACGTTTTATACGACCTTTGATTTAATGATGTGTGTACAGAAAATACACTATCATTACAGCGCTATTTTTTATGGATACATATGAAATCTTTAAATAAAAAAACAAAGCAAATTTGAAAAAAAAATGTCTCGGATTAAACCGTTGATGTGGTTTAATAATTTTACACGCATTCATGGTTTTTAAAAAACCCAGTATTAAAAAAACATTCTGCAGTTTTATCGTATAACAGTACCTTTAAAGAATTTCTTATTCGACATAAATCATATAAACACACAAATTACCTATATATGCATATAAATTGTGTCAGCGGTAATCTAAAACTTATACAATATATATATATATATATATATATATATATATATATATTACTAGTTTAAGGATAATTTTTTGCATTTGCATTATTTTAAACGAAATTAATCTAAAGAAAAATATAATAATTTACACGCACTCATGGTTTTTTTTAAAACCCGATATTAAGAAAAACATTTTCCACTACGTTGATGGAATTACAGAATTTTTCTTATTCAGCAATGATTCGCGTAACATACACACAAATTACTATATACCTATATATATGCATATAAAGTCAATTTTTGTTAATTTTTTATGGAAAATAAAATTATGCTAGCAGTAATATAAAACGAAATTAATCTAATTTAGGTTTTTTATTATGTGCCTTCATTGCAATTTCTTTTTCAGACAATGAAACTTATTCATTATTTCTGCTGAGGTATAATTATACTCGCTTACATACTGTTTTGTTCATTAGAATAGATTACAGAGCTGAATTTTTTCAGAAACAATGCAAATTTTTAATTTTTTCTAACAGATCAGTTTATTATTTAATATAAATACTACACTTAGATTTACCAACAGTATTAAATCAGATCTCTTGTATAATTATTAGTTACTATTACTAGCAACTTTTAAAAATGAGTAGCTTATCATCAATCAAAAATTGTAATAGTACCAACGTAAAAGTTCTAGAGCAATTTATATTACATTCTGACGAACACTTGATTAAAGAAGTTTTTGGTTCTTCTTCGCCACAACTCGACACTGCTGCTATTTTTGATAGTGACGTAATAGATATATCACGGTAAGTGCTTTTTCACATTTATACATGTGTTTTAAAACACTACTAATTTATAAGTTACATTAGATCAAAAAACCATTCTGGAAATTCTGAGGCTATCATCGGATCGTTGACACACTCTGATCCTCTCAGAAACATCAGGTAGTATACAAAAAGAAAAGGTGAACCTACAATAATCTTTTATGTTATGTTCGCAGATCAGGCAAAAACATGTTGGCTATGAAAAAGTTATGTACAGAATCTAATATGGCTGTTTGCTGTGAAGATGACAAATCCTACGAAGATGATACAGTAGAGTTGCTTAACGCATTTAAAAAAGTATATAACGCCGATCCTAATTCAAAACGGTGCACGTGTAACTTCTCGTTAGAAAACCGAATTCAAAACAGCTACACACATTTTTCTCTGCACTTACATTTTTCAACCTACGTGTGTTTGTTTCATTGAAAGTAATATAAAGCCGATCCTAATTCAAAACGTGCCCACAAGTATTTTACATTGAAAGTATATAAGAATTCATGTTTTCACAACTATTTTACATTGAAATGTTTTCACAACTATTTTACATTGAAATTATATAGGGCCGATCCTAATTCAAAACGGTGCAGGTGTATTCTACACATGGAAAAGACGTCTCTCGCGTTTTGAATTAGGACCGGCCCTATCTACCTACTAACATATCATTTATTGTTTTAAATATCGGATTAAAAATTTATTATGAATATGAAAACTTATTTCAGATTGCAAATAAGTAATTTTAGCAATTTTTTCATTTTTTCTTTCTTTTTAAAAAAATTGTTTCATTACAAATATTGAATAGATTTCCAACAACTGGCAACGCAGCCACCAGCTAATCATATGACGTCATAACCCTGATTCGACGGAATATAAGGGTATCAATTGCGTTTAAATGTGAAATAAGTTACAAATACCATCGCAGTATGCCACTATTTGAGACGTGTGGCAACAGAGTTTCTATGCGTTTACAACCCGCATATAGCTTTCAAATCTTAGTTTAGTTCGTCATCCATTTGAAGAACAGTATTTTATATACACGACCCGGTTTGTACATGAATCCACAACTCATAGCCAGTTATTGTATACGCGAATTACTGCCAGTAAGCAATAGATATTATGTACTAAAGTGCCGACGCAAATTAACAGTAACGATTATGTTTTCAACGTAGTCAAGTAAAAATCCAAAAGAGCATGTTAATTGAATTAGTTCTTATAATAAATTGAACTTTAAGTACACATTGTGTAAATATTGTAATATAAATTTACATTTATGCATTTAAGTACTTCAACATAATATATTAGTGTATTGAAACAGTATTTAAATATATTAATTTTTTATTTGGTTAATCTTATTCAATACTTGCAATTTATGATTGATTTTTTTTATAAAGTTAAAAAAACCTGAATTAATATGATTTGATTAGCTACTGCAGCCACAGCCATTCACCTATAAACAAAAAATTTTAACGAAGACGCACACCTAACCTTATTTTAGTTTAAAAGTTCAACATGCTTGATCGAATAATTTTATTTTTATTTTTCATTATTAATATTTTATTAAGCTGATAAGCATGTTATAATTTTTGTATCATTAACGTTGCACAAAGCATGGAGCAATCACCCGAGACTTTAGAAGTATTAGTAACACAGGAATTATGTGATAAAATTGCAATTCAAGCACTTAGGAATGGTAACAAGAATACATTAACACATAATAATAAGTCCATAGCATTAGATCTTAATGGACACAAAATTTTACAACAGCTTCATATGTATTCAAAATTATTGGTTTCTTTAAATCTATCACACTGCAACTTGATTTCCTTTCCTACTTTATTTGATGAAAGCAGCCATTTGAAACAACTTAACTTATCTCACAACAATTTAACTGAAGTACCTAAAATAATATTTACTACATTACATTTGTTAGAGCAAATAGATTTATCACATAATAAAATTAAAAGTTTTAACGCGATACCTAAGTGCATTTTAAGTTTACAAATTTTACGACTAAATAATAACTGTCTTGAGAATTTGCCCGAGTTTATTTTGAATATGCATTGTTTAAATTTAGAAGAATTTTATTATAGTTATAATCATATTACAGATATATCATCGTCTAGATTTCTCTATGGTGGTCCATATAGACTGAAGAAAATTGAACTTAAGAATTCTTTTGTACGTTCACAAGATTTAAAGTATTTGAAAAACATCCGAACATTGCAAGAATGTGATTTAAGCAATGATGGTGATAGGAATAGAAACTGTATTGAGTTTGCTAATGGTTTAGATACTTTCTTTCAAAATGCGATGTGGGAGAATCGATTATGCGTACTTAAGTTAATTGAGCTAAGTATCTCTGATATACCTGCAAATATCTGTCAATTATTTAATTTGCAGGAACTGTATTTAGCAAAAAATCAGTTAATGTGGTTACCTAATAGTATAGGTTTGTTAATTAAACTAAAAGTATTAGATGTTTCGGAAAACAGTTTATTTTCACTGCCTAAAGATATTATTAAACTACAAAAATTGGAAATTTTGCAGGCGTCTAGTAATAATATATCAGAAGTGCCTGATCTTAGTTGTCTTACAGTTACATACTTAGATTTATATGATAATTGTTTAGATAATTGCTGTTTAATTAACTGGGATTTTGTGGGTATGATTGATTTAGAATATAATTATTTCAACACACGTGACGTTCTGTTACAAAAGTACACAGAAAAAAAGACTGCATTGCGTCAACAATTAAAAGTAGAACGAAAAAACAACTCTAAAGAGGTCCAATGTGATAATGACATTGATGATGTATTTGCGCGTTATACTTCTGATGAAGAAAGTTGTGTAAGTGGTAGTGATGGTGAATTTAGGCCTGGATATATCGAAGAATGTTGGAGTACTTCATCAGAAGAGTGCACTAATGGCTGCACTACTTCTGATAATGAATGGACAGGATCGGAACAAACAGTTGTAAAATGTAAAACTATTAAACGGCGAATTTTACATCCACCATCATGGATGTTTGAGGATGTTGAGTAATTATGGTTTTGTTTTATGCTTTTTATTATAAATAACAGTTAGTTGCATGACATTGTATAAAAATAATGATTTGATTGTCTCATAGTGGTGTTTCCTAGCTGTGCCTTAATTTTTATTGAGTAAGGAACAAGGGCAATCAACCCGTTTTTTTGTAGATTGTTGAAAATCAACAATGTTATATGTTATATGATGTTCATGCAACTTTTTTTTATTGTATAACCATTTGTTTCAATTTTTACTAGTTACTAATTCAAAGACTGAAGTTAACCAATTTTATTTTAAGGAACTAATTAGTGTGTCTTGATTGACAAAATCAATGACCTGCTGTTTATCAATAAAGTAATCTGTGATATTAAGTCATAAATTGCGTTATTAAACTTGTTTCAATAACATTCACAGTGTAGTGCATGTGACTTAATAGCATTAGTGCTCAAGTTAGCATCCTTGTTATATTTAGTAGGCTAAGGACAAACAACATAAAATGTGTCTATATGTTGCATTTCAGAAAAATAAATTTTTTGCACTATCTTCTAAATTATAATTCTTGACTAAAGTGATACACTTTAAATTGGTGATGAGGCAATTTAAATCCTACTTAATAATTAACTATACAAATAGCATAATACAAAGATGGAAGATGCAAATACGTTACCAGTAGGATTGGTTCATTATCAAAATTTTGGCGATGAATTGTAGATATGTATATTACTCTGGTATAAAACTTCCCTATAAAATGGTATTAAAGGGTATGTATAAAACAATATACCTCAGTTTTTATTGTGTATTATAGCAGCTATTTTACTGCTTTTTTACAGTGTGTATAAAATGTTTAATACCATTTAAAATAGTATAATACCAATATGCCAACAGAAATTTTTCTTGATTCACACTTGGCAAGACAAAAACAAATTGCGAGTCATAACCTCAAATTTGAAGTTAGCATGTGATGTTATATTTTTATGTTAGTGTTTAAGTGTAATGTTTTAAGTGCTTAAAGAAAGTGCAACATTATTATATTCAGTTACATTTGTTGATGATGATATTTGTTAGCGGGTTGGACTTTCAGCAGAAGCAAAACCACAATAGTAATTAACGTCAATTTACTGATAAAGAATAAACACAGTATACACATACATCAACTGAATGTAAATACATTAATATTACATTAGAATTAATTATAAATTCATATCAGATAGCATATTCGAAATGACCATCTGTGCATCGCGTGAACGTCGGTTTTGTACTCGCTGTATTATTGATCTTCTTGACGTTGTCGCAAGGTATCGGACAACTATAACATTGACCTTCACAATTATCTAGGCTTTGAGTATCCCACATAACAGTCGTGTCGCGCAGGGCGCTAACACTTCCCCTCGTTATGAGAGCGTCACTTCGAGCACTTTTATTAAGTCCAAACATTCGTATGCACTTAGTGTGTTTAATTCTCGACAATCCTTTCGTAAGCACATCAGCCACCATTTGTCCTGAACATGTACCAACTGGAACATTTTATTCTCCTAAACTTTGCGAATGAAATGATAAGGAATATCAATGTGTTTACTTCTAGTATGATAAATTGGATTTTCTGCATGTTTAAGTGCACTAAGGCTATCAGTATACAATTTGATCTGGGCTAAATTTCTTAAATCTAATTCCAAAAGCTGTTTTTGCAAAAATATTGCCTCCTTTGTAGCTTCTGTAAGTTTCATATATTCAGCTTCAGTCGAAGATAGAGCAATTGTACGTTGTTTCCTCGAATCCCAACTAATAGGCCCACCAGATAGCATAAAGGTGTAACTGGTAAATGAGTGATGATCAGAATTTGTTCTGTAAACGATACCAAGTTCAATAGTTCCTTTCAAGTATTGTAGTACTCTCTTCGTAACATTCTAGTGCGATCTTCTATAGCAATTGTTGAACTAACCTAAGTAGCTGACACTAAAACTTATATCAGATCTGGTTGCAGTAGATAAATAAGAGCTCCTATAAGTTCACGATATGGTAACTTTTCTTCCTCTTCTATGGCCTTTCCAGTAGGTTTTGTCAGTTTACAATTGGAATCCATTGGAGTCAACACTGCATTGGATTCAGACATTCCAAAACGATCGAGTATTTCTAAAATATATCCTTTTTGATGTAGTGATATCGCATTGCCATTTCTACTAAATTCAATTCCAAGACAAAATCCAAGGTCTCCAAGATCTTTACATTCAAATTTTTTGGACAACATTTTTATAGTCTTGCTTATATTGGCAGCTTTTCTAGAAATGACTAAAATATCATCAACGTATATGACAATTAATGTAAGCTCTTTCCCTCTGCTGATATAATACAAACATGGGTCGGCTTTAGTAGGAGTTGCTCCACATTCTTTCAAAAAATTAGTAATTTAGAATACCAACTTCTTCCAGATTGGCGTAATTTGTACAATGATTTTTGTAGACGGCATATTTTATTTTCTGACTTCAATTCCTTTGACATATTTAAAGCTTTATTTCTTATTATGGAATCACTTTCTTTATCTTCAGTAATAGATTTAAAAATTTGATCTATTTGTTTTGGGGGTTACATGTAAATTATTTCATCTAATTCACCATGTAAATAAGCACACGTTACATCTAGTTGTCTAATTTCCATACCATAATGAGCAGCTTAAGCAGCAACTAATCGTACTTAGAAGAGCGACTGGTGCAAAAGTTTGGTTATAATGTATTCCCGGTTGCTGAGAAAATCCTTGAGCAACCAATCTTGCCTTCCTTCTTTGTAAATTTTCGTTAGCATTGTATTTATTTGTCAAAACAATACGACTACCAATAACATGTTTATTAGCTGGTCTATCTACCAAAGTCCATGTATCATTTTTTATAGCAGAAGTAATTTTGGTACGCATAGCGTCAAACCATTCTGAGGAATCAGCTCCACTAATAGCTTCTTTTATAGGAATTTCCGTAAGAGCAGCTTGTTCTAAATTTTCAACCACTTTTACGTTATGTTTCACACGTTCCTTGAAAGGACAGCCTTTTGAACCAGTTCTAATAATTCTGGGTCTTCCACGACCATAAAAACTTCATCATTCGATTCATTTTCTGAAAATATTTGCTCAACAGGACTTTCTGATAATTTTTCAATAAATTTTACAGTAGATGATTCTGGTTTAGGTTCATTACACATTTTCAAAGCTACATCAGAAGTTAAAGATTTTTATATTTTCTATGAATTTTACATCTCGAGTAATAATAGCTCTCCTTTCCTCGGGTAACCAAATTCTATAGCCTTTTGTATCTAACGAATAACCAATAAAAAATTCCTTCTGTGGATCGTTTGTCAAATTTTCCTTTATTAGGTTCACGATTCAAACAAAAAACTTTACAACCAAATTCTCTCAAATGAGATATATCAGGCGCATTTCCACTCCAAACTTCATAGGGTGTTAGCAATTTTAATTTCCTATTACGACATTTATTTCTTATATAATTCACTGTATGTACAACTTCTGCCCAAAACATAGGAGGTAATCCTGATTCAATTAATAAGCAATGAGCGGTATCTAAGAGCGTGCAGTTTTTCCTCTCAGCAATACCATTTTGCTGAGGTATAAGGATTGGTTAGACGGCGTGAAATTCCTCAATTTTTCAAAAAAATCTGTAAATTCACAAGAAGTATATTCAGTGCCATTGTCGAATTGCAAGCACTTAACTTTTCTACCAATTTGATTCTCGACGAAGTTAATATATTCCTTTGTTTTTTGCAAAACTTTACTTTTTGATTTAATAAAATAAACCATACAAAATCTTGAATGATCGTCTATGAATTCGACATAGTATTTATATTTTTCCGATCGTTTCAATTCTCGTAGGCCCGCAAAAGTCTGTGTGTATAATGTCCAACAACTCGGTTTCGTGTTCCGATCATTTTGGAAACGGAAGTCTAGTCATTTTACCATTATAACAGACATCGCGTTCCCGAATATAATATAAATCGCCTATTTGATCAGCAATTGACTGAACATTGCCCTTTTTGTCAAGAACAAGAGCTTCGTGACCTATCTGCGTAACTTTTCCAACAGACATTAAATTTGTACGTAAGTCCGGTACACATAATACATTATTTAGTGTAACGTTTTTTGAATAACCATCAATGTCAGCCGTAAGTGAAACAGTTCCATTAGCTATAATTTTCGTGGACGCATGATTCGCTAAATGCAAATTTTCATTCAAAGAACTAGAAATTTGGGTAAAATTTTTGCGATTCCGACATAATTGAGATGTCACGCCACTCTCCAAACACCAATCTTATTTTCCAACTAAGTAATAGTGTAATAAGATTCGTTAGTGACATAGCCAACTTTATGTGAATTTCCAGCAATAGTAGTAATAGGAACATTCTTTGCATTCCGAAGCTTTGTGTCCTACCTTCCTACGTCTGTGACAACGAAATTTAAAATTTTCAAATCTTGGTGTGTCACTGCTGTTAACTGGATCATATTTTCCTACTGTTTTCTTGAACGAATTGAACTTTTTATACATTTTTTGATTCACTAGCATTGTGTCATGTAAACTTCCGCGAACATCATTATTCCGTGCATCACTTTCCTCAATTATTTTGGTGTGCAATATTTCAGGTGTCGGTAATTCATCATACGACTCGATTGCACAACAAAAGTTTTCAAAATTTGATGGCAAACTGTAAAGTAACATAATTTACAGTAAATCGCGATTAATGTCCACTCCCATTTCAGAAAGCTTATCAACAACATCAAAAAATTTGTTAATATGCACACGCAGGTCATCGTTTACTTCCATGCAACTCAACGTTAATTGTTTAAGAAACATAGCTTTTCTAGCAGGACCTTTCGATTGGTATATACTTTCTAATTTCAACCAAACGTCGCCTTAATTTGTTTAAGTTCCGATGGACTAATCGATAAAATAATATCTGATTTCGCCTTACTGTCACCGATTTCCCATGCTTCGATATCTTTTATTAATTCTTTGTCACCGTCAACAAATTCAAATGTTTGCCGTTCACGTAATTCCATGCATCGTTTTTAATCAACAAGGTTTCTATTTGGATTTTCCATGTATCAAAGTTATCCTTAGATAATGTTTCAATTCGTAGTACGTTGCTCATCTTGCAAGTGATAATAATTCCGACACTACTATCACAAACAACACCTGTTACTTTCAAACGAGTTCGTTTATTCGATTATACAAATGTAAAGTCGTATATTTTCTATTATTTCCGATTTTAACTCCAAGTTTTTAAGCTAGATTAATAAAATTGCGTGGCATTAGTTTATGGGGTTTTGGATATCTTCCGTGCGATAGACACCTGGGCCCATAATCTGTTAGCGAGTTGGACTTTCAGCAGAAGCAAAACCACAATAGTAATTAACGTCAATTTACTGATAAAGAATAAACACAGTATACATATGCATTAACTGAATGTAAATACATTAATATTTCATTAGAATTAATTATAAATTCATATCAGATAGCATATTCGAAATGACTATCTGTGCATCGCGTGAACGTCGGTTTTGTACTCGCTGTATTGTTGATCTTCTTGACGTTGTCGCAAGGTATCGGATAACTATAACATTGACCTTCACAATTATCTACGCTTTGAGTATCGCACATAACAGTCGCGTCGTGCAGAGCACTAACAATATTTGATACAATTTTTGAATTTCTGCACGAATGCATTGTGTAGACAATACATTGTACATGATGGGAACACCTCAGAAGTACAAAGAAACTGTTTCCAAGTCTTTTAAACTTCAAGCTTAAAAACAAAGGAAAATTAAAGTGTGCATGTATATTTTGTAGTGCAACCTATACTTACAATGTTGTGAGAATGGCACACCATTTCTGAGCGAACATACTACTGACACTGAAATATTTATAACAAAGAAAAACAAAATATTGCAAAATTATTAGTCTTCTACAATTCCAAAATGTCCAAATATAGAAGCAGATGCATAAGATCAATCTCTGTTAACTACTGATACTACTATATACTTAGGTACAGAAATAGAGAATGGGCCTTCTTTTTATCTGTCTTGGCTGTATTCACCAACATCAACGTTAGAAATACCTGTACATTTGTGCTCGACCTCATTATTTAGATCAGCATCAGGATCACTAATTTCTTTTATGGAAAGTATAAATAAAAGGAGCAAGTAACTTAAATACAAATAGATAAAATAAAAGGCTAACACTGTCTCATTCGTAGGATGTTTTTGAGATTGAAAGAACTGCGAAAATGCATTCCGCGAGTCATGTTAGATGCTGCTTTAGAGCACTGTGCACGAACAGTGTATTGTGACCACGAATAGTGTGTAACTTGTATGCAACAATAACAACTGACCGAATAATTTATTTAAAGGATGAACTTTGGAGTTTACTTGCAAGAGGCTGCAATGCAGAAAATGTATATTGGTAAGAGCTTCTTAAGATATTGTACTAGGCCGCCCCTATAATAAGAGGGAGAAGCAGCCGTAAGGGTTAAGTTATTCCGATAGGTAGCGGGGAGTGGAGTTGAAACGCGCAAGGGAAGCGCGTCACGTTATCCTAGCAGGTGTCGAGTGTTTTAGAACTTAGTTAATTTGTGAACTTTGCGTGAAATTAAATCGTAAAGTGATCCGTAAGAGAGGATGCTAATGTTAATGATCCGTTGGATTGTACTTACAGATAAGTAGTAGCGTAGTATTATTTCTTTGTTTGTTTTCTATGCAGTAATATTGGTTACAAGTCATTAAACTACATAAATCCATCTACGAGTTATTATTAAATATTCACAGGTTGTAACAGCTAAAACGAAAAGGATCACGACAATACATTACATTTGATTTTCCAATGCTCCACCAAGGTACTACATTGGCCAGGAAGCGAAGTTTTTACCTGGAAAATTTGGAATTTGCCGAACCCTTGCTGTTCCAAGCAAGGTAGGATCTTTAACGTGCGTGACAACACTCACACAGGGACCTCCATTTACCTCTCATCCGAACGAGGGTGTATTTTTGTGAAAAATGCTGCCTAACATTTTTCAAGCGGACCGTGTCGATTTGAACCCGGGACCTTGGGCGTAGTAGTCACACATACCACTACGCCACGGAGCCGCCTATCACGACAATACAGCATGCGAGGGTGCCGCTAGTCCGGGCCGACATCAGGGCATCCACTCGTGTCCACGCCCGGAAGGTCTGACCTTTCTGTAGGAGCATAGTGCATTTTGGCGCCAACGGGAGCGTTTTGTTGTTACACAAATACCTGGAACTGTAATGATTCGAGTTGTTTACGTAGAATTTAAAAAGGTTCAGATAACATTGAAGGACATTTATGGAAACGAACATTACTTTTTAATTTCTAATAAGGGTTAACGGTTATTCAACAACCAGGCCCATGTTAATTGTATTTACGGACAATAGTCGATGTTTGGATATTGAGGTATAACATTCCAAGTTGTATTAAGTGTGAGCGGACAATTCAGAGAAATTTATTGAGTTTATTGTGTTAGTTTCGAACAAAAATAAATAGAGTAATTTAGAGCTTAAGAATTAATGATCACCGCAAGGTGAAATATATTTTTAATTGTTGTTGAAATTCAATGTCACATAAGTATAATACGCGTAGTAAAGATCGAAGTTATTTAGAAAAAGCGGATAAAATGGGCGAGCCTGATATCGCAGAGGCGTTGAAACAACTAGTTGCAGCCGTTAATAGTATGAATTGTAACAATGCCATCCTAAAGGAATCTATTGAAAAAATGAACGTAAATATTGCTGCAAATATTAGCAAATTAAGTGTTGATGTAAATCGTGTTTCTGAATCGGTTAAAGAACAGGTAGAAGCTAGCGATGTTGAATACGTTAAAGATGAAGGTGTTGTGTCTGTACACCAACCAGAGACCAGGGGCGTCACGTCCGGGGCTTTTGGGTATCATAATTATATGAGTTTATATAAGGGTCTGGGGGGTACGAATTTGTGCTTTGTGCCGGAGGGATCTGTACATCCGGTAACTTTCATTAAAAAACAGGAAACAATATTTTTAGAAGCTGGAGTTCCTGAAAGTAGAAAAGTTCCTTTGACCGTTAGTAATTTACGTAATTCAGCTCAGGATTGGGGTGTATTGAAGGAAGAAAAGTAAGGAATTTCCAAGAATTTAAAGAGCTATTTTAAGTCGGTATTGGGGGTTGACGAAGAGAGAAACTTTTCAAAAATTAAATTTGGGTGTTACGAAAGGGGGTCAAGGGCTGATTATTTTTTAAAGTTGGTGAGCGAAGCAAATTTCTTAGCTACTCCTTTTGAGGAAGGTGCGCTTATTTCCTTATTAAAAAATCATTTTCCGAGTGAAATTCAACGAGGTATTGTAAATTGCATGCCTAGAACTTTTGATGAAGTAGAAGCTTATTTAAGGGAAATTGATGAAACTTATAATCGGAACCCAAATAATAATAATAACAGTTCCTACACGAATTGGCGTGGTAGAGGGACGAATAGTGAACAAAACGGGAGCGCCCGTTACAATTTTAGATCAAATACGTCAAATTCTGGAGGCGGTAATAGTGCCCACTCTGAAAATAGGGAAAATAATACTAATAGTAATTACAATAATAATGATAGGGATGAAGGGCGTCGTGAATCTCAAACTGTTAGTAGTCCAGGGGGAAGTCGACCACCGGCTGTGGCCACTTTATTAAATAAAAATGGGGATGAGCTTCTGTTGGAAGCACAAAATAATAATAAGTCGGTTGCTTTGGCACCGACCATTGAAGCGACAGTTGAGACTGTTGTGGTAAAAATATTAGTAGATTCGGGTAGTCAAGTTACCTGCATTTCAAAAGACTTTTTATTAAAGATAATGCAAATTAATAGCGATATTTTACGTTTGCCGTTTACATCAACTATTTTGGTGAGTGCGACGGGCAAGAATTCTATTGTTAAGGATCAATTTTATTTGAATTTTAAATTCAATGATTTCGAATTGGCTTACCCTTGTCTGGTAGTTCCGAATTTAATTCGTGATGTCATCTTCGGATGCGATTTTTTTGCTGATCATCAAATTAAAATCAATTTTTCAAAAAATCGTTTATCGGTTATTTTTGAAGGAAGGGCGATAAGCATAGGGTTTAGTATGGAACCAAAACCTGATGGTCGGTTGACTGTTTGTCCAGTGTCGGAAGAGAAAGATGAAGAAATTCAATTAAAAAAGGAGATAGTGCCGTGTAAGGTGTCTGAGATTAAAGAGGTAGTGGATCGCGAGAAAACTTTTCTCAAGAAGAAAAAATAAATTGTACGAGTTGCTGTTGTCAAAAGGAGTTCAATGGCGTTGGGGTTCAGCTCAACAAGAAGCGTTTGAGAAAATTAAGTCGAGGTTTTTAACGATTTCTATGGTGAAGCATCCGTGTTTTGACCGTGCGTTTTTTTATCCAAACAGATGCATCTGATGGAGGTTTAGGTGGTTGTTTATTTCAAATAAATGAGCAAACTTCAGAAAAGGATATTGTGGCATTCACCAATCGGACCCTGCGTGGCCCTGAAATTGGTTATTGTGTTACAGAAAAAGAGGCATTAGCCGTATTACATTGTTTGCAGCAGTGGCGGGTATTTGTGCTAGGTCGAGAATTAACTGTGATTACAGATCATAAATCTCTATCGTTTTTAATGTCCTGCAGACTATTAAATTCGCGTTTGACTAGGTGGGTGTTGTATTTTCAAGAATACGCTTTTAATGTTAAATATTGTGCTGGGAAGGAGAATGTTCTGGCGGATGCTCTATCGCGTTATCCAATCAAGAGAAAGGAGAAACTTGAAAAATTTGAGAGTGTGCCGACAGAAATTTGTGCAGTAAAGAAGTCGGAACTATGTAAAGGGGTCCAGTTAGGTATGAAAAATATTGTTGAGGAGCAAGGGAAAGACGAATTCTGTTGTAAAATAATGTCTAGATTATTGAAGGAGGAAGTTCCGAAAAGTTGCGCGGATTGGTTTGTTGTGTATCAGGGAGTTTTATTTAGGCGAGGCTACGAAGGTTCGCCAGAGTTTAAAGTATGTGTACCTGCTTCCCAAATAAGTATATTGGTTTGGCAAGAACATGTAGATAATGGGCATTTTGGGGCGGAAAAGTGTTTCCAGATGCTGCGTCGTGATTATTATTTTCAGAGGATGAAACATTTCATTCGAAAAATTATTTCAAGCTGCGATTTGTGTCAGAAAGCGAAGAGTTCAATTAGAATTTATGGCGAATATCATAGTGTTTTACCTAAAGCGCCCAACGAAATTGTATGTGTTGATCTCATTGGTCCGCTCCCAGTATCAAGGTCGGGGGCGACTTCCTTATTAGTTATTATGGACGCTTTTAGTAGGTTGGTTACGTTGCACCCTCTTAAACGTGCTAATACAGCTGCGATTCTTTGTTGTTTGGTCAAGAAGTATTTTGTCGAGATTGGTAAACCAGGGGTCATTCTTTCCGATAATGGTAGCCAGTTTACGAGCAAAGAGTGGAAAGAGTCGTTGAATTTATTAGGTGTAAAGGTAACACACGTCAGTGTACTTCCCGCAGGGAAACCAGACGGAACGGGTTAATAATGAAATTGTGCGTATTTTGAGGTCATTGTGTTATTCGGCTCATGGGGGGTGGGCTTTGATGCTAGATAGAGTAAGGAAATGGATTAATAGGGCAGTCCATGACTCGACTGGGTATAGCCCTTGTGAACTACATTTTGGTGATCATAGTGATAACCCTAATGTTAAAAACATTATTTTTCCTACAAGTGACATACCAGGTGTTGGTAGGGATAAAATTATAACTCTAGCTTATAATAAGTTAAAGTCTAAGGCTGAAAAACGTAAATTACGTCATCAAAGGATCCATAAAAATTGTATTGATTTTAAGATTGGTGATAGAGTACTGGTTCGTACTCATCCCCAGTCTTCTGCGGAAGACAAGGAGATTAAGAAATTCTTTTTGCTTTATTCCGGGCCTGCTACGATTGTGGCTAAGCGCGGGCCAAATTCTTATGAAGTACGGGACGACACTAGGGGGTCTCTTGTTGGGTATACAGAATGTTAGGAATTTAAAACCGTATGTTGTACCGTACCAAAATTTAACACTGTAATTATTAAGTATAAGTTCAATTTAATTACAAAAATATGTTTAGCAATTAAGTTTAACTTATAGGGGGGGTGATGTACTAGGCCGCCCCTATAATAAGAGGGAGAAGCAGCCGTAAGGGTTAAGTTATTCCGATAGGTAGCGGGGAGCGGAGTTGAAACGCGCAAGGGAAGCGCGTCACGTTATCCTAGCAGGTGTCGAGTGTTTTAGAACTTAGTTAATTTGTGAACTTTGCGTGAAATTAAATCGTAAAGTGATCCGTAAGAGAGGATGCTAATGTTAATGATCCGTTGGATTGTACTTACAGATAAGTAGTAGCGTAGTATTATTTCTTTGTTTGTTTTCTATGCAGTAATATTGGTTACAAGTCATTAAACTACATAAATCCATCTACGAGTTATTATTAAATATTCACAGGTTGTAACAGCTAAAACGAAAAGGATCACGGCAATACATTACATGTAATTTTCCAATGCTCCACCCGAAGGTACTACATTGGCCAGGAAGCGAGTTTTTTTTACCTGGAAAATTTGGAATTTTGCCGAACCCTTGCTATTTCAAGCAAGGTAGGGATCTTTAACGTGCGTGACAACACTCACACACGGGACCTCCATTTTACCTCTCATCCGAACGAGGGTGTATTTTTGTGAAAAATGCTCGCCTAACATTTTTCAAGCGGACCGTGTCGGGATTTGAACCCGGGACCTTGGGCGTAGTAGTCACACACATACCACTACGCCACGGAGATCACGGCAATACAGCATGCGAGGGGTGCCGCTAGTCCGGGCCGACATCAGGGCATCCACTCGTGTCCACGCCTCCGGGAAGGTCTGACCTTTCTGTAGGAGCATAGTGCAATATTGAGGATCAGTTTTAAACTGCCATCACGTTATACATGTTAACTTTGTTTCTTCTTCAAGCAGAATATGAAAGGATAGAGTTAATGGTAAATAAAAAAAAATTGCTGGTGTTGTTTTATCTTTTCAGTTGGATGGATGGTGTAATTTAAGGCTTGTTTTTTCTCTTTAGATAACAAACCTACTAATTTTTATTACATTTTAAAAATAAATACTTAATCATTTTTACGATTTTCACAACCACCAGGTTCGAGATCAGAGTTTCGATATTTTAATCAGAACCATTTATAAATAAATTCTCGGGTTGTTTATTGTTTTTAATTTTTTATATTTTCTAGAATTTTTGTCGACATTCAAAATATTTTATTAATTACAACAAAGCATTCACGACACGTAAGAACGTTATCGTGTGTTTCAAACTCGTAAATATTTTAGTAGTGAAATTATCAAAGGATATTATTAAAATGTACAAAATTAAAAATAAAATTAAGGGAATGATTATTATTTAAAATTTTTAAATAAAAACTTTAAATAACAATTCCCTTGATTTTTCATAAAATCGATATTATTTAGCACCTAGACCTACAGCTACGAGCCACAACTATTCACTAGCATTTTAATTTTATTGCACGCATGGACCGATAGTTAATATTGAACTGACAACACCAGAACCATAAAATTGTAGATATAGACATAAGCAAGCACACTGAAGAATATATGGCCGCTATAATTAAGGATGCATTTGAAGAAGTTAGGGTAGATATGATAATTTTAATTGTAACACAATGCCTCAAACATGAAACGAGCGTGGGAAATAATAAAAGATGCATATCCAAATAAAAGAATCTCATTTACGACTTGAAGCTCACTTACTTAATCTACCCATTGGTGACATAATGAAATTAAAGATCTTTAATGATCTGCAAAATCTATTGTAAAAGATATGAGAAATTCTCTTGTACTAAATTCCTTATTCAACAAGTTTCAAAATGACAACATTAAAGACTGCACCTCAACAAATTCTACTCCTGTAGCAGTTGGAGTACCTCTAAATACAAAACAAAAATTAAAACATCCCGTGTATGTACCCACTGGGGTTCCATAATACCCTGTTTACAATTTTTTTTTGATAATTCACTTACTTTGCAATGACTTGCAATTTCAAATGAAGAGTCAGCTATTTCAGACAAGCAGTTGGTTTTGAAACTTTTAGATAATTAAATATTTTGGTGCAAAGTAAATTTAGTTTACACTTTCCTAAAACTAATAAGTGTAGAAGTATTTTTTTGAACAGAAGCTCTGTTTAAACTAAGTTCGCCTCAAACTCCAGGAACTAAAGTTTTATTTTCAATTGTCTCAAAACACGGAAAGATAAGGGGCTTCACTGTATTATTATCAGTAATTGGGCTAAAAACATAAAATTTTAAAAGATTTATGTGATGCTTACTTACCTAAGGAAAAGTTTATGCAAATTCTTGCAGAAACTGTTGGTATAATTTCGATAACTGATTTCAGAGCTGTCGAATAAAAAAACTTGCACCTCTTAATATTTACTTTTATGTTCTTTTGTAGCACTAACACTCCTCTTGAATCTAGCTTCGGTTTACGAAACTGATTCTAATGCCAAGGTATACACTGCACATTCTTGAATATATGACCTTTCGTAAACATGTCAGCTAAATTTAGCTGGGTTGGTACATGCTGTAGTTCAATTTGTCCATCGTTTATGTCATCGCTAATTTTGAAAAGTTTAAGCTTAATATACTTGCTGCGATCACTCATTACATTGTTTTCAGCTATCTTCTTTGCTGCTGCGTGGTCAATCTTATTCTTTCACGTATTCTTGCTATCTATCTTAATTCGCATAAGAAATTTATCCAAATTGCTTCTTTGTTGCATTCACAGAGAGCAATAAATTCTGCTTCCGCTGTACTTAATGCAATGTATTGCTGTTTGCAGCTCAAATAAGTATCATCGTTATATCTGCTATGTGACTTACGATCGTTCTTGTTTGCACCCCATTTGGCATCAGTATAAGTGGCTATCTGATTTTCTGATTGGTTATTTTTGTACGTAATCCTGTAGTTTATTGTTCCTTGTAAGTATCTTAGTATCCACTTTACAGCACCGCAGTTTTCTTAGCTGTGATTAAATTTAAAGTGGCTAAGATATGTGACAGTAAATGTAATGTATGGTCTCGTATCTGTTATCAAATACATCAAGCTTCCTTTCACTCGATACTTCAAGTGTTCATATCTCTTTTGTTCATATATTTAACGTTAATGGCTATTGTTGTATTAACTGGTTTACAATTCATATCTTCGTCCAACAGCATCTATTTCGTATAATTAACCTGATCTATGTTTAGTTTGTTATTTTTTCTGCTAATGATCATGGAAAGCAAACTTTTTGCTGTTACAAATCAATTTTAACTCTTTATCCAGTTTGATTTTCATCTTTGAAATTTTGCTCTTTTCTCCATGTAAGATTATGTCATCTATGTAGATGGCCAATTTCGGTTCTCATTATAATATACGGAAGGATCTGATTGCGGATTAGGTTTTGATCAGTCAAAAAATCGTTTAACCTTTTATTCCATAATATGTCAGAATGTGTCTTTTTAATAGAAATTGGTAAATTTGATAAAACAAGATCTAATATATTGTTCCTCTGATTTCAAATATTCTTGTGCTGCGATAGATTACTAAATGCTAGAAAATTTTTAAAGCAGTCTATAAATGAACCACCAGTCCTTTTTGCGTATTTAAGAATATTAAAGTGGCTCAACATAAGCAACTTTTATCAGATAAATGATTTTCAATTGCATCAAGGCATCATTATATAGTTCCAAATCACTATTATTTGGTGAAATATATAGGCAGCAAATGCATAATTCAATATTTGTCAATTCCATTTCTACAAAGGTCTTCAACTACATAATTGAATATACAACATTCAGACAAATAGACATGTCTACTGTTTTTAAAATCCAATAGTACTCCTCTACTCTTACTTTTCTCTGACACTAATCCGAACAAAACTTTGCATTTTACACAGACTGATTCAACCAAAATTTAGTAAGACTTATTACATCATAGTCAAAATTATATAACATTAATTTAATTTCACCTACTTTTGATTTCATCCCTTGCACATTTTGATAGCAACACCTAATATTGTTGATTTCACATATTTCAGGCTCATTTTGATCTGTGTTTGGGAGGTATTCCAGCAATATGCAGAAAATCCTGCTTTCTTTTACCATTCACCGGCTCATTTGTAGAATTTTTGTTGCACTTTCAAATCATTTTTGTTATTGCTTTTATCAAAAAATCTCTGATTGTGATTCCTTCAGGTCAGAACTGAGAATTCATCAGAGTTGTAACAAGATCACTGGCTGATTAGATAGCTAAGAAGAGAATGGACTGTAATTATTTTTTTCATTGGAGTAGAATTCAATGACTTTTAATACAATACTACATTTATTAGTGAACTGATAAACATTGACAAATTTCTACTGTCTATATAAGAATTGTGATCTAAACTGGTCTACTTGATACATAAAAAATAACTGTAAATACAAATTGTAATATGCATTCTAAACAATCACTGTTAATTGAAATTTTGAAAGATCTGTAGTGCTCGGGACATTGTGATTCTTATTTAATTATTTTAAAGTCTACATTATTTGGCAATGCAACTACATCTTGTGGCTTAAGTTTGACATATTTTATAAATTTATGTATGGCAACCGATTGGTTGACTCTAGTTAAGTGAAGATTTGATTTCTAATTCTACATTCAACGGCTACAAAACCATCACGGATATCTGTTTGATGGTCACTTTTACCTAGGTTATTAGTACCGGTCTCTATAATCATTTTATTTTAACTCTATTTGTAATTTGTTGTTTTGCAATTGCTAAAGTTTTAGACTTTGTTTTGAAATTGAAATTTGTATCTGTTGATAAAGAGTCATATGATAAAAAATCGTTTGGCACATTTGCGTATGTAGATAAACAAACCACTTGTACATATGGTGATAAGATTTGACTATTTGTTCTTTTCCGACTGAACACCATATTATTATTCTCTGATCTGATGCTACTGATAGTGTTATCGTAATTGACATATTTTTGATTTCTTATTGGCAGGCAATTCAGTAAATTGCTTACGCTTGGCAAATAATTTAATTAAATTTATATTACTCTCATTTAGACATACAATTTGGTTCTATAGATCTTTAACTTCATTCAACAGAACACGTATTTCTTCATTTATTAATTTTCTTAATAAGTTTTGGAAATAGTTATTTGTGTAACTAGTGCAAAAAAGTATATATTTGTTACACGAAGCACGGAGTTTGCAGCTCGAGACAAAGTTGAGAGCTACAACATGCTAAGTTCAACAAATATACTTCTTACATATGAGCCGTTTATTTTGAAAGTGACCTAACTCCGTTTTTCAATTTTGTGCCGGTTACCATGGTTACATGTACAACTTCATGTTATTTATTAGTGACGCACTTCAGATTGCTTATATTCAGAGAAAATGCGATACATTTTTGACACATAAGTTTTCCGAATTAATTGAATAACTGAGCCGTGTAGTTTGAAAGTGGCCTAACTCCATTTATAGTTACATCAAGATATTTACTATTGATAATGTCGGAAAGCAGCGATGAAGGTAATTTCAATTAATTAGTATTTACAAGTTAACCTCATTTTTGGGACAATTGCGTTAGTTCATTAACCTGTACGTTTAATTAATATAAAACTTAAAATTTAATATTAAATTATAGAAATTATTGCACCCATGTGTAAGAACAGAAGAAGACCACTTAGTTTAGATAGTGAAGAAGAAATAGTAATTAATAATTTAAAAAAAAGCGAATAAGAAAAAGAGTTATAGAGCAATATTCGTCGTCAGAGGATGAAGATTCGAATAACAATGGAGAAAAGATTGATGCACCATATATCCAAAAAGTGCGAAAGATTAAACGGAATTCAGGAAAAAGATATTGCAGTCAAACCGGAAATATTGTTCATGAAAAATTTTTCGAAAACAAAGATTGTGGTTGTCGGAATGCTTGCACAAAAAATTACAATGAAGAAGAAAGAAAGAATATTTTTGAGAAGTTTTGGGGTTTGGCAGATTTTAACAAACAAAATGTATTACTTCACGAAGCTGTCGAGTGCAAAATTGTGAAACGAAGACGTCCAACAAACGGAAAAGGATCACCAAGAAATTTTAGTTTTGGATATTTGTTAAATTCTAAAAACGGAAAAATTCCCGTCTGTAAGAAATTCTTTTTGGATACTTTTAAAGTAAGCGAAGGACGCTTGAAACGAGTACTAAACTCTGCAAATGTGGGCAATGATATGCGTGGGAGGATGGCTGGATCATCAAAACAATTACCTGAAGAAGCGAAAAGCAAGTTCAAAACCATATTAAAAGTTTCCTAATTTTGAATCCCATTATACCAGATCTCATAATCCTAATAGAAGATATCTACATCCAGATCTAACTATCAGGAAAATGTTTAATTTATACGAGCTTCACTGCGAGGAAAATGGAATAAAAGCCGTTAATGAGTGGACTTATAGGAAAATATTTAAAAAAGATTTTGATTTACATTTCCACCAACCGCGCAAAGATACATGCCAAAAATGCGACTTATTAAACATTAAAATTAAAGCATCGAATAATGAAGAAGAAAAGAATAAACTCACCGAAGAACACGATGTCCATTTAAGACTAGCAGAATCAGCTAGAAATTCACTAAAACAAGCTCAGGAACAAGTATCACGTAATTCGGATTATTATTTTGCTTTCTCGTTCGACTTACAAAAAGCATTACCGTATCCCAAGCTGACTACCTCAGTAGCTTATTACAAACGCAATATGTATATTCTAAATTTTGGTATACACAATTTTCATAACAATAATGTTGACATGTACGTTTGGGATGAAACTATTGCATCCAGAGGTGCTCAAGAAGTTGTTTCATGCATCTTAAAACATATTAAAAAATTAAGAAGTGAAAAACACATCATAGCTTACAGTGACATGTGCACCGGGCAAAATAGAAACATTAAAGTAGCTTTAATGTGGTTGAAAATTGTCCAAGCTTTGGATAATAATGTAGAAATTATAGATCATAAATTTTTAATATCAGGACATTCGTTTTTACCAAATGATAGAGATTTTGCCGTGGTAGAAATGGCATTAAAAAAAATAATTTACTGTACGTTCCCCGAGATTATTAAAAAGTGTCGGAAGGGTAATAATTTTATTCTCAATGAAATGAGACAGGAAGATTTTGTATCGACAAAATTATTAGAAGACGCAATTTTTAAAAGAGTAAAAAATTCTGATGGAGAATCAGTAAACTGGTTAAGAATATGTTGGATGCGTTTTGTCAGAAATGAACCATATAAAATTTTTTATAAGACATTCATGAATGAAAATGAAAATTTTAAAGTTCTGAATTTATTACCACGTCGGGGTAGACCAAAAAGGTTCGAAAATATTGTATTGGCACCATTGTATAAAAATATTAGGCAAGTTACAACAGCAAAATTTAAGGACATGATTGACCTATTACGATACATACCACCAGAACATCATGATATTTTCAAATCCCTTTCACACGCACAAAATGTAGATGAATAGTAAATTGTTTTGTAATAAATTTATGTTTGTAATTTTCTATCTTCTGTAATTAAAAAATGTTTTGAATCGCATAAATTATGTTTCCAAAGTGTTTTCAACATATGCAAAACAAATTCCGTATTCTTTTTTTTCAATTTGAAACATCTTAAATTATGTTGAATGGACTTGGGCACCTTCAAATTTTATAATGAATCTGGCTGTTAATTTCGAAAGTGGCCCAACTCCATTCTTGATAAGAAAACGCACGTTATTTACTTAATAATTGCCACTATTTTAACATGAACTTTAAATTTAACATCCTTAGATACGCTTAAGCAGTATGACTCCTTAGTATCTTATACGTATATTTTTAAATTCATTGAAATGCAAAACTTTCAATATCTCGATTTGAAGATAAATGGAGTTAGGCCACTTTCAAAATAAGCGGCTCATATGTTGCACACAACATTTTTTCTATAATCGAATTAGATAAATTCTTTTTAATTTTAATTGAACAGTACATAATATTACATTAATACAATGAAATCTTAATATCTAAAACATCAAATAATTTTAGTTTAAATTAACAATATTTCTTAAAACCAATAACTTACCTTTTTTGAGTTAATTTCAATTTTAAGAATGCAGTTAGAGCAATTTACTATGGTAATTGATGACATGACAAATTTCATTTCCAAAGATTTGCTAATTTTTTATTTTGTTTTGACTGTAAAATGTCTACTGCTAGAAATTGACTCCTGAGTGTAACCTTCTACTACTGTGGCAGATTTCTATTCTCCATGACATTTCAATATTAACATGTCAGCCCACGATGGCACAAGCAATCTTGCAGAAGATTTAGAAAAACAGTGTCCTGTATATTGTATTGGGTTTTCGATATTTAAATACTTTACAAATTTACTTGGCATTTTACTGAAAGTATTTACACCCCCAGGTTGAACTGACATTTGGATTATACCTTATAAAAATCTATTGTGATTAGTAGCTTGGAGATTGTTATGATATTAGAAATATATAGTAACTTGTCAAAAATGAATGTTGGTTGGCAGGGTGACGCTTGACAGAAAGGAATTAATTAAAAATATTTCTCAAAGTGCTGTTTTATTTCATTAACTAGGTAATACTAATTACAAAGAACCTGATCTAAAGTTCATAACAGAGATGCAAAGATGCGTAGTAGCGATACATATCTACAAAATTAAAATTTATAATTGTACCACTTATTACAAATGATCCAGGTTTGGTGGTCTTTGTATCAGGAATTTTAACAGTTATAGAATCCTTGTTAGTAATGTCATTTAATGTCAGTTTTTGTAACTCATCTCAGTGGCATGTTCTTACAATGCCAAGTACTGGAACTATTTACAACAAAAGGCAAGTAAATAAAGTTAGAACTAACCTTATTATAATATCCTTGGATATTTATTATCTGGAACTATAATCACATATTTATCAAATTTGTCTAGGGAAAATTTTTTTATTTTTAGTACTTGTACCATTTGGTCATTACAGGAAATAAAAATCAGATGAGAAAGGGATGAAAGGTAACTTAAAGCGAACAACTTATTATGGAAACATCGTATGTAATTTTGATTTCAGTATAATAGTGTTTAATAAGCTATTGCAATAAATAGGAGTTATATAAAAATCTTAAATTTAGAAATCACAAAAGCACCATATTATTTCTGTACATACATATTTAAAATGAAACTCGTAACTTAGTTTAAAAGCCACAAAAGAAACATTTTAATATATTTCTCATAAAATTGAAAGAACACTTTTGTGTATTGTACATTTAGAATATTCCATTTAAAAATATACCAATATAATTAAGATATCAGTAACAATGGATGAGAGGGGGCAATAAAAATTAAGTTTTTACAAAGGAAAAACCATGAGTTAATGAAACCCGCAGATTAATTTACCAACCACACATCATTATACGCTGCAATGTATTCATTCTTACCATAGTTATGCGGGGTTAACAAAAAGAAACCATGACAGTCAGGCATCTTAAACATGTTAGGTATATATGAATAGCATACTACTTTCAGGCAGAAAAATGGGGATACTGATATCGCTAAACATCCACTTGAACTAGGGAATTCAATTCCTTAGAAGTCGTCAATATAAACATGTGGAGTTAAACAGAAAAATAAAGGTTTGATTTGTTGTAAACACCATGTTGATTATGGAATAATAAATGTGGGTTCGCCTGATTGATCACGGATTTTCAACATAATCTACAATCACAAGTAAATTACGACAGCTTGCTTCCCAGCAAAATAGTTTGGAATTCAACGCCCCTAGGAATGAAATATCGTTTGGCTTTTGTGGAAATAAGTGATTTTCAGATGAAGCTCTAAGATAAATGTTTTGTAGAATTAGATGTATAATTTGGACTGTATTTATGGGGTGGGCATGCCCAATGTGTAGTGTTACATGATTAGGAATATAAGACTTTGATACCATTCTGAACGGACCTGTACCTTGACGACATTCTAAAATACTAGAACAGGTAGAATGGCTTGCGCATTACAATGAACTAAAGAGCCGAACTATAGGTTTAACCAAATTAGTGTGTCTTTAGTGAGGAACCAGACTAAAACTGGTCCCTGAAAGAGGGTAGCAGATTTTTCGGTACTTAGAGTGACAGAGACCATAGGGGTCGGTATGACATTCTAAGACACACTACTGTGATGTGGAAGGCAACGGGAAACCACCACATTACCTCCCAAGTATACTGCATACAGAAACTGTTAAACATGATAGCATCCTTTGGGGTAAGAAGTTCAGGAGGTAAAATAGTCCGTTCATTTACATTTCCAATGCTCCACCCGTAGGTACTACATTGGCCAGGAGGCGAGTTTTTTGTTGCCTGGAAATTTAGAATTTTGCCGAACCCTTGCCGTCCCAGGCAAGGTAGGGATCTTTAACGCGCGTGACAACACTCACACACGGGACTTCCATTTAACCTCTCATCCGAACAAGGGCGTAATTCTTGTGAAAAATGCTCACCTGTCATTTTTCAAGCAGTCTGCCGTGTCGGGATTTGAACCCGGGACCTTGGGATCCGCAGTCTTACGCTTACTACATTAATCCACGGCGACGCTGGTAAAATAGTCTCCCATTCGGATCTCTGGGAGGGGACTAATTCAGGGGATGTGATCCGAAAGAACAGAAAAAAATACGTGAACATTCTGCGAGTCGGAGCGTAGAATGTCAGAAGTATGAAACAAGTAGGTAAGCTGGAGAACCTGAAACTCAAAATGGCTAGGCTAGCACAAGATATAGTAGGAATTACCGAAGTCCACTGGCCAGAGGCAGGGGGATTTTTTTGGAGTGGAGACTTCTAGGTAATTCATACAGGATCAGAGGAAGGAAATTCGGGTATGGGGATAGTTATGTGAAATAAGATAGGATGCCGTGTAGAAAACTACTTACAAAAGAACAAAAGAGTAATCATGGTTAGATTTGAATCTAAACCAGTAAATAGAGTAATAATACAAGTAGACATGCCCGCCTCTAGCTACACTGAGGAAGAAGTAGAGGCGATCTACAAAGATATCGAAGACATACTAAGATACATAAAAGGACATGAATATTTAATAATTATGGAGGATTTTAATACAGTGGTAGGTGAGGGTAGGGAAGGAGCGATAGTGGGTTTATTTGGTTTAGGCACGAGAAATGACAGGGGAAATAGGCTGGTAGAATTTTGCGACCAAAACAACTTAACCAGCACAAATACATTATTTCAACATCATGCTAGAAGACGATACACGTGGAAGATGCCAGGAGATATAGGAAGATATCAAATAGATTACATTATTGTTAAGCAACGGTTTAGAAATCAAGTAAAAGACTTAGAAGCTACCGGAAGCAGATATAGACACTGACCACAACATCGTAATTATGGAGGCCGCACTTAAATTTAAAAATCTGAAAAAGAGGAACGGTAAAAGACACTTTGATTTTGAGAAGTTAAAAGATAAAGATATCCACGAAAGATTTGAAAAAAGTCAAATGAATTGCTGAAAGATATCGGGAAAATTTCTGATACTAAGGAAGTAGAAACAGAATGGAATAACATTAAATCCAGCTTAGACATGGCGGCCAGAGATATTCTGGGGTATACACAAAAAGAAAATAAGAAACCATGGATAACAAAGGATATCCTGAATTTAATAGAAGACGAAAATACAAAAATAGATCAGACGAAACAGGAAAACAGAGATGCAAAGCCATAAAATGGGAAATTATTCGCAAATGCAGGAAAGCTAATGTTCCGTTTATATTGTAAATAATTTAAAGCTAAATTTTATTTCTGTCGAGTTTGTTGATTATTTACATTCGCTGCGGTATATTTAAATTTATTAGAGTAAAATTCCCATGGTTTTTCGAAGCACGTGCCAACATATGCCGCGAGTGATAAACGTTGTTATTCCGCATGTGCAAGAACAGTGTAGTGACTGGAAAATCCACAAAGCCTGGAGAATCGATTTGTCGTTTGAACAGTCCGCATCGCTGTTTTGCATGTTCTACGTAGGACAAATTAAGTTGACAAACCGCTTTTTGTCGGAACCGCTATTGAAATATATGTGCTTCGCTTCACCCGCAAAAGGCAGAGTAGATCATACATCGTTTGTTTCATTACCATGGCTTCATAAACCAACAGGTAGTGCTTTTAGTAAACGCTTGAACTGATTAAAAACGATTAATTATTTGTTGTTTGTAAATTATCACTTAATTTTATATACAGTCCACTTTTCTCTCCTAATTAGCTATCGTAGTTTCGCTTCAATATTTTACAGCTAAAGAACAATGGATTGATGAAAAGTGCAACGAGATACAAACTAAGGTGAAAATAGGAAAGACAGATGAAACATACAAATTAATTAGAAAGAATTTTAGGGATATAAAATCATATAGCAAAAATATAAGGGATGCGGGTGGAAATGTCATTATAGAAAATGTAAAGAAGGTAGCTAGATGGCAGGAATATATAAGGAATTTATATTCAGGAGAGGAATTAACAGCATTAGAACAGGAATCAGACATTGAAAATGATGACCTAGGATATCCTATACTTAGAGATGAGTTTGAATTAGCATTAAAGGGTCTGAAAAATGGTAAGGTGCCGGGTACAGATAAGGTGCAATCAGAAACTTTAAAAACCGCTGGACAAGCAGTAACAGAACGTCTCTTCCGACTCGTAAACTATATGTATGAGACAGGCGAGATACCCAAAGATTTCAAACGTAACATCATAGTAACTATACCAAAAAAAAGAGGCGCCAGTAGATATGAAAATTTTCGATGAACAATAAGCTTGACAGCACACATTTCAAAAATATTAACTAGAATTTTACAAAGACGAATGGAAAAACGAGCCGAAGAAATACTGGGAGAAGATCGATTTGGGTTTAGGCAAAACAGGGGAACACGGGAGGCTATTTTAGCTCTGAGGGTGATAATGGAGAAAATAATAGAGAAGGGGGAAAGCATGTATATAGGGTTTGTAGATCTGGAAAAAGCATTCGACAATGAAAAAGGAAAAAAAATGTTCGAAATACTCAAAAGATTGGAATGAGTTTTAGGGATAGACGGATAGTACATTGCTTATACAAAGAGCAAACAGCGGTAATAGAATTAGAGCAAGAAAGTAGCGAAGTAAATGTTAGCAAAGGGGTGAGACAGGGATGTGCCTTATCTCTATTAATTTCTAACTGTACATAGAAGAGGTAATGAATACTGTCAAATGCAGGAAGACATTTGGAATTAATATGCAGGGATAAAAGATTGATATGCTTAGATTTGCAGATGATATAGCGGTATTAGCATCTAGCAAAAAAGAGTCAGAAGCTGCTGTTAATGAAATGGAAACAGTTCTAACAAAGAGATACGGTATGAAAATTAACAAAAATAAAACTAAAGTTTTAGTATGCAAAAGAGGGGAAAATAAATCAAAAACAAGAATACAAATAGGTAACGAGAACTTACAAGAGGTTAAGGATTTCTGCTAACTAGGAAGTCAAATACCGTAAGATGGGAAAAGCACAAAAGATATATAACACAGATTGGCACAAGGTCTTGCTAGGTTTAACAAGAAAAAGTAACTACTGTGTTCAAAGACCACAAACATGGAAACAAGGAAAAGATTGCTTAAAACATATGTGTGAAGCACAGCACTGTATGACTTTGAAGCCTGGACAGTAGGAGAAGCAGACAGGAAAAAGGTAGAAGCCTTTGAAATGTGGTGCCACAGACGTATGATGAAGATACCATGGACATACAAAGTTAAGTACAAAGAAGTACTAGAAATGGTAGGGGAAGAAAGAACTATGTGGAAAACAGTACAAAATAGGAGAGATAGGATGACAGGCCACATACTAAGACAAGAGGGAATAGTGCGGAATATATTAGAAGCAGAGATAAGAAAAGAGAAGTAGAGTTAGATCTAGGATAGACTACTGCGCACAGATAGTGAAAGATGTAGGCTGTGAGAATTTCAGGGAAATGTGTAGGCTAGCTCAGAATAGAAATCAATGGAGGTATGCTTCCAACAGGTCGCAAGATGTAGAAACATATGACAAAAATAATAACTGTACTTAAGCATGGTGATTATTATAAACAACTACAGATATTGATTTTGCAATACTCCCAACTAATGTTAATTGTGTGAAAGGATTTACTTGAAAACTATTAATACGGCAAATGTCTAAGTGCTGGGGGATCCTTGGTAGCCGCAGGCTGCTTAACGCCCTTCACATACTACAGAATCTCGGTGACATAGGGCATATAATTAGAAAACAATAGAGGGGAATCGAGCTGTATATCAGCTGTTGTGAGAATTGCAGGGAACTGTGTAGGCTAGCTCAGAACATAAATAAGCTGAGGGACAAGTCCAACCAGTTTCAAGATGTAAAACCCAATGACGAAAAAATAAGTGCTCTTAAATCTGATGATTATTATAAACAACTACAGGTGTTGGTTGTGAAATATTTTCAACCAATGTTGATTGTGCGAAAGGATAAATTGGAAAAACTTAATTCGACAAAGGTCCAGGTGCTGGGTGAACTTGGCAGCCAAAGGCTGCCTACCCCGTTCATATACCACTGAATATCGAAGAAATAGGGTATATAACTGTAAAACAATAGAAGGTGACCAAACTGCATCAAACAAGACAGAACGGCAGCTATGTTCAAAGACAACGAACATAGATACAAGAAGAAAACTGTTCAAAGCATAGTGTGGAGCATGGCTCAGTTCATCTACGAAATAGGAGCAATAGCAAAAGCAGACAGAAAGATATAGAAGACTCCTGGAATGTTGTGCTTCAGATGTATGAGGATGGTAGCATGGTCAGACAAAGTTAATAACAAATAGGTTGTAGAAATAGTAGAGAAATAAAGATATCTGTGGAAAAAGAAAAAATATGAGAAACAGAAGGACAGGATACGTTCTAAGGCATTTCTGGAGAATAGTACGGGATATACTACAAGCAGAGATAGAAAAAGAGAGGTAGAGGTAGACCGAGATCAGACCTTTGCACACGGATAGTGATAGATGCAAACTATGCAAATTGCAAGGAAATGTGTAGGTTGGTTCAGACTAGGAAACAATGAGGGTACGCGTCCAACCAGTTCTAGGACTGAAGACCTGATGATGATGATGATGATGAAGACTTTGATGTTGCAAATTTAAATGCAATTGATTATGATATTTAACTATATCGGTTAGCTGTATTAAAAATGAATGGACAATGAATTTTACAATTTTTGTTCATTATATGTATTTTGTTATCCCTTTAGGCTGCTAACCCGAATATTAATGTAAGTATATTTAAAAATTGTTTTATGGTTATTTGTTTACAAAAATGCTCAAATAATGTTATTTTTGAATAGATTTAAGTAAAGTGGGTTGACGGTTGTTTTATTTGTTCAAACATACAGCTGACCTTTTGTAAGGAAATCCATTTCGCCAAGAGAATACCCCATTATCAACAACCCTGGGTTACGTGTCATCCAGAAGAAATCCTATTACAACTAGACGTAGTTGGAGCCCTTTAAACTTGACTGATTGGATACCTAACGGTAAGTGCTAGTAATGACATAGCTTGAAATCGTATCTAGGTAAAATTTTGATGATTACTCAATTTTGTTCAATTTTCTACCATGTATTACTATAGGGAGCCACTTGCGCATCACTGTAGTTGGCCAGTGCACCTTGATTTGGTTATGGGATTCCTGCTCCTTTTGGGCGATTTCAAGTTTAAAACTTAATGCTCCAAACACTCATAACATAAATTTTTGTTTTATTTTTAATTACTTTATAATAATTTTCACACCTTAGGTGCGAGTTTTTTAAGTTTAAAATTTTTTTAAAATGCCATTTAGAACGTAAAAATCTAATGAAAAGATTTTGGTGTAAGAAAAGTTATCTTAAGAAGTTTTAAATAAAAATTGATTAATTGTGACTAGAAAAAAAAACTTAGGATTTAAAAATCAAATTCACATATAATATAGACCATTTATTAAAAACTGAATTGATTTACGAATTACAAGTGTGGAACGTAGACACCGAAAGTTTAACAGTGACTGAATTACGAAAAAGGTTGCAGGAAAATTATTAAGACAAACAAAGGTAGAGGACGAATTTGAATATCCGTTAGATGACTTTACAACAGTAAAGACCGTATTAGCACAAATTAAGGACAGCATTATTGGATTAACCCAAATTAATCTTCAGGGAGATTATGAAAAGATTGAATTCAAAACAGAATATTGTTATTTTCGATTATCACATAGTATACCCAATGATGAATGTAAAAATCAATTACAGATAGAATTAGAAAATTTAATTGAAAATTATAAAAAGGAAAGAAGTCATATTTTTTAGCTTAGGGTAGAAACTAAAAGAATTTACTTTTTTAAAATTAAACAGTATGGAACAAAAAGAACTTGTTCTCAAATCAACCTTAGATTTAATACCTGAACAAAGGTCAAAATTAGATAGTGTTGCAAATTATTTTCATAATTTACCAGAGTTAAGACTGGCCAATTTAGTAAAACACAAAATTATAGTTAATATTGATCCAATCAAATATATTATCCAGTATCAACCGTTACGCAAAAACATATCGATCAAAAATTAGACAAATCGTTAAAGTTAGGTGTTGTTCAAAAAAGTACTTCTGCATGAAGTAATCCAATTTTGCTAATTAAGAAGAAAGATAATAGTTAAAGTTTTGTAGTAGATTTTCATTAATTAAATAAAGTAACAGAAAAAGATACATATCTCATTCCATACATATCTTTAATTTTGGAGATAGGTTACGTGGTGCAAAATATATTTTACATTAGCTATTTAAACTGCATATTTTCAAAATCAATTTAATACAGATTCATACAAATATATTGCATTTACTGTACCAATTCAAGAACTTTTTGAATTTACACATTTACCTATAGGACTCTCAAATTCACCAAGGAGCTGGTGAAGACTTATTGATACTGTTTTAGGCTCAGAATTAGTACCGTTTGTATTTTATTACTTAGATGATGTAATAATCGTAACACTCATTTGAAAAACATTTAGAAATTTTGGAAAAAGTTTTTGCGAGATTATTAACAGCTGGTTTAATTTTAAGTGAAGATAAATGTCATTTTTGTAAAAAGGAATTCAAATATTTAGATTATGTTGTTAATAAGAATGGATTATTAGTAGAGCCTAAAAAAATCGAAGCAGTTTTAGAAATACGTACCTTGAAAATCGTTAAAGATATTTGAAGACTTATTGGCATAGCAAGTTGGTATGGTAAATGTATACCTACTGATAGTACAATTCTTGCACCGTTTATTAAAGAAAAATAAAAATTTTATTTGGGATGAATGCTGCAAAAGCTTTTTTACTTATTAAAAATTGTCTTATTAAGTACCGATTTTGACTTGTCCGGAATACAATCATGAATTTATTATACAAAGTGGTCTCAATTTTTGGTATCTCAGGCATGAGTAAATATAGATGGAAATGAAAAGGTTATTTGTTATAATTCTAGATCACTTACATTAAATGAACGAACATTTACAGTTATGGAAAAAGGAGTCTTTAGCAGTTTTATTTAGTATAGAAAAATTAAGACCGTATATTAAAGAGACTAATTTTATTGTAATTACTGATCATCATTCTTTAGTTTGGTTAAATATGTTACAGAGCCCTAATGACAGATTATGCCGTAGAGCTATTTATTAAACTTCTCAGCAACTTGATTTTGACATAGTACTTAGTAAACGTAAAAATAATGTTGTTGCCGATGCCTAATTCTGCACTGTTCCAACATTAGGTAATATAAGAATTAGTAATAATAATGATAGCTCTTCGAACATAACCGCAGAAAACTCTGAAACGGATAAGAAAAATAATTTGGATCCGCAGAATCGATCAAATAATGTACCAGATGTAGACACAAATTGCAAATATGATAAGTTGTGTGAAAAATAGTTAAAAATGTTCAAAATATTCTATTACATTAACTGTCGGAGAGCAATAAATGAAAAATTGTATAAACATTTGGCATCCAAGTTTCAAAATTTAACTGAAGAGGTACAAAACTGAAGGAAATAGTTTTGAATTCAATGCGCAAAGAAATTTTAAAACAATTTTATGATGAAGTCCTAGCCGATCATTTAGGTATTTTAAAAACATATGGATGTATAGCGCAAAAATATTTTTGGCCCAAATTATGTGCTGATGCTGCTAAGTACGTATATCAATCTTAAACCTGTATTGCACATTAACCTGAACAAAAAATTTCAGCACTAAAAATGTCATGCCACCTCATATTGAACATGGCACTCGTAGGGAACGCCGAAAAGTGGCACAGTATTACGAAAAAACGAAGTTTAGACTGTTTTTACACAACACTACTGGGGAAACAACCAACAGATGAGTGTAAGGTTAGACTTGACATCGGGGACATACACTACGCACAGTGGGTCGCGGAAAACTACGTCATAGACAAGTTTAACATGGCACAATACTTGACACCCAGGTTTTGCGAGGACAAAATTATACAGTTTTTGGCTAGACGTTTTGAAAACGAGGTAACACGCGCGTTTGCAATACAAAATATGCAGACGTTACGTGATTTTTGGGACATACTACGTAACTATGACTTAGCCTGATCTGAGGAAATTCGACGGGACATCAGGACACATAATTATGATAACAACATGCACAGCAAGGCATACGTAAACGTACATAGGGACACCGGGGAACTGACTCGAGGGGTAGAAACCAGAATTGGCACAGAGACGAATGGCACGGGGTATGGATCACCACAAGGGAAACTCAGGTAGAGACATTTTGGTAACAACAGACGCGATTTGAGTTACAGAGACAGGCAACATACGAATGGGAATACTAGATATGACAGAGATTTCATGGGACACGACAGGGGACAAGATTATGCTCTATGGGTAGAGAATAATAATTATAGAATGCAGGCACCACAAGACGTAAGACGTGGCGTAAGAAAAGAGCCGAGAAACGCCAGAATACAACACATGACAGTGGAAGACAGACGGCAAGAAGACCGATTTTGTAAATATTGAAGTAGCTTTAGGTACAGTAGACAGTAGTTGTAATCAGTTTAACATTTTAGATGAAAATAAATTTGTAAACAAACGTCAATTACCATTTGTATATTTGAAGTTTGAAAATAGGTTATATTTAGCATTAGTTGACAGCGGTTACGAATTGTGACCGGTGAAAGAAGAAATTTGTTACGTTTAGTTGCTGCATAAATTAATTACCCCAAATACTCACGATGCCGCAAGGCGTGCACACAATTGTCACAAAGCAAAACGAAACAACAAAAACCAACTAGATGTTTTCTTCTTGCTGGTGGTAAAGAAAGTGACAATTGTGTACATGCTCTGCGGCGTGGTGAGTATTTAGGGTAATTAATTTATGCGGCAACTAAACGTAACAAATTGGACCAGAAAACAACGAGAAAAAAACAAGAAATTCCAACTCTAAAAACGGCAGTTCTAAATCATTGTAAAAATAAACTTAACCTATAGCTGCAAATAAAATGGCAACCACGTTTTCAACTATGCCCGCAGGTCTCTAAATCATTTTCCCAACATTAAGTAGTATATTACTATTTATTTGGAAATAACTAAAAATATACTACTTAATGATGGGAAAATGGTTTAAAGACCTGCGGGCATAGTTGAAAACGTGGTTGCCATTTTATTTGTAGCTATAGATTAAGTTTGTTTTTACGATGATTTAGAGCTGCTGTTTTTACAGTTGGAATGTCTTGCTTTCTTTGTTAATTAATTTATGCGGCAACTAAATGTAACAAATTGTTTTCAAGCTTCAAGGTAGGTTAATTAAATAGATACGTAATATTAAACAGGTTAGTTTGTGGTCAGCGACGAGGAAAAAGTTATCGATGATAAATAAATCAATGTGTGTACAAATATGTATAAGGGAAAAACGATTCGGCAATGTAGAGTTTTTGAAGTACAAGGGTTGTACTTAGATTTTATTTTGGGAGTTGATGTAACAGACCAATTTGGAATGCAGATTAATGGAAAGGATGAGTGAGTGGCATTATTTGATTGGAAATGTAATTGGGTGGTTTCTAATAGGCAGATGGTCAACGATAATAATGAATATACTATAAATAATGGAATGGATATTAAACGAGTAATGAGATTGTTGAGGTTATATGGTTGTGCGGATTATTTGAGAGATTATTTGATAGCAAACAGATTGGGACGGGAAATACGACAATGTTTATGTAACTTATTTGATGATCTTGTAGTGTTATCTAATGAGCTGAGAATTGCGAAATAGTACATGCATAAATTAGAAGGTTATAGATGGGAGTGGATTTTACACAAAGGTGTATCCGATTCCTTTTGCGCTGAGAGGTAGAGTAAAAACTCAAGTAGAGAAAATTCTTAGGGACAAAATAATAGAACCGTCAAAAACTCAATTTATTAATCCAATAGTTATTGTACCAAACGCGGATAAGGTAGATCTAAGGATATGTTTGGATGCCAGGAAGTTAAATTCAATTACAAGGCCACAGCATGAACAGCCACAATCGTTTGATAATTTGTTAAGTAAACTTAGTGATATTAGAGTATTTAGTAAGCTTGATCTGAAAAATTCGTTTTGGCTGATTCCGTTGCATAAAGAAAGTCGGAAGTATCCAGGCTTCAGTATTGAGGGTTTGATTTATTCGTTTAGAGCAGTACCATTTAGCTTATCTTCGTCTTCAGCAGCATTAATTAGAGCGATGCAACAGATGTTAAATACGTTAGAAGAGTTCTGCACACACTATGTTGACGACGTTTTGGTCTTTTCTGGGAATGAAATAGAGCATTTACAGAAGGAAGTGGAGAAGCTGGATGAAGGTGGTTTTAAGTTAAATATAAAGAAGTGTGAGTTTTTTAAAGATAGTGGCCTATTTAGGATTTGTGATTAGTGATTCCGAATTATCGATTACTGATGAAAGGTTGGAGGGAATTAAAAATTTGAAGCAACCCAAGAATGTCAAGATGTTAAGAGGATTTGTAGGCATTTTAAATTATTATAAAAGATTTGTATCGAGATATTCGGAACTGTGTGTACCGTTGATTGGGTTGTTGAAGAAGAACGAGAAGTGGAAGTGTACCGACGAGAAAGAAGAGGCGTTCCAGGAGTTGAAGGGGGTGTTTTACAATCAATTAGCATTGCGATATCCAAATTTCAAAGATATGTTTATTTTAAGGACAGATGCGTCGTATAGTGCAATTGGAGCAGAGCTGGTTCAGGTACAGCAGGGAGAAGAGGTACCGATTTGTTTCGTATCGAGGGTCATGAAGGAGTGTGAGACAAGATATTCGGTCGCGGAGAAAGAGATGTTGGCCATTGTATATGCAGTGAAAAAGTTGAGGTTTTATTTGTTTGGGAATGAGTTTCTAATTGAGACAAATAATAGCGCGGTATCATTTCTAAAGACAAAAGAGTTTACGAATAGTTGGTTGTATAGGTTGGTGTTGTATTTACAAGAGTATAGTTTCGTAAGTACAAGCCAGCGAAGGAAAATGTGACTGCAGATTTTTTAAGTCGGAAGGACAGGGGTTATATGAAGAAAGAAACGCCAGGGTATTTGTTGGCAGTACAAGAGTTTACGGAAGAAGGAGAGTAGACGATGTCGAGGTTTTCAAATGTGCTAGAAGAAGCAGAAATTGTTTAAATCAGGGAAAATTTATAAGTAGGCGGTGTGTATGAGCAGAGAGGGTATAGGTTGGAAGATGGGTTTGAAGTAAAGCCTGTGAGTGAGGAAGAGTTGTTGGTGGTAGATAGGGAGACGGCGAGAGAGTTGTTTTGGCAGATTCATGTATTGTACGGACATATTGGTAGTAGGAAAACATTGTTAATATTTCGAGAAGCTTTGTGTATGCGGAATGATATGAATTTGATTAAGAACGAGATTAAGGGGTGTGAGGTGTGTATTTTAGGAAAAGGGAAAAATATAATATAAAAATAATAATATAATATAATAATATAAAAACGACAAATCCGTTAGATGTGGTAGCGATGGACTATTTGAATGGATTAGTGCCAGGACTGTATGGATTACGCAAGTGTTAGTAACGGTGGATGAGTTTATGAAATTTATTAGGTTATATCCAGGTAGGAGACGTAATACTAAGCATGCGTTAGCATAGATAAATGAGTTTGGGAGAAGTGTTGGGAAAATGAAACTGGTATTGGCAGTCAATGCGACGTATTTTCATAATCGTAGGTTTATAGAGGATTTGAAAGGAACGAAATTAGGACAGCACTTTGTAGCATCAGGCATCCGCAAGCGAATCCTTGTGAAAGATATGTGCAAAAGTTGGTTAAATTTTTAAGAGTCTTGACACAGGAACATCATGAAGGATGGGTAAAGTACATTCCGCAGATAGAGATGTACATAAATAATGTACCGAGCTCAGTGATTGAAGTGTGTCCGGTTACATTGATGATGGGAATCAAACCAAGTACACCTTGGAAGGATGCAGAAGTAGTTGAGGATATTATAGAATTAATCATGGGAGCTGGGCAAGTGATTGAAAAAGGCAACGTCTGTATATAGAGACAAGGTGTCATGAAATATGGAAGCGAACGATTTTTAAAATTGGAGATAAGGCGATTGAGAGTTTCAAACCCTAAAAAAATCTGTGCAAAACTACTTTTTCCATTTGAAGGGCCATATACGTTTAGTCAGAGTTTTGCAGACAATAACACTTTCGAGGCAGTAAATGACAAGGACGATATTAGAGGGCGTTTTAATGTAACGAAGTTATACCCATATGTGGATGTTGAGGGGTAAGGTTACCACAATCAAGGGTTAATACATTACCAGAATCAATGAGCTGAAAGGTATAGCAATTCAAATTTTGTTTTCATTTGTGGTTTTTATCAAAAAATATTTTTTTCAAACTTTGACAGATGGCATTCGTAAATATGCAGTCAAAACATTATTTTTGCTTAAAATCAGTGGGGCTTTGTGATGGATAGTATGGGGGGAGAGAGACGTGTGTAAAAAGGGGGGTTGTTTTGAACCTGAAAAAAAGTGTTTAGAATTGATGTGAATGCGGTATAACAAGTGTACCAAAAGTATAAGCAAGGTTTTTTTCGGAACCACTTCAGAAATTTTGTTATAAACCGATCTTTGGCTGGGAGTGGCTAAATGTATTATTATTGTATAGTTGTTATCTATTATTGTTAGGCATTGTTATTGGTACTATTAATTGTAGTCGTAAACTCCGACAAGTTTGTATTTAGAGGATATAAGATTATAAAGGAAAAACGATTGTACCCTCTAATGAAATGTAGCATGGTGTGATTTGTTACATGTAGAAAAAGACCATATAGATACGAACTGATTGAGTGTAAAGTTATTGGACAAGAATTGTTTTACCAGTATAAAAATAGAAGGCACAGGGTTGTCTTGGTAAAAGTGGTCGTTATGTACAAAACGACAAATAATTTTATAGGGGATTCTGAATTTGAACGTTGCTAAGATAATCGTGTATTTCGATCCAGGGTCCAAAAAAAAGGTATTATCAGTGTTCAAATGGTATACTCCAGTAGGAGAAATAGTAACCGTTAAAACCTATAAGTGTTTGTAAGCCTAAAAAGGCAAGTGAAAGAGTCCAAGTTTACATGTATTGAGTTGAGCCATTAGCAATGTTATTGTTTATGTTGTATTTGGTGTAAAAGGTTGAGCACCGAAAGTATTTATTTGTTTAAATAAAATAAGGATTAGAAGCAAAGGAGTTATTTGTGTACTGGGAAGCCTGGCATGTGAAGTAAGAGGTAAAGTGGCGCAGGTTAGAGAAGAGGCAGAGTTGTCGGCTGATTGGAAGAAGAATTAGAGTAAATATTTATTGTAAAGGCCTTCCCAGAGAGAAGATTTTAGGTGAGTCAGTATTTTGGATAACTTGTTCGTATTTGATATTTATTTATTTGTTGTACCGCATTCACGGAACAGAAAAGGTCAAATGATACCTAACCACACATTGTAAGTTAAAAGTAAAGGTGACAGGGTATCTGTCAAGATTTTATTAGTATAGTCGAAATTTGTTTATTGGGATCGAGCTGAGTAAGCTCAGTGATTTTGATTCGGTATCTTGTGGCTTAATTACAACAATCAATCCTTAGGTGTGGTACTGAACCCTCGACATCCCAAGTCAGAGCCTTAAAATAAGAGTATTCATGGGAGGTAGCCGTAGTTGGAGAATAGAAGGGGGTGCAAACAAAAACTAATAAAAATCGAAGGAAAAACATCAAAGTTGACAGACAAGATTTAGAAACTAAAAAATTCGTGGGTTTGTGAAAAATAAATAAAATGTAAATCACAAAATAAGTAGGGGCGAGCTATACAATATATTTGATGTATCTTTGACACACTCCGTAGGAATCAAAAAAATGTTATAAATTTTATTATATCCAAACAAGATCGTCTAAAAAGTTTGTAGATTCTGTATCTAATATGTTGTAACTTTTATATTATTATAACATATACATGAACTCCTTAATTACATGACATTGACAATTCTCTATTTTTTTTATATCCGGCCTACTACTTTATAACTACAATAGGACTACTACACAGAGAAAGATGTTCGAGTGTATCAGCACGTTTTTAAAATAGTGCATTTTTTAACGTTGCAAACTCTCTCAAGACATTTTTTATAATATATTACAATGAAAATGTTTAGTCCATTCTATCAGTCTAAATACTTTTAGTAAAATTCCAAGCAAAATTGCAAAATACTTGAATATGGAAAACCGAATGCACTACTGCAAAACATAATTCATTTTTTGCACTAGTGCAAATTTCTAAACCCCATAAATAGTTCAAATTTTTTGCATATTTAAATATTTCCTTTCAGGCATATTTAAGACTTGAGATGCAAAACATACTGGCTTTTCCTTATCGTCTGCATAAACATACGATAAAACCACACCTATTCTTTCATCAGATGCGTCACAATTCCGTTTAATATTTTCATTTGGATTAAAATGTGCAAATTTTGATCCGTAACAATTTACTGTTTAGCTTTTTAAAAAGCCCATTCATAAGTATTATACCAGTAAAATCTCACATTTGTTATCAGTAATTTATGTAAAGGATCCAAAGTATCTGCTAATTTATAAATAAATTTCTCATAATAAATTGCCATCCCTATAAATGCTTTCACATCGGTTACATTTTTCGGTTTTGTAACATCAACTATTGTAATAATTTATTCAATGTCCTTTTCTAGTCTTGTTCTATTTATAATATGCCTTACATATTTAATTTCCTTTTGAAAAAATTTGCATTTTGCAAAATCTAACTTGAAATCTACCTTCTACAACCTAGCAAATACTACTTTTCAATTCCATAAATGTTGCTCAATATTTTCTCCAGTGGCAATTATATCTTCCATAAAAATGATAACACCTTCTGCTTCTCGCAGAATCTTTTCTATACATTTTTGAAATAACACACAAACTGGTTTTGTTCCAAAACATAATTTGTATATAATGTATATACCTTTAGGTGTACTCCAAGCTAATAAACTTTTCGAGCCTTCGTTTAGTTTTGATTGATTATTGTTTTGTATTTTAAGTTGTTTCATAATTAGTTTTATTAGTGGGCACTGATGTTTAATTAAGAGTGTTGCTGTGGTTATCTAGAATTAATTGATTTGTGAATATCTCAAATATGGGTGTGATATTTTACTTCTTGGTAATGTTCTTTATATGAATAAAGTTACACATCAGTGTTTTATTTGGACACATATCAATTTGGTGACGAGAATAAGGAACACCTACAGCAAGAGTATTGGGTGCTGAGGTAAAAGAAAAATGACATCAATTGATGCAATTGAACAATTTGATCTCAAAGAGACAAATATCGTAATTCATTTGGAGAGGATGGAGCAGTTTTTTTGTGCAATAATGTACAAGCTAATAGAAAAATGTTTATGTTTCTAACATGATTGGAAACAAAGCTTATGTGGTATAGTGAGAGATTTGCTGGCTTCATCGTCACCCTGTAGCAAAACGTATGAAGAGCTTAAAAAGGCCTTATTTAACCATTTTGCTCCAAATCGGCTAGTAATAGCAGAAAGGTAAACGTTTTATTAAGCAAAACAAGAAAGCAGTGAAGATATCTGGGCATTTTCGGTAAGACTAAAAAATTCAGCACAGATCTGTGAATTTGGAGTATTTATGTGATGATTTAAGAGACAAATTCGTCTGCGGGCACAGATTAAAAAATATCAAGCATAAGTTATTATCAGAGCCTGATCTGAAATGGGAGAAAATGTTGCAAATAGTTGCCAGAATAGAATTAGCAGAAGTGCAAGTTAAAGCACTGGAGTTTGAAGAAAATGCTCTGGTACATTAATTATCTTCGAAGACTAATCAACCAACGTGTCGGTCAGGGAATATTTTAAGCCAGTCGGGTAGTGAATCTTCGAGCAGTAGGTGTGCGGCATCGAGTCATTTGAGTAAGGTTCTATCAAAGGCTGCCAATTCAGCATGTCAACGATCTGAAAGTAAACATAGCTGTGAAGCATGTCCAGCTAAAAATTGGGAATGCTTTAGATGTAAACGCATGGAACATGCAAGTCTGGTATGGTGAAGGTCCATTGTGAATCCGCTTAATGACTTCTAAGAGTTAGAAACTTCATCAAAAGATGAAAATCTGGAGTTGGGCAATATCCTTAAAATGTCAGGTCAGAATGAAAAATAGTTGAAAGTATGTATTAATGTAGAATTTACTAGTAGAAAGTTCAAAGTCAATTCTGGTGCGTCAAAGTCTGTTGTTAATTAGTTAGATTTTAAAAAATTTTGGCCGCATTTAAGAAATTATCCTTGTCATTTGCTAACTTAAAGTTGTAACAGTGGATATAGTTAACGTTGCAGGAGAAAGTTCTGTTAGAGTTTGGTATAATAATGTAATTCTCACTTTACTGATAGTAATTTTAAAAACTGTATTTTACTTTTCTCTTTTGTTGGGTAGAAATTGGCTCGGTATTCTTTGCCCAAATTGGTGAAATATGTTTAATTTAGAAAATAGCAGTATGAATAACTGTAAACTCGACTCAGTAAATTTGGTAAATAAAAACAGGGGTTCATAGAAACGTAGTCCAATCATTAATAAAGTAGCGACTATTGTTTCGGAAATTAAACTTAAATTTCAAGAAACTTTTGTAGAAAAAGGGAATTAATTCTTTAATAAAAAATTTTAAAGTTAGTTTGAAAGTAAAGGACGAAACAAAACCCATTTTTCAAAGAGCCCATGCTTTGCGTTATGCATTAAAAGATTACGTTGAAAGAGTAATAGAATTATTAGTAAAGTCTGGAGTACTATCCAAAGTCAGTTATAGCAATTGGACAATCCCAATTGTAATAGTTCCAAAAAAAGGTACTGAAGATATCGGAATATGTGTTGATTTTAAGAAAACACTGAACACAGTTTTGGATCTCGATCATTGTGTTTTTCTAATTCCATAAGATATATATGCGTCATTAAGTGGAAATGCGTATTTTACAGTCTTGGATTTAAATGGGGCGTATCAGCACTCGTCTGTTGATTATAGGTCTAAAGGGCTGTTAACTATTAATACTTGTGGGGTTCTTTACCTTCAACCGTTTAACTTTTGGCTCTGGTAGCGACGTGCCACCATAACGTCTTATTATTAAAATTGTATACTTGCAACAACCCTGGATTGCCGCCAGTTCCCTATTTTAGTGGGTTTATAACTGTTCGTCACTCTAATAAACAAGTTAGAGAGTTAATATGAATTTGGATGTACTCGGCTAAACACATATTTGTTACTATGGGGAGTCTTTGTGCTCATTTATGTATTTTTGTATTTTAACATGTATTCACTATTTATTATTATCCTGCAATTAGGCCTTTACAGATTGTGAGCAATATACATAATTTGTCACTTGTAGTTTGTTTGTTATTATTTCTAAACATATGGTGAAGCATGAGCCTATGGGTTTTAACACACATTCTTCTTAATTTAATTTAAGCTTATCATGTTTACCATATCTTTAAATAGTCTTAAAAGAGTCGAGACATATCTTAAATCTGTAAAATTAAAAATGACGGCCGTGTTCAACTTAAAAACGAATTTAAATATTTCTGTGCAAGCAACAAACATTAATTCCAAGTTGGTCATATCACCGACAGCAAACGCGAACAAGCTTGTAATTTTTATGCTAGACCCAACATCCAACAATCACCAGCAAGCGTCATTTAAGTGGAAACGACATCCGGTTTGAAGAGCATTGTTCTGCACGTGGCCTTGTTATTTATACAAGAGCAGGTAAATTTGTATCGCTTGTTTTTGAAGCTTATTAACGAATTTTGAACTAAAATTTATAGTTCAAACATTATTTGATTACTTTTGTAAGAAGTGTTATTAAATATGTATTTTTTCAACATGTCCGAAAGCAAAAACGCTTTGTTATTAGAGCGTGTGTTTTTAAAGAAGAGCTTAGTTAGAGCTAGAGCTACGTAGCAGAAATTGAATGCAAAATTGCTTCAGAGTTTGAGTTGGAAGAGAATGAGGGTAAGTTTGAATTGCTAAAAACTAGATTTCATGAGTTATACAAATAAACCATTTGCAAGAGAATAATGATAGCAACCTTGGGGAAATCGAGGAAGTGAATATTTGTATATTTCAGCTTGCGCTAAATTTAAAATAATTGTTAACAGACAAGTAAAGTCTGATGATGCGCGAGAAACAGTAATTTTGCCTAATGATGACAACAAAAATCAAAGTAATACCGCTAAAGGTAATATAAAATTAGAGATATTACAACTGCAGATTTTCACTGGTCATGTTCAAAATTGTTAGTGTTTTTTGAGCTATTCATAAATTTGATCGACAAAAATCTAAATTTAGAGAATATAGAGGGACTATTGTATTTAAGCAAGCATTTAAAAGATAAATCATTATGGTTAATATCAAGCAGTATCGGTGGAAAATAATTTATACAATATTGTTTTGCATGTTTTACCAAAGATATATGTTGGCCACCATTTAATCATTGATTGCCATATTAAAGATCTCATGCAGTTATCAATTTCTAACTGTAATGATTTTGCATTATTGAGGGAATTTGTGTCTAAAGAAAGGCAAACGGTCGCTTACTTGCAAAATTTAGGAGAATCGATATGAGACACACATAGGAAAGTTAGATATTTTTTGCAATTGTGCCTTTTAAAATGAACGAAAATCTAATACAAAAGCTAATTTAGATGAGTTGTTAGAGTTTTTGGACAGGCGGACATTGAATGTGGAGCTAATCCGTGTGGATTAAAAATGACCAATAACAAAATGCCATTCAAAAACAACAATTTCAAAACAGTTTCTAACGTGACCACGATGTAGGCCACTGCTGTCAAGGTGCCCAAATTGCAATTACAAATGAATGCAAAGGACTGATCTGGTTCCAAGGCAGCTAGCTGTAAATTTTGCAAAAAAGAAAATGCATCAGCTTTTTAGGTGCTACAAAGGAGGGAACCATTTGTTCCTGGAAATAAAATAAGTTCTATTTGTTTAAATTTACACGAGGGTAAACATTGTTCAGTACACATTAAATGTTTTGTCTGTCAAATGAAAGAGCATCATACATTTTTGCATAGGGATGCTCAAGATCACGAAACTGAAAATTTAGTGGCCGCTAAAGGCGCAGCTGAAATTGGTACTGTTTTCAGAATTTGTTTTACTGCCTACAGCTACCAGATTAATAAAAAATGTGTAGGGCAAACTTGTGCCTGCTCGAGTTTTATTAGACTCGAGTTCTCAAACAAGTTTCATTATTGCTAATTTAAATAATAAATTAGGGTTAGGTTTAAATGTTTCTGAATGACCTGTTTAGATTTCTGATATTTTCAGCAAGTCCACAGCATATTCTAAGTGGTTGAAATTGAATATTTGTTTGAGGTTTGGTAATTATGATTTTCACATGATTTTGATGTTATGCAAAATATTACAGTTGATTTGCAACAGGTGGATTTTAATTTAAGTAGTTTTAAAATATCTAGAGGTTTACCACTGGCAGATGAATAATTTTACAATTCTGTCGGGATTGAAATGCTTCTCGAAGCAGGCGTTTTCTTTTCAATTCTATTACCACAAAAAATTAACTTGTGTATAAGTCAACCTTTTTTACAGAATTTCTATTTTGGATACTTTGTGAGCGGAGCAATCAGCAAAAAACTTAAAATAACAAATTACATCCTCTGTCATTGCACGGCACATGTTTTTTGAACCTAAGGCCTCATGGATAAATTTTGGGATTGTGAAAAAGTAAGTGACAACAACACCAAAGAAGCGCCGTTGGAATATGTATTGGCTGAGCAATGTTTCTCCACTGCCTTTAAAAGAATTGAGGGTAGGATACAGGTCCAGTAACCTTTAAAAGCCGATCTAGAATCTTATGAGCTTGACAATTTAGCTCAAATGACTATTGAGTGGTTTCAAAAATTAAAACGGTGTTTTGTATTAAATGAATCATTGTTTCTAGAATGTAAAGTTTATTAAGCAGTTTTAAGTCAAGAATTTTCAGAGGTGGTTAGTGAAGCTGCATTTGCGTTACATAAAGAAAACCGGTATTTTTACCGCATCTTTGCATCATTCGGGAAGACAGGGCTAATACTAAGTTAAGGGTAGACATGGATTGTAGTGCAAAAACAAAAAACGGTGTTTCGTTAAATAATATTTTAAGAAACGGATTTATTCGATATTTTGCTCTTATTTCGAACTTATAAATATATTTGTGTCACAAATATTAAGCAAATGGATTTTCAAATTGTGACAGCATGAGCAAAGAAAATTTCTAAATTTCTTTTGGAGAGATTCGACTGACAATCAAATTCAGATAATGCCTTTTGGTCTTAAATCAAGTTCACGTTTGGCAACTCAGGGTTTGTTTCAGACAGCAGTTAAGAGACAACAGGAGTTTCCACTTGCGTCGCGTATTTTACAAAATAATACCTATATTGATCATTGTCTTTTTGGTTCGAATAAAAAATAGGAATAAATGCAAGTGCAAGCGGAGCTATACAGCTGTTATGTTCAGCTAAGTTTGAATTACATAAATGGTGTTCAAATGATGCAACTACTTTAGCGAACATTCTTCAGGAGTTAAGACATTTTGAAAAAATTGATATCTCTAATGAAAACGGAGCAATTTTGAAAACCCTTGGCATATTTTTTAATGCAGCAACAGATAATTTCACCATCAGTTGTAGTATTGCTACTGCTCCTTTGGTGTACAATAAGCGCAATATGTTATGGTTTATTGAAAAGCTGTTTGATTCCTTGGTTCATAGCATTTGTTATTACGACTGCAAAATTGTTAATGCAAAAAATATGGAATTTAAATATCGGTTAGGATAACGATTTACCTAATGGTATAAAAAAGGAATGGAAACTTTTGTTGAAGGATTGATAAACATCCCAGCCACATAAATAATGAGAGATTTAAGATTGTCAGAGACCAGTTTGTTCCGATTGGGTTTTGTTATGCATTTCAAATAGCACTGGGGGGGGGGGGGGGACATGAATTTATTTACTAGTGATCCAGGCTAATAGTAGTGTAGAAAGAAATTAATTTGTTAAGTGCTAAATTTAAAATTAATAACAAAGTTAAATGAGCGGTAATATTAGTCAAATTTAGCGTTAGAATTTTAAAAGTCTTTAAAGATAGGATAAACATGGTTTATCTTTTCTGTGATTTGCAGATAGTGTTAGTCTGGTTAACCACAGAATTTTGTTGGCCATATGTGAGCTTTAGTAATTAGTCCTGCTGATTTAATCTCGAAAGTGGTGTTCCCGCAAAATATTCAAAGACGTACTTTATGATGGAAAATTCGGAATTTTTATGGGCTTAAAAATCAAATGTATAGTTTGTTTTAAACTTAAATCAGAGCCGCTGAGGCAGATAATGGGGAACTTACCATATTGTGCTAATATAGCTAGGTTGTTTGAAAAAATCTGCATCGATTTTGCTGGTCATTTCTTAGTAAAGCAGCTATGTTTTCGTAAAGCTTTAGTAGCAAAAGTTTACTTTTGCATATTTGTATGTTTGGTCACTAAGGCGGTTTATTTAGAGGCAGTGTCCGACTTACTGACAGAGACATTTAATGCGGCGTTAAAACGTTATATTGGCGAGGGGGGGGGGGATAATTTATAGCGATAATGCGAGTACATTCAAGGTTGCTAAAAAAGAATTACAGCAATTTTATAGTAATTTTAAAAAGGGGAATAAACAGGAGATTGAAATGTTTGCTCTTGGAGATCGTGTTCGATAGTCGTTCATTCCAGCATACAGTCCTAACTTTGTGGGTTATGGGAAAGCAATATAAAAATATTTATATGTTACTTTAGAAGTTAGCCTTACTTGCTTAGCATATGAGGAATCTATTACCGTTATTATCCGGATAGAGTTCATGCTAAACTCTAGACCATTATGCACATTAACATACACTGTGTTAAACTTGTCTTGCTTGACGCCAGGTCACTTTTCAATACGCAGTCCTTTAGCTTGTATACCAGAAAGGAAGTGTACAAACACTCCAACACATAAACTAAAAATTTTGGAAATCATGTATTTAAATGCAATACTGTTTTTGGTAGAGTAGAAAAAAGTAAAAGGACACAATATCAAATGTAAAGGAGAGTGCACCAGTGCGAATCCGAAATGATAAATTACTTCCTTTGGAATGGGGCATTGCGCGTATTACTAAAGTAGTGTGTGGGCGTGATGATCGTTTGGGCTGTGCATTTAAATGCCAAAAATGAAAACATCTGTAGCATTGGCGTCAAAAATCGTTGTTCTTCCAGTTGATATGGAGGAATCTTAGTGGCGTTTAGTGTATGAGGAGTAATTTAATAAATTGTTTATAATTATTTATAATTTGTATTTCTATTTGCACATTAGTTGTGTGCAACTGAATATTGTGTTGTTTTGGTATTAATGTTGATATATTTTTTTGCTTATAGAAGTTTTAGTATTGTTACGTTTATATTTTTTTACTTTGTATCTGTTTAGTTTTTGCTAGCTGGCAGTTTACAGTAATGGCGTGTAACAATAATGTCTTTTTAAAATTGTATACCTGCAACAACCTTGGGTTGCGGCCAGTTCCTTATTTCAGCGGGTTTATAACTGTTTGTCACTCTAATAAACAGGTTAGATGGTTAGTATGAATTTAGATGTGATCGGTTAAAAACGTGTTTGTTGCTATGGCGAGCTTTCATGCACTTTTATGTATATCTGTATTTTAACATGAATTTGTTATTTATTATTTACTTGCAATTGGGCCTTTTCAGATTGTTTGTTATGATTTCTAAAGATATGGTGAAGCATGAGCCTATGAAATTTTAACTCGCATTTTTCTTAATTTAATTCAAATTAATTGTGTTTCCCAGGCATTAGTGCAACACCCGACATTTTTCAGTCAGAAATGGATACTAGTTTAGAAGGACTAAAACAAACAAAATGTTACCTTGATGATATTCTTGAAGAATATGCACCAATTTTATGCCGATTTTTGACGGCTACATCAGTTTAATGCCAAAGACAACGAAATAAATGCGTTTTAGCTTAAACAAGTAGAGTTCCTAGATCATGTAATTGATCAAGAGGAGCTTCATCCAACTAATGAGAAAATAAAATGTATCAACAGTAACCTAAGTCCGAAAAATGTAAGTGCGTAAGATCGTATTTATGTCTTTCTAACTTTTATGGAATATTTATAACAATGTTGTCATCGCGAATAAAACCGTTTTACAATCTTTGTAAAAATAATGTGAATTTTAAAACAAACTGGTCAGTAGAGTATAAGTAAATATTTGAAGAAAGTAAAAATCGGGTATATTTACATAATGATCAGCTTCCGATTCTATTAACTTGTAATACTAGTGGCTATGGAGTAAGGGCCATACTTGTGAGTTAGTAGATGGCAAATAGCGTCCCATTAGGTTTGCATCAAGCACACTTTCAGCTATTGAAAAGCAGTAATTTAATCTTGACAGAGACAAACTGGCCTTAATGTTCGGCATTAGTCAGTTCCATAAGTATACTTACGGTCGATGCTTCATCTTAATTACCAACCGCCAGACATTACAATTTATATTTGGTTGTCTTAAAGGTATTCTAATTTATTCAGATTCCTGAATTGCTAGGCGGCCTATAATCCTTTCGGTGTCTGATTATGATTTAAAATTATGATATAAAATAGCGAATGCTGATGGATTATCGTATCTTCCATTGGAATAATCTACTGGCGTCCTGGATACATCGTATTCTTTTAGTCTTTTGGAAATAATGCTAATTAGTTTAGCAAATGTCCTGTTTGCTTCAAAAGAAGATCCAGTTGTTGCTAAAGCAAAAGATTACACTCTTTCAGATTGGCCAAGCAAAATTAAGGATCAAGAGTTCCTACCGTTTTTTAAAAAGAAAAATGAGCTATCATTGGATCATGACTGCTTGCTGGTAAGAAGTAAAATTGTCATTCATGTCTCTCCACAGCAGCAGATCTTAGCGCTGTTTCATGAGCAACATTGTTACGTTCAAAACCCTGCAAACAATTTTTCCTGCATTTATTTTTAAAATGCCCTAAAATTCTCAACAAGCTCGATTTCCCGCCATTTGAATTAGTATTATTTAATAAAATTTCTCAAGTAATTACTCTATACAAAAGTTTGCTTTATAAAATCAAACAGCTGCTTAGGAAACATTGGGTTACAAAGTAGTTGCAATGTTTCCTAGCACCTGCAGTGATTACATTTTAATTAAAAGCTGCAGCTTTCTTCTAAAAGATAAGACCACTTACCATCTGCCTACATCTGCTTACAATGGACTTGTTATCTGGTATTCTGCAGCTGTTAAGATGTTACAAAGTAATAAGATTGTTTTCCTTTGTTTAAAACCCTTTGATAATTGCGTTATCTGCTTGTTGGCAAGCTGTTACAGTTTGTATTTCGGCAGCTGTTGTCTGGAAATTCTGCACACTTGGTTCTTCGGCGATACCTTTGAAAGTCAAATACCCTACCTCCATACATCTGGCCTTATAAAATAGAGACCGTGCTTTGAAAGGGAGCATTAAAGATTAAAGAATAAAGACAACATCTTCTTACCAAAGATACATGTAAAGTCGCGCTACTAAAACTTTTACTGTTTTCTTTTGTGTTTGCGCGGAATACTGTAACAACATGTTGCCATTGTTCGCACTAAAATGTTGATCCGTGGCTATTGTTGGTGGCCTAATATTAGTGGCGTCTCCGTGGCGTAGTTGGTATGCGTGTAGCTACTATGCCCAAGGTCCCGGGTTCAAATCCCGACATGGTCCGGTTGAAAAATCGAGCATTTTCACAAAAATATGCCCTTGTTCGGATGAGAGGTAAAATGGAGGTCTTGTGTGTGAGTGTTGTCATGCACGTTAAAGATCCCTACATTGTTTGGAACAGCAAGGGTTTGGCAAAATTCCAAATTTTCCAAGTAAAAAAACTCATTTCCTGGCCAATATAGTACCGTCGGGTGGAGCATTGGAATACCATATGTAAGCCCTAATATTAGTAAGGATATTGAAAATTTTATTTCGAGTTATGAGCTTTGTCGGCAAACACAAGATTTCATATCAAGAAATCCTTGTTTGCCATAGCCACCAGTTCCAATAAATTTCTACTGTCCATTTAACGAACATATTCATTAAATGCTCCTCCCATAAATCAGCACCAAGTTTAAATAAAGATTTTGTATTGGTTGGCTGGATTCACACAACCACTTATTAAATGTTGTAACATTTACCTACAAATGTCAATTAGTTTTTCATTTTTGTCTGCTTTATTTTTTATTTGCACGTCTTTCTTTGTTTTTGCTCTAGCGTCTTTCGTTGTCTTTGCCCTTGTACTTTATTTTCAAAAACAGTAGTTTTCAATACTAACGACATTTGTGTAGGTTATTTACAATTAATTACATGTATCATGGATTAACGGGGTTTTTCGTCCCTTAAAAACCGCCAGTCCAGACATTTTTCCATTGACAATAAGCAGCAGATTTTAAATATTTTTAAAGTTTGTGTTGAACAAAGTCCCAACAATAATAAAACGGAAAATATTGCATTTACTCCAAAAGCAGCAGGTATAATGTTTATAACTTTGAATGAACACTTATTCATTAAATCTTATCATTGTAGATATTACTGATAAAAGTGTGTTTAACATTCTATGTGAATACGAACGAACAATTTTGAACAACATTCACGATGAAACTAAGAGCCATCATAGACGTATGGTTCATTCCTTTTTCGAAAACAATGATCCACCTACACTAAACAAAATTTTATCTGCCGTATCTGAAGTTAATGAGATGCCTCATTAAAACGAAGCACTGAGAACCCTCTTGAATGAAATAAGTTTTAAGTAAGTATATAAGTTAGCAGAATAGATGTGGTTAAAATATCTGCTGAATTATAGATACACAAAGAGGTCAAGAAATAGTGTCTTTAAAGAGAAAAGTGAAATAGTTGCGCGGAGACCACGCTATTTACGACAAATAAGAAAATACAGGGATGAAGGAAGAAAAATATATTGGTTGGATGAGACGTGGATTACTGCTGGCCATGCCGTAAGCAAGGTTTAAAAAGATACAACTATTCTGCAGTCGAGACAGGCTTTAATTAATGCATTAACGACGAGGTTAAAAAATCCGGCAGGAAAAGGAAAATGTCTGGTAGTTCTCCATATTGTCTCGAAAAACGGTTTTTTCAGCAGTGGTTTAAAAGTTTTCGAGTCAAGGAAAACATGCGATTACCATGAAGAGATGACAACTCTTGTTTTTGAACAATGGCCCAAAGAAATTCTTAATAGTGTCGATGAAAATGCTGTTATAGTGTTAGACAATACACCTTATCATAGTAGAAAACTCGAAAAGATACCAAATACTGGAACAAAAGAAGCATATATTCAAGAATAGGTAACTAAGAAATCTATCGACTACGAAAAAGATATGGTCAAATACGAAGTTCTTGATCTTGTGAGGAAGCGTAATTCCATTTGTTGTTGATGAAATGGCAAAAAACTCTAACCGTTCAGTCTTACGCCTGCCACCATATCATTGTGAATTAAGCTTGATAGAATTAATATGGGCACAGATAAAAGGTGAAGTTGCAAGGAAAAATAAAACGATTAAAATGGCACAGCTTCGACCCTTGTTCCAAAAAGCTGTTGCAAACGTAACATCAGACAATTGGAAAAATTCTATTCGCCATGTTCAAGATTTAGAGATTAAAATGTGGCACCTCAAGATTGTAATGGAACTTGAATGGGAGCCCTTGATTAGACAGTTGGGGATAATGATTTGTTCTCATCGTCTGAAGAATCGGAAATTGAAGATTAATGCTCTTGTATACTTCATTTATTGAAAGGTATTCACATTTACTTTGCTGTACGTACTATTCCATATATTCTGATTATCACATCTAAAGCACATTTTTGTAATAGATATTAACTTTAATAACAATAAATTAGTAGGTAGCATCCATCCCATGGTTTTTCTGGTTATCCCAAATTGCAGTGTTAGTCATGACAATACTCAAGCTAAATTATTATATGCAGGCTTCTCCATGGCTTTATAAAGCTGCCATTTGACACACCATTCACTCATTGTTAAAACTTATGTATAATATTCAGCATGTGGACATGACACAAGAAAAGTCAGTCGTTTTTTTGAAGTGGGCTTGGAACGAATAGAGTTGTTGTTGAAATAAATTCAAATTTTTGTCATTGTCAAAAAAATAGAAATATAGTAATTTTTTTTAAAAGATAATAAAGAATTTAAAACAATGGCTTGTTATATTCAAGGTCTTGGAAGCTGCGTGTAGAACTGTGTAGGCACGGCAGCAAAATAGTAATTAACATATACCAACTACCAACAACGTAGTAGTCGAAGACCCCTTTTCCGGGTAGGAAAAGCGCAATTTTTAACACTCATACTCTTTTAACTACTTCACCGTTTCATAATATATGACAGACATGGATAGCATGTCTACCAAAAAAATAAGATATTGTGGAAAGATGTTTCTCATTAACATAATGTAAATTATTCATGTATATACTATAAGATTCAGGGGGGATTCATTCATAATCAACACTTACATACGATTGTTGCTGTTGTTGCAATGCCATCACTCAATTCGCATTTACCATCATCAATGGTTTTGATGCTGAAATAACTGTATTTTGCATACAAAACCTTTTATTTATAATACTTACAATTTAGTATAAATAACTGAAGATTTCTCAAACCAAAAACAAACGTTTTTAAATAATTGTTGAAGAACAAATTTGTGAATGCCATTAAACGGACACAAAAACCTTCAGTCAGAAATATCTTCTCTTCAATTTATTTGCATCATAACTTAAAGGACATGACCTAAAACGACATTCGACACAATACAGAAAATTCAGTAACTACATATCCATTCTTGGTACTAAAGCAATATGAAACAATAGAAGCTCTAATTTATATCGTGTTTTTTACTGAAACGTGCAAGAATAATGAACAGTTTTTTAGATAACATTTTTATTGTATTGAGAATTTAATTGCATAGGTTTTTTTGGGTTTATTTGAACCCTTAATTGCAACATGGTTTTGAGCAACCAACAGAACGGTGAAAATATATTCACAATTTTTGGAAATTACTATCCAACCGATACAAGCAAGTGTAATTACCCCAATGTATACATTTGTTCTCTGTGAATCAAGCTTGTTCTCGGTTTGTACTGTGCAACTACATCCTATTATTTTAATTACTGAATCTGTTTGTTAAACACACTATAGTTATAAATTTTTGTTATTGGTTGGGAGTAAATCAAAATATGGATATTGTAAAGCTAATGCTTAAGGGTACAACAGCAGAATGTACCTTCCAATGTCTGAAAGATATATTTAGTGTTTTTGGACTTCCAGATGAACTTGTTTTGAATAAAAGAATTTATTATTTTCTTATTAGCAACGGAGCAGCCAAACGTTAAGTTCATGTAGTTAAAAAAATTTTAGTTAGATTGTTGCATGTTTGTAGTAATAAGGCGGTCACTGAAAGTGACATTAGCCAAATGACAAATTTTTTGACAGGCATAGAAATACACTTTCATCAGTGACATGAATCTCTCCTGCCAAACTTATATTCAATACTAGGTTTTGGACAAGATACGATTTGCTTAAGCCAGATCAATTTCTGCATAATAAGTCTAGTAATGCAAAATTGAAATCGCAGCTTTTTAATGTAAACGTGAAGTTCTAATTAAAAACAAAAAAACCGAAATGTGGAGAAAAGGTAAAGTTGTGAAAGTCCTCAGTCACTCTACATATTTAGTTATGAGTAAAATGAAGTGTGTGTAATTCATGCAGATTGTTTTCGCTTGCAATAGGATATGTCAGCTTCAAATTTAGGTCATTCTAATAATAATTCCCGAGGCAGAAACAGAACAACCCGTGGAACATATCACCTCCAATCAAAGTTCAATTGATGAGGTGGAATCTTATCTTGTTACTACTTGTAAAGTCACCCTGATTAAGAGTAGTAGTTGTTGTATATCACCTACTGTAAAAGCCTAAAGGAGAAGTGCTACGATTCCAAAACCTGATACTACTGTAACCAGATCAAGTAGAATAGCTAAAAAACCCATAAGGCTGCATCTTTAGAAATGAGAAAGTTGTTGCTATTTTAAGTTGTTCCATAATTAATTTTATTAGTGGACACTGATGTTTGAGAGTGTTGCTCTAGTTACCTAGAATTAATTGATTTGTGAATATGTCAAATATCGGTGTGATATTTTACTTCTTTACATGAATAACATTACACACATGTTTAGTTGGATACATAACAGTTATATGTCTCCAAAAGGTCTAATTTTGTGAACATTTCAACATCCCATAATATTGCAAATAATTCCTCTATTCGAAGCAATGGATATTTAATATCCTCTAAAAATGGGTTGAGTATAATTTTATAGTCTGCACAAATTTTCATTTTGAAATTTAATACAGACATTATGTCTCTGCCTAACAATAGTTTACTACCATTCCTGACTACTACAAACCTGCAACTTTTGGTAACATTCTTATAACTAAGATCTACAAGCATTTCACTCATTGATACTTGTTACGTGCCGAAATCGGCACTAAACATTTCTATAAGTTTTATTTTGTAAGAATTTCGCGCCAATAAATTTGAAAAGACGCGTGTGTATTTCCGTCACTTCAGACAGTGCGTTCGCGCGAGATTGCGCCGACGCGGTGTGCCAAGAGGGGAAGTGGGGGATTTCCGATATACGTGTATGGACTGGTGATCGAGACGCCAACAAATGTAGTTACTTTTGTGTCTTATCGTGTTTTTTTCTTGAGATGTAGGTTCCTTTGCCTTATCTTTGCTCTATATGGTTCCTCTTACCCGTTTTTTCTGTGGTTCCGTTAATAAATAGGAAGAAGAAGACAAATTCGAATTTGGTTTCAACCGGGCCCAGCGAATTCCCACGCCCGAGAAGGATCACGGAGCCCCGCTGTAGCCATCACGGAGTAGCGCTGCGAGAAGCCCTGCAATTTATGTAAGTAGCGTTTTTGTTTTCTTTTTATGCGATGGAGTAATTTTGTATAATTGCGTGACGTAATATTTCATTTGCGCGTCATATCGCAATTATTTAACATTGTTACCAACTGACTGTAGTGGTGCGCGTACCGTTACTGTCGTTATATTAGGAACTGTAAAATTTGTGGTTCTCACAAGAGCTCTCAAGGGGCTCGTTCTGGCTTAATGGGTAACTTTCAACGTGTATCTTATCCCTTCCAATTAATATCGCTTGATTTATTAGGACCTCTTCCCCGATCGATAAAAAGTAACCAATATCTTTTAGTTGTCACCGATTGGTTTTCTAAATTTTTCATGGTGCAACCCTTACGTAAAGCTACATCTGCCGCTATAATTAAATTCCTTGAACAAAATGTATTTCTTATCTTCGGTGTTCCTCAGATTATTCTTTGTGACAATGGGGCACAATTTATCTCAAAAGATTTTCAAAATTTTGTTAAGAGCTATAAAGTACAAAACATTTGGTTTAACGCAAAATACCATCCCCAAGTAAACCCTACCGAAAGATTAAATAGAGTTTTAATTACCGCTAGCTCTTCCTATATCGATTCAGACCATACTACATGGGATGAAAATATTTTTAAAATTGCTCAAGCTTTGCGTACATCTAAACACGAAGCAACCCAATTCACTCCGTCATTTCTTGTTTTTGGAAGATATACCTCAATCGATGGTAGTTATTATGGTTTAGTTCCTGACGATACTAACGTAATTGAATTTGACGATAAAGTACGCTGGGACAAAGACTAACAATCATTACCTTCTATCTTAAACAACGTTAGGAAAAATTTGTTAAAAGCTTACGAAAAAAGTAAGGGCCACTATAACTTACGTAAATGAGATATTTCCTTCGCCTTGGGCGAACAAGTTTGGTAAAAGAATTATGTCTTATCGGATGCAACTAAGAAATTTTCTTCAAAATTAGCGCCTAAATTCATTCTCTGTTAGGTCACTCGTGTCGTTAGTCCACTTATCTACGAACTTCAAGATGCTGAAGGAAAACGCCAAGGAAGGTGGCATATTAAAGATCTTAAGCTATTCTTTGCGGACCCAAATGCTAGTTAAGTTTTTTCACGTTCCATTCCCTTAACGATTTACCTAATGTTTTTTGTTTTTACTATCAATTAGTATCTTTAATTACTTATTCCTGCTTTTATACAGCACCTACCGTTTATACGTTTAACTTATTTACCTTAAACTTTTTGCTTCTGGTCGACTTTTCCCTGAACTTACCGTTAGTTATATATCCGTTTATTATCTAGATTCCCCAGTATAACTCTGTCGTTTCATTTAGTTAATCCTCCAACTTTTCCTACAACATATTATTTTGTTTTCAGTATTTATCTTACATCGTTTAATTGTGTGGTAATTGTCGTAACTTTGGTTGTAATAACTCATTGAATTTTTATGATTGGTTTTAGTTAATGTTAGAGTGGATGCTTTCTTCTTTGGGCTCACATAGGAGCCGCGGCCTATGCCATTGTAAGAAATAGTTCATATTCGCAGTTGCAAAAAACTAGGACTTTCTATTCCATGTGTTTTTCCTTTGAATTGTTACAGTCGCCCACATTATCCTATATTATTATTTGTTTCTCCTTCTACTAAATCATCATAACATATATACACTTTTTTCGTTGTTTTTTATTGAACTTCGTGGTGAGGTGCTATCGCTTTTTATTGATATCTTATCAAATTCTCAGTTGTTTTAGCATATTGGGACAGTGTGTCTGTATTTAACTACTTATAATTAGGCATTTTTGTGTGTTTAGGACGTTACCGTTTTAAAAAATTACCTTGCAACAGTTGGGTTTTTGTGTGAATGTATCTGTAATGATACTTCTAAGTCGTGTGTCAATTTTTGTCTGATTTGCTTATCGTAGTGGATGCGCTCGTTAGGTAAATGATTGTACTAGTTCTCTTAAGAGTCTAGTGAATTTTTTAACTTATGATATACCTTAACTTGTCGGATTAATATCGCAGGTGGTCCTTCAGACCGACCTGTGTTTTATAGGGACAACTCTCTACCTTCTCTAGGACGCTTGTCAAAAACTCTACTTTTTCATATCATCTCGCTGTCTCCGTTTCTGCCTTATCTTTCTTTCGGTAGACCTGTTCTCGTCCCGGAACACCCGTCTGCTATATAAGAGTGATTTTTCCTTCCCTCTGGGCTACTGACTACATTGGCTGGTTAAGTAGTGCCTTGCTATCCACCTTTTCTGTCCCTTTAGCTCAATGCGAGCCCTTCCTCTATTTTCTTCTACCTGGAAGTGCCTCTTATGCATTCCAAATACCTACCTCACTCTTTCTACCTTTCCTATTTCTACTGCATTTTCTTTTCTGTTAGTCACAGTGTTGTTGCGCGGGGGGTTTTCACAGACATTATAATTTGAATTAGGGCCGCTATACTTGCGGCCACGTCCCCAATGCTCCACCCGGAGGTACTACATTGGGTTTAAACGCGAAAAATATTCGTGCTCCTAATTTATTCTTACTTCATAGTTGATTCACCCTAAATAAAAACTAAATAAAAATCTAACAAACCTAGAAATCTAACAAACCTAACAAACTCTAACAATCTAACAAACCTAAAATCTGACAAAAACTGGAACAAAAACAAAACAAAAACTAAAAACAGGGTTGTAAATAATGGTATCCCTAGCGCTGACTTTCGAGTGTACCCGATCAACAAGCAAAAATGAGAGGGGGAGGGATCCGTAATACCGGATAGCAGACGCCGGTTCTGCTTACCAGTGCGACCTGAATTGTCGTCTTAAAACTATCCAAATCTAGCTAACTAATTTAAATCCATCCCTAGCTTTCCCTATCGTTCCCTAACTAATTTACATTATGATTACAATCTTCGCAATTCTGCTCGTCCTTCCCAAATATATACTGCAACCAAAATGGCGACAGAACGTCAAACAAAACAAATAAGCCACATAATACATGCTATATATAAATAAATATAAAGTGTAAATATAAAATATAAATAAATATAATTATGTAAATATATAAATAAATGTTTAATAAGCGTTAAGCATATAGCAGTGCACAAAATAGCGAAAGCATCACCCTATTTATCAGGTGCACTCGCACAAGCATTATGTCGGCTAGCGCCTTTACACACCAAACGTGCTTCTTAAATTATTTCAAAACTACTAATTAATGTAAATCAATGCTTGTGCAGTACAGCCGCCAATTTAAATCTTACCTCGATAATAAAATTCTCCAGCATCCGAAGATCTGGTCGTCTGTAACTTACTTCTAAAGGTGGGACGGGGTGCACTGCTAAAGTCCTGGTGGGTATGCACTAAATGTTCTTGGGGGGATCACAATCACTATCACTATCACTTCACTTTCAAGTCCTGGGGGGATGCGCGGTTGCGCTCTGTTTTATTATCCTTGTTTACTTTATTGATTTAATTTAATGAGGGTTTATGATTTATTTGTTATTGTTTATTTGGTATTATTTATTCCCGATTTTCCGCACATAATTATGAAGATAGGCAGTGATTGTATTAATGGAGTGGGGGTTTCTCGTGCATATTGGACATTTTGGTATAATTATCTTTTTTTTTTTTTTATTTATTTATTTATTTTTTTTTTTTTTATTTAATATCAGGTTTTGGTTATGCTCGTATCCTTACTCACGCCAAGTCAATCTAAAATTTTTCAATCCTCCCACCAACCCCACCGAATTTTTTACACGCGGTCGTCATTGATTGTCTAGGTTTTCACAGACACCCGGACTACGTCTCTGGGAATCTTTCGTGAGGTCATGCGGTGCCGCTGTCAGCGCACATGGCTGCTGACAGTGAATGTATGTATGAGTGTGTGAGTGCATGAATATATATATGTAATATATATCGTGTGGATATCGTATGAATATCGTACCGATATCGATTAACGCCGGGTGCAGGGATGCACCCAAATGTCTTTGCCGGTCCCTCGTGCTGTTTAATGCTAACGGGTCTGCTTCACAGGTCGTCCTTTTTAGGGGGCACGAGAAATTCCCATATAATGGCTCCAAGAAGCCACTCTATCGTTATCTTACCTATTGTCTTCGATAATAATTTGAGTTAATATCTTCATCTTGTTTATTATCTTTGATAATAACCTTACCTTAATATCTTTATCTTACCTATTACCGTTAATAATAACTTTAGTTTAATATCGTTATCTTACCTATTATCTTTAATAATAACTTTAGTTTAATATGGTTATCTTACCTATTACCGTTAATAATAACTTTAGCTTAATATCTTTATCTTATCTATTACCTTTGATAATAACTTAAGCTCAATATTGTTATCTTATCTATTATCTTCGATAATGACTTGAGATCTTGTTTTATCCTTTTATCTTCCTAACGTTTGGTATTTATGACCAGACGTAGGAATTATTTTTTTTGAATATTAAGCGAAAAAGCTAACCTGATGGTAGAAATGTAATTTGATAGGTTAGTAATGTAAAAAATTAGTAAGGTGGTACTTTTGGTAAATTTGTTGATTCACAGCCATGTCATGGACAAGTTTTGATGTGTATTGTTTATTGAACCAGAGTACCAGCACCTAAAAATTTGCTAGAGTGTAGAGTAACTCACTCTTTTGAATATTTTTAAATTTGGACATTTTTTTTGCCAACGAAGAAACAGCCTAGATGCAACGCTCATGTGCGTCTGCACTTAGGAAACTGTAATGTTAGCCTTAGCTTAGTATATAGGTTAGGCGACTTGTCGCATTTGTCTTAGTTTAAGTAGTGTTTCATGCTCCCCGACAAATTTGTGCTGTCGATTATAACTGCGCCACACCAAAGACTCGTGTGTGCACTTTTCCGTTTCCTGGTAATCCGGAAGACGTGTTATCGGTCGGAAAAAACCAGGTGGCGCCTCAAATAAACATTTTGTAGGATTTAAGTTAGGATTTATGTAGGTTAGTTAGGATCTAGATTTTAAGATGTTACTGTGCTAACAGTCATTTTCTTTTTTTAAGTTTTTTCTTTTATGGCTTTGTCGCGATTGTTACGTGCCGAAATCGGCACTAAACATTTCTATAAGTTTTAATTTGTAAGGATTTCGCGCCAATAAATTTGAAAATACGCGTGTGTATTTGTGTCACTTCAGACAGTGCGTTTGCGCGAGATTGCGCCGACGCGGGGTGCCAAGAGGGGAAGTGGGGGATTTCCGATATACGTGTCTAGACTGGTGATCGAAACGCCAACAAATGTAGTTACTTTTGTGTCTTATCGTGTCTTTCTCTTGAGATGTAGGTTCCTTTGCCTTATCTTTGCTCTATATTGTTCCTCTTACCCGTTATTCCTGTGGTTCCGTTAATAAATAGGAAGAATAAGACAAATTCGAATTTGGTTTCAACCGGGCCCAGCGAATTCCCACGCCCGAGAAGGATCACGGAGCCCCGCTGTAGCCATCACGGAGTAGCTCTGCGAGAAGTCCTGCAATTTATGTAAGTAGCGTTTTCGTTTTCTTTTTTATGTGATGGAGTAATTTTGTATAATTGCGTGACGTAATATTTCATTTGCGCGTTATATCGCAATTATTTAACATTGCTACCAACTGACTGTAGTGGCGCGCGTACCGTAACGACGGCGATATAATATACTATAATTGATCCATTATATGTTTTAGACGAATTAAAGTTCTTTTTAACTTAACGTTTGCAAAAGCTACATTAGATTTAAATACTTTCTCGGGAATTAACAAATCACCTCCACCAGAGACTAATTCCATTTCAATAATCACATTAGTGGTTTCTACAGGAATGACTACTGCTTTTGAACTGCCACTAGCTTTTGTGCGAAACATTTTAATAAAATCTAAAGGACCTTCTTCATTTAGCTCTGGAACTGTATCGCGAGAATGTACACTCGCCTTTTTGTTTTTCGTCTTTGCACTTGCACACCTTTGCTAATTGCCGTTTCTTTTTAGATACCTTCCAAATATATTTCTTGTAGACGATAGCTGCTAAATTTGTGACCAGTTTCACTACATGCAAAATAGGCCAATAATTTTTCTTTCCTGCTTGTCTTGTGAATAATTATCACTCTTCTATTTACATAAATCACTGTACTTTGCCCTAACGAAACTTCCTTATTGATGATTACTTACATTACTTATTTCAGCATTGTTTCCTTGTTACAATCATACATTTTGTCTAAAAGTGAACTTTTTCGCAATCCGTACAAATTTGTCCTTAATTTTTTCATTTAATGACCCACTTTAAAAAGTTTACTCACATATTTTTGACACGAAAAAGAAATATTCTCTGATACCCTCGAAATCTCCCTGTATTAGGATATAAAAAGCATTACGTTCTTTAAACACTGATACCTTCTTTGAAAACCGTTACCTTAACAATTGACATAGTTGCGCCAACGTTTTATCTTTTGGTTTTAATGAGTCGCATACATGGCCTAAAACTGTATAGGCATTTTCTATAATTGAGCTTTGGATTGGAAGAAAAGTCAAAAGCATCAATCATATTAGTGTTTTTGGAACAGAATGTTATGTTCACATTTCAAAAGAAAATAGGAGAAAATGGGATCAGAAGCAACAAAGGCTATTTTGTTGGTTATTGTGACAAACAGGATAATTTTAGTGTTTGGTTTCCTGACGATGGATAGATAGTTAGATCTTGCAATGTCATTTTCAAAAATTAAGAAATTGCTATATTAAAATCGATTGACGCATTAGAAAAACCTGTGAGTTCAGATGATCAGGTTCTCATATAGACAGTTAACACCAATAGAACTGTCCGTGTCATTCCTGAGGTTGCTGAAGAGGTGCAATTTCAAACTCAAGAAGACGATAAAAAAGGAAGGCAAGTTAATGTTCTTATCTCGTCAGGTGCAGGTAATAGAAGGTATCCAACAGGGAAAGAAAAAAGGTATCCTTTGATTATTACGAGGTAAACCTTTATGCTTCTGTAAGTAATAGTGTAGAACCTAGTAGTTTGTACATGTACGAGGCTAGAAAAGCGGTTGATGCTGATAACTAGGAAGAAGCAATAAAGTGTGAGCTCGAGAGTCTGAAGATAAACAGTACATGAGTATTGGTTGATCGTTCTAAGGATAAAAATGTTATACAAAATAAATGGGTTTTTAAAATCAAATACAATGTAAATTCTACGGTTAAATATAAAGCTAGGCCAGTAGCAAAGGGCTTTACTCAATGACATGGACTGGCTTATCAAGAAATTTTTTTCAATTGTAATTAGATTTTGTAATTCTAGATTGCGTGCAGTTGCAGTTACACTAGATATGACCATCGATTATCTTGATGTAGAAACATTACATGTGATTTTCCAATGCTCCACCCGAAGGTACTACATTGGCCAGGAAGCGAGTTTTTGTTACCTGGAAAATTTGGAATTTTTGCCGAACCCTTGCTGTTCCAAGCAAGGTAGGGATCTTTAACGTGCGTGACAACACTCACACACGGGACCTCCATTTTACCTCTCATCCGAACGAGGGTGTATTTTTGTGAAAAATGCTCGCCTAACATTTTTCAAGCGGACCGTGTTGGGATTCGAACTCGGGACCTTGGGCGTAATAGTCACACACATACCACTACGCCACGGAGCCGCCCAAATGATGTAGAAACAGCATTTTTAAATGGCAAGTTGTGCAAAACCATTTATATGAAACAACCGGAAGGGTATATTGATGAAAATAATCTAGTAAAAGGTGGACGAAGCTCTTTGTAAAATAGGTTTTAACAAATTTAATTATGAGCCTTGCGTGTACTATAAACATAGTGATAAGCATTTAATTCTGTTTGTCTTGTATGTCGATGATTTTTGTGTTAGTTTATAAAAATTTCAAAAAAAGGTAAAAGATGAACTGTCTAAAGAATTTAAAATCAATGTATTAGGAGAAATTAAGTACTGCTTAGGAATAAATGTAAGTAGTAATCGCTTTGCTGAAATCATAATTTGTTAACGGGATTACATTTCAAAGTTGCTTGTTAAATATGGGATGTCTAACGATAATCCTGTATCAATGCCTTTACTATGTAGCAAACTGAAACACAATGGCAATGAAACTGATAAATGTGAAGGTGATATACTATTTCAAAGTTTAATCGGGTCCCTAATGTACTTATATGTATGTACCAGACAAGAAATCTGTTATGAAATCAGTTATTTGAGTCGATTTAATAATTGTTACACTAAGGAGGTCTAGACATTATGAAAAAGGATACTTTGTTATATAAGGGATACGTCTGAGCTGTGGCTAGTTTTCAGTAAATCAAGTAATGGGATTGTTGGGTTAGCTGATGCAAATTGGGATGGAGACGGCAGTGAAAGGAAATCTCATACTGGATACATATTTGATACAATGACAGTGTACTTTCCTAGAATTCAAAAAACCAAGATATGTTGCATTGTCAAGTACGGAATAGGAGTATATAGCTCTATCAGAAGCTTCTAAAGAGGCAATATTTTTAGAAGGCATTGTACATAAATTTGTAGGGTTAAATGACAGTGTTAATTTATTTAGTGACAATCAGGGAGCAATTAAGTTAACTAAGAATCTGGTGTATCATGAAAGAACTAAACATGTAGACATTGGGTATCATTTTATAAGGGAATGTTATAAGAAGAAATATATTGATGCTAAGTATTTAAGAAGTATAGATACGTCTGCGGACATGTTGACTAAGCCATTGCCTAGAGCTAGACATTAACATTGGTTAGAAGGATTAAAGATGCTAGGAGTTGATTAAAGTAAATAGCTAAGTACCCTTACGCTGTAATGTTAGTTTAACTTATATAGGGAAAGCATTATAAGTAGTTTATATTATTTTTAAGGTTGGCTAATGTTATAGTAATTAATTAGTATACTATAGTGCATTCCAAATAAGAATAAAGCAGAAGGCACTTGGATGCAAGGTGGGTTCACACAGCACACAATTCATTTTTAATGCGGGAGCAAGAAATCTAGCTTATCTTGCATTTTAAAATTTATTGCGCCAATTAGTTTGAGTGCAAATAAATGAACATTATTTTACATAACCTGTTTTTCCATTCTGAATGGACCTGCACCTTGAAGAAGTTCTAGTTTACTAGAATGGGTGGAATGGTTTGCACGTTCCAGTGATTTAAAGAGCCAAACTATAAGTTCAGCCAAATTAGTAGGGTCTTTAGTGAGGAACCAAACTAAGACAGGTCTTCAAAATAGTGCAGCAGCTCTTTCGGTACTTACATTGACAGAGATCATAGAGGTCGCTATGGCATTCTAATACACGCTACTGCGATGTGAAAGACAACGGGAAACCACCACAGTACCTCCCAAGTACACAGTGTACTTAAATTGTAATTAAGACAATGGCATCCTCTGAGCTAAAAAATTCCAGAATTAAAATAGTTCCCCATTCGGATCTCCAAAAGGGGACTACTTCGGAGGATGTGATCGGAAAGTTTAGAAAAAGAGTCGGAAATATTTTGCAAGTCAGAGCGTGGAATGTCAGAAGTATGAAGCAAGTAGGTAAGCTAGAGAACTTGAAAACTGAAATGGATAGGTTAACATTACACATAGCTAGGAGATTTTAGGATAATTCATACAGGGTCAGAGGAAGGAAATTGGGTGTAGGGATAGTTATACGAAGAAAGATAGTACACTGTATAGAAAACTACTTACAAAATAGCGAAAGAGTACTCATGGTTAGATTAAAATCTAAACCGGTAATTACAGTAATAATACAAGTGTACATGCCCACATCTAGCTATAGTGAGAAAGAGGTGTAAGCGATCTACAAAGATATCAAAGACATACTAAGATACGTATAAGGACATGAAAATTTAATAATTACGTAGGGGTTTAATGCAGTGGTAGGTGAGGATAAGGAAGGAGTGGTAGCAGGTTTATTTGGTTGGCATGAGAAACGACAGGGGAAAAGGCTGGTAGAATTTTGCGACAAAAACAATTTAATCATCACAAACACATTATTTCAACATCATGCTAGAAGAATATATACATGAAAGATGCCGGGAGATATAGGAAGATATCAAATAGATTACATTCTTGTTAAACAGAGGTTTAGAAATCAAGTAAAAGACTGCAGAAGTTACCCAGAAGCAGATATAGACACTGATCACAACATAGTAATTATGAAGGCCGCTCAGAAATTTAAAAACAAAAAGAAAACAGAAAAATACACTTTGACTTTGGGAAACTAAAAGATAAAGAATCCACGAAAGATTTGGAAAAAATCAAATGAATTTCTGAAAGATATCAGGAAAATTTCTTATACTAAGGAAGTATAAATGGAATGGAATAACATTAAATTCAGCATAGACATGGCGGCCAGAGGTATTCTGGGGTATACACAAAAGAAAATAAGAAATCATGGATATCAAAGGATATCCTGAATTTAATAGAAGAAAGACGAAAATATAAAAATAAATCAGATGAAACAGGAAAACAGAGATACAAAGTCATAGCAAATGCAGGAAAGCTAAAGAACAGTGGATTGATGAAAAATGAAAAGAGGTACAAACTAAGATGGAAATAGGAAAGAGATACAAAGCATACAAACTAGTTAGAATGAATTTTTAGGAATATAAAACCATATAGCAAAATATAAGGGCGTGGAAGGAAACGTCATTATAGAAAATATAGAAAAAGTGGTTAACTGGCAAGAATATGTAGGGACTTTATATACAGGACAGGAGTTAAGATGCAACTAGATAATGATGACTTTATTAGTTTAACATCAGTGTTAAACAAAAATTAGTAAAACAACTGCAAAAGAAGTCATTGCCTACTGCACAAAGATAACAATTTAACATGCGCTCGGCAGAATGTTGTTTTTATTCTAAATGAATTTTGTTGTTAGATTAAATGTCTGTATTGTTTTAATAAAGTTGTATATAAATTATGTTGCATCATCAAAAAAAGATTAAGGGAATTACCCGTAGTGTTGTGAGGGGGATCGGTGTTGATAGTTTTAGTGATATTGTAAAGAATAATTCTGGGGTCCTTATGCATAGCATGGTAACTATTCGGAGTAATAAACACCAGCCTTATATACAGAGAATAAATAAAATTAGTTTATCCGGCGAGGATGATAAAAAGTACGTCATCCCTAATAGTACAGTACCCTATGCATGGAGACACAAGGATATAGGTTAACTATTTTTTAGCAAAAAAAAGGTTTTAAAGATGGAGTTAAATATAGACGGGCAAAAATTAAAGGTTTAGGGTCTTTTCGACAAGGAATTAGTTCAGATACGAATTGTATTTTTCCAAAGTACGTATATAGTATCGAGTTAACTAAATGTAAAACCAGAAAATTGATAAAATTTTGTGTAAAGGTTTACCCTGTTTAAAATTTTAAAAGTTATGGTTTTGAATATTCTAATAAAGAGTGTTGCTAAACTCGACCTTCCCATTTATATATTAAAAACACATTATATTAGAATGTCTTACATTATCCTTGCTTAAACCTTACCATAACAGATAATTTAATAAACGTCATCATGACATAACTCACAATTAGGTAGCGGTCTGGCATGTTGGTAGCGTTTCGTTGCTTAAGCCTTACCATAACATATAATTTAATAAACGTCACCATGACATAACTTACAATTAGGTAGCGGTCTGGCATGTTGGTAGCGTTTCGTTGCTTAAGCCTTACCATAACATATAATTTAATAAACGTCACCATGGCATAATTCACAATTAGGTAGCGGTCTGGCATGTTGGTAGCGTTTCGTTGCTTAAGCCTTACCATAACAGATAATTTAATAAACGTCACCATGACATAACCCACAATTAGGTAGCGGTCTGGCATTTTGGTAGCGATTTGTTGCTTAAGCCTTACCATAACATATAATTTGGTAAACGTCACCATGACATGACTCACAATTAGGTAGCGGTCTGGCATGTTGGTAGCGTTTCGTTGCTTAAGCCTTAGCATAACATATAATTTAATAAACGTCACCATGACATAGCTCACAATTAGGTAGCGGTCTGGCATGTTGGTAGCGTTTCGTTGCTTAAACCTTACCATAACAGATAATTTAATAAACGTCACCATGACATAACCCACAATTAGGTAGCGGTCTGGCATGTTGGTAGCGATTTGTTGCTTAAGCCTTACCATAACATATAATTTAATAAACGTCACCATGACATAACTCACAATTAGGTAGCGGTCTGGCATGTTGGCAGCGATTCGTTGCTTAAGCCTTACCATAACATATAATTTAACACTTTTCCTTTTTGAAGCGGATAACCAGGTTATATTTCATTTCCTTATAAATGGTAATCATGTAAACATGTTAGAGTTTTTTAACAACCATCAGGTTGCTAATATCTATGTAAAGCCAGCTGGATAGTAAAAAGATAGAAGGATATAGGAAGACCTAGACCAAACTATATTAGTCAAATTATTGGAAATTTAGGTTGTGAAGGGTATGTAGAGCTTTTTAGATTAGCACAGAATAGAAAAGAAGTTAGAGCTGCGTCAAACCGACCTTAAGTAAGGTCGAAAACAAAATGATGATGATCCTAAAAATAGAACATTACTGTTTGAAAATGGTTTTAAATATCAAACACTTGTGGCTTATAAAGGGTTCATTTCCAAAATTCCAGCGGTTTTAGATTTCTCGGGAAATAGTTGGTTAAAGCATATGCCTTGGGAAGCGAAAAAAAAAGGTTTTAAAGATGGGGTTAAATATAGATGTGCAAAGATTTAGAGGTTTGGGGCTTTTAAAATAACTTTGTAGGAGGTGATCCTATTTAAAATCTATTTACAGATTTGGGCTTTCTAGAAAAATCTAATATTAGTTGGTACCAAACAAGATATATTTATCTTGAAAGAGACAAAAATTATTTTTTACATGTTTGCTAGAGAGTATGTGTGTAAATCGGTAAGGGGTAGTTGGATATTAAATCTATTTACAGATTCGGATTTTGCGTAAAATTCCAGACTAACTTGATGTGTTGCATGGTTAAAAAAATGTATAAGGACGGTCAGAAATCGCTGCTGGTAAAAAATCTTAAAGTGAGGGTAGCTCCCAGGGGATGATGCTATCTAAAAAAATTCTTAGAAATTCAAGTAGCTAAGAAAAATCTAATGTTAATTGACACCAAACAAAATATATTTATTTTTAAAAAAACAAAAAAATCTTTTATATGTTTGCTAGAGTGTATGTGTGTAAAACGGTAAGGAGTGGTCGGATTTTAAATTTGTTTGCAGATTTGGATTCTGCGTAAAATTTTAGACTAATTTGATGTATCGCATTGCTAAAAAATTTATAATGACGGTCAGAAATCTCTGCTAGTAAAAAATTTTAAAATTGAGATACCGCCTTAGGGAGTGATGCTATCTAAAAAATTTCTAAAAATGCAGATAGCTGAGAAAAATCTAATATTAATTGATACCAAACGAGATAGATTTATCTCGAAAGATGAATTGGCTACTCGAAGAAAACTATTTGGTCCACAATGAGTGAGGAAATGAGGATGCTGGAGGGAAAGAAGTTCTGATTCGACCAATAAACTTCTACTACTATTGAATGCATTTTTAAAACCAAGTGTTAAAAGCACTTTCTCTGTTTTTAAAATGAAGATTAATATATTTCCAGTTGCATGGGAAGCTACCTCACAGCCTCCTGAAGTTCTAAAACCAAATTTAATTGGACTGAAAATTGATTGCAAATGTTCTTTTATTTTAATACAGGAGAATCTAGCGACAAGGCGTGGAAAAAAGCAAATGGCGATGGGGTAAATACCGCTATCTTTCCTTTTCAAGGCGCATAAAGGTGCTCCATACAAAATAGGGCATATTTCTGTAACGACAAATCCAGACAGCATCAAGTTGCATAGTGAAGTCAAAGATAATAAATAGTTTCTCACCGCCGATGCCTGCTGATCAGATTAACAAGTCTTGCAAGTGTGACGACCGAAACGAATCAAGACCACCAGCAGAACCAGTATGGAAGGAATTTACACACATTTATACTTCTTTCTTTGTTCTTAACGCTGAAGAAATATTTTGTTTAAGAATAAATTTAGGCAATGGTATACCTTTTGAGAATTTTTTCTAATTTTGCAAAGGTATCTTTATCGAAAGGTGCCAAAGAATCGTTAGAACATATAATTTGAACAGCAGATGAAATGCCGCCATCCGAAATTTTATTTATGATTTGCTTTTTTAAAGAAAATGGTTTTCGATTAATTGGCACGTGGTTATTTTAAAGGTTAGTAATATCTATCTCCTAGTTTAAATTATTTATAATTTGGGTCGATAACGAATTGGAAATTTCTTTATTTATTTTTGAAACCACATAAAAATATTTGTAAGGGAATAAAAAGAGGTTTTTCTAAGAACAAATCGAGTTTTCTTTGATACATTGGTTAATTGTATCCTTAATAAATTTGCAGTTTGTAATCTAATCGATTTAGGTGATGTTTTAATTATGAATTTTGATTGTTTGAGTTTAGAAACCAAAGTATTAAGAGAAGCTGTTTCTGAACTTTGGTTGTCTGTGGTTACGAGTGTTTGATTTTCTACTTGAGATGTAGTGAGATTAAAATTTTCTTAATGCGATTTAGTTTTGTGTAGTGTAAGTCTTTTTACTTCCTTGCATAATTTGTTACATAGTTCACACTTGTGTAGTTTACCTGTGTTTTCATAAATGTCTCTAAATTGATTTTTTTTTACATCTATTGGGATAAGTTTCACATATTTAATCTTAACTTGTAGAAAAATGAATATGGAAGCTTAAAATTCAATAAATTCATTCATTCTTTACTAAAATTTCCAAATGTCGCAATCAATTTTCGGTAAATGTTATTTTTGTTACATGCAAATAAATTCCAAATTCATGTGAGAAGTCACAATTTTTACATTTATATATCAACCAGAAAATGGATAGTGAGTTGAGTTCCAGCAATCGGATTATTCGAAAGTAATTTTTCTCTGTAGTGAAAAGTTTTGAGCCCAAATTAGAAGTAGCATATGACGTTTCAAATTGAAATAGTTTTATCTTAGACTCTACAATAACTCAAACAAACGCTGGAGACATTCTAGTGATACATGCAAAACTTATCATTATACAATCATAATGTGACAAAGGGAGTCTTCAAAATCAAGACACTGTGATATATCAATAGATAAATGTTTCATGAAAATAAAATGAAAAACGTTCTTCCCTGAAGACACCATACACACAGAATTTATCTGTGAATTACATAAATTCAAAGCAATGTTTGAAGAAACGCAAGCTAATCACCATCCACTTCAATTACAAGAAATTGACAGTGAGAAGATAAAGCATCCACATATAATGGCAGAAAATTTACACCATATAAACCTTAAAGTTTCTGTAAAAACTTCACTTTCATGGAGCAATGCATCATTATTGAAAATTTTAATTTTAAGCATAATTTCTATAATAATTAATGTTAAAACTGGTACATTTAGACTTAAGAAGAATATAGCTTTAACTCCGAAAATAGAAGTACTCTTAACTTTTAGCTTAGGTAGGGAAGAGTAATATTATTGGAATTCTAGTTAATCAAACAAAAACAGTACATATTTACTGTAGATTGTATTTTTCCACACCGTGAGTAAAAATTTCTCAATAAGTAACATTAATGATAGGATATTCGAAAGCTTAGTTCATAGATACTTGTAATACGATATCATGTAAAGTTTATGTGAATAGGTAGCTGTCAACTTATAACCCTTAGCATATGACCACCCAGTAGGTGGTAAGTAACATATAAAGATAGTGTGGAAGTTACGCCTTAGAGACTGTGTAATATATTATTTTATGAAGATTTATGTTAAAGCGAAAGTAAATATAAATTTAAACTTTACTGTACTGAACTATCCTACTACTATAAGAGTGTAGCAATTTTATTTTCCACCTAATATATATATATATATATCTGTATAATCAATCCTTTTATTAAATATTAAATAATATAATACATTATAATGTTATCCAATCCACTTAATTTAATAACATCGATTGTCCAATAAAGAACTAGTATTTAGTTCATGTTAAAAGTTAAATTCTACGGAGACAATATAAAAGCTTTTGTTTGGTATCCTTCTTAAAGCCCCCTCTACTCAATAAATGCAAGGTAACTTTGTTACTGGGCAGCAACAAGCTCGGCCGGCACTTCTAACACAGCTGGGGTTCAAGCAGGTCGAAAGTTGTTCTTAGGAGCGATGTCCGTCATTGATTTTTGCTGTTGGAAGCGTGCACGATGGAAGATTGCACGTGTATGCTATCTTCATAAATCGTTTTGGATGGTCCATTTTTGTGTTGAAACCAGTCGTGAAGAACGATGAAGTTTTTGTTAAAAAGACCATTAGGAACAGTAAGTGAATTTGTTTCTATAACAATATTAATTAAAATTTTCAGTGTAACTTTGGGAATAATTTAATTTAAAATATATTGCAACGTAAATTATAAATAAGCACTTTTCTGAATAGTATTCATGCGAAAATTAAATGAAAACAATTCTATTCTTGTATAATATGGAATCACATATATAATTTATTCAAGTTAATTACAAACAACATTTGCTTTCTTGTGGTGTGAATTACGCCTGGAACATCTGTAAATTGAAACGCAGATAATGGAAGCCAAGTGACGTGTGTTTCAGTATGCAGCGCAGCTGTTTGTTTGGAATGGAATTTTCCGTTGTTAATACATACGTCAGCTTTCAAGCAAGTATTTAGGTGCAATTTGGAGTTCTGGTATGTACAAAAAATTATGTTCGTATGTTGTTTGAACTGTCGACGTAGTAACGAGATAAATTTTACTTTAACCGACTTGTGTTAACTTTGAACAGGTCAAGGACAGACCTCAATTATATTTTCGTAGTTATACGATATGAATCTGTAATTTGTTCCTACAAATTCTTTTATTAACTCAATGAAACATCAGAAGATGTCACTACTAATTAGATAAAGTAAATTCTTAAAACTTTGAACCTTTAGAAATTAAATTTCTACATTTGATATTTTATGAACAATTATCTATAATTATTTACTGTGAAATTAAGGTAAATTTACCATAATTAACTCTTTCTATAAATAAGCAATTTTATGCTTTGTCAATCTGTTATATAAACTTCATTAAATAGTAATTGGTACGGATATATTCAGTACCATTGTAATTAACTCTTCCTAATTTAAATTAACTTATAAAGGAAGACATATTTTTGTAAAAATTACTTTATTGGATACCAAAAAGAATAGATTCTTATTTTCGGACTAAAGACTATCTTTTATTTAAAAGGAATGAAAGTCGATTCTGATTGTATTTAATTATTTTTGAGTTTGAATGCACAAACAGTGCTTTTCTTTGTTTAATCTGTTCACAGGTGCAGTGCAGGATTGCTAAGGTCAAGGTCGAGCCATAAGGTAAGATACTTTAAAGATTAGGAGGTCTTTAAAAATTATATAGCGGTTATAGAAAAAAGGTTTCCGCATTAGCCTTGTACAAGGGACTTGTATTAGGTCTTCTCAGTATAAAAAAATACGGTGGCGCCTTATTTTTATTGTTAGTGGTTGCAATTACACCCCGACCCACAGCTCATTCTCTACCCAGAGCATATAGTTCGACTAGCCGCTTTGCCTTTGAGATTTCCTCAACTTAGAGCCACCTTCCATCTTAATTTGCCGTGGGCTCCATTTCTAATTATCGGAATTTCTCGTTAAACTAAATCGGAATTTAAAAGGCATCAAATAGCGCCCAGCGTGTAGGCCTCGATTGCTGTACCAATTGTATAAACACATAAAGTATAGGCTTCGATTGACTTTGGTTGTTTGCACTTGTGGTTTGTAATTCATTTACCTTCAGGTTGGTTTAGTCTATTGATGTTGTTGTTTAATTGAGTTTAATTTGTAATTAGTTAGTTAGTCTATTCCATGATGGCTGAGACGTATCAAGTAGTTTATTTGCATAAAGATAAATTGGATTATGAATTGAAAATTCGTGAAGTGTCAGCAGCAGACCGATGCAGGATAAGAGGAAAATGTTAGGCCGATTATTAGCCAAAGAAACAACATTACCTGATTTTATTTGTCAATTAGCTCTAACGGAAATTGATAGTATGTCAACATTAATAAAGTTGTGTAAGAAATTAGAAGAAGCTTTCTTATATGGTAAAATTGTTCGATAGGAATATTATTGTTCTTTTAGTCGCAGCTTGTAGTATTTCAGTGAATAATAATTCACAGTGTAGTTGATAATAGTGATTTGTATTTAGGTTTTCTTCCATTTGTATTAGCTACAATAGTTGTTTGATAAATTTTTATAGTAGAGATGATAGATGTTTATAATTTGGTACACTGGTTTTACTGTCGGTAAACCGTTTCAAGATTGCTCTTGTGCATAGGCACGTTTTGTTTTGATATAATTTATTTTGATAGCAATTTTGATTTATTTATATCCGCATTGCAACGCAGTATGTTAATTGGTTGTAAGTCTAAGTGAAACTTGTCGTCGTGGTTGGTCGGATTAGCAGTATGTCAGTCTAGACGAGACTTAGGAAAAGTCGGTCGCTCAGCATTACATTAGTCTAAACGAGACTCGAGGTAAGTTGTCACTCTAGCAATTTTGGCATCACTATTTTGAGATTGGTGATGAGGTTATAATTTTTGTTTATAAGTCTAGGTGAGACTCACAGAGGAGTTTGTCACCCTAGCAAGTTTATGCGTTGTGAAGTACTTTTGTCTATTTTGACAGTTTGATTTTGAGTAGTGTAAGAGTGTACTAGAACATTGATTTATTGTTTTCCTAGATGGAAGGTTGAGAGTAATCTAAATTATAAATTTATTATGTTTAAAATTGTCATTGTCTGCGAATTTAAAAGAAAAGGTGTTCTTAAAGTTTGAAGTTCATTGGTTTAATGTTTGAAGTCATGTTGATAATTTAGTTGAGATCAAGTTAGATAATGTGGATCCCTAGTATGTGTCTCTTCGAGAGAAAATTTTAGCTTTACCTGATGATTACCCACAATGGAAGGTAGAAGATAATTATGTATTTAAATTTCTTTCATCAAGTTTACCACTCTCGTCGAATGTGAGGGAATGGAAATATTTAGTCCCTAGATCACAAAAGGAAGAGGTTATTCGGATAAATCATGACCCTTCAGTGGCCGGTCATTTTGGTTTTTTTAAAACATTGGCACGCATACAAGAGAATTTTTATTGGCCAAAATGCGTATTGATGTGTGGAAATTTTGTAAAATTGTTTAACGTGTGGTGCACAGAAGGCATCGAATAGAGGATCCCTTGGTTTAATGGGAAAGGAAAAAGAAGTGAAGTTCCCCTTTCAGATTATTGCTATAGATCTCATAGGCCCATTTCCACGGTCCAAGGTTGGACACAAATGGTTATTAGTTATTGGTGATTGGTTCTCAAAATTCACGTTAATGTTTCCGTTACGTAGTGCAAAAGCGCATATAATAGAACGTGTATTGGAGGAAAAAGTTTTTTTAGTTTATGGCGTTCCCAAATATATTATTTGTGACAATGGCTCACAATTTAGTGGTAGAAATTTCAAGGCAGTATGTAAAAATATGACGTTCAAAAATTTGGTTTAATGCAGTTTACTCTCCCAATGTAATTTTGTAGAGAGGATAAATAGAACAGTCGGAACAGCTATACGTTCGTATATTAAAGAACATGATACTTGGGACATAGAGTTACCCCAAATTCAGTATGCGATTAATTCTGCAAAACATCATGCCACTGGTTATTCGCCAAATTTCTTAGTTTTTCGTAGACATGTTCCTGTGTCTGGAAAATTTTATGGTCTTGATGTGGAACCCTCAGTTGATATTGATTTTATTTCTAGTGATAGACCTTCGTATGTGTCAGATCATCAAGGACTATTTGATATTTTTATAGACGTACAGAAAAGGTTACATTTAGCTTACATGCAGTCTAGTAATTCGTATAATTTAAGGAGACGTAACATTTCTTTCGAAGTAGGTGACAAGGTTTGGAGGTCAAATAAAGTTCTTTCGAAAGCAAGTGATAAGTTTACAGCTAAGCTAGCGCCAAAATATGTTTTGAGTATTGTTAAAAAGAAGGTTTCGAATTTAATTTATGAATTGATTAATGAAAATGGTTCAAGGGCAGGCAGATGGCATGTTAAGGACTTAAAACCTTATTCAGAGTTCAGTGGTGATATTGAAAATGAGAACGTTTCTGAACATTAATTAGTGTTGTTGATATATTTAATGGTTGTTAGTAGGAATTATTTCTGTCTTATCTTTTAGTTAAGGATTTAAATATTGTATTGGAATACTGTTTGGTAGTCTAAAAATTTTAGATGTTGGATAAGAAGTATAAAAAGAATTTTTGTAGTGCAGTAAGGTTGATACTAGACTGTGCTGATATTGTTAGTTGCAAGTTATTCATTTGAGTCAAGATAAAAGTTACATGTTTCCGTTTGTCAAATGATTTCATTTGTCGTATGATTCTTTAGTTCAAGGTTATAAAGGAATGTTTAGGTATTTTTATGATTAAAGTGTTTGATAAATAAAGTTGTATATAGTTGGTCATTATTTTCTTTCGGATTTAAGATTAAGGTGTTTGATAATTATAATGGGAATCAAGTAGTTGAGTCCATATTAAATATTGGTTGGAGGTCAATATTGTTAGTAACTATGATAGTTATGTTTAATTATGGATATTGCGTGAGATAGCAATGTTCTATGTTTGATTATGGATATTGCGTGAGATAGCAATGTTCTATTTTGTTCATTCATGCGTGAGTGAGATTTGTGAGAAGTAAGACGTGGTGACGTTTTACTTGTCTCTTCTGGGAAAGAGATATTTCTACATTTTGGTTGCATATACATGCGGTAGATTGTTGAACGTTAGTGATTTCAAGACTTGTTTGCTGTTTTGAAGTTATGTTTGGAGTGGATCTCAAAAGTAGTGAGAGTCCTTTTTTTCTTTTGTAAATATGTAAATTACGGTTAATATAGTAAAAATATGTTTGTCATGATAATTTGATATTTTCATTAATGAATCATAATACGGCAGTATTATATATTTTGTTGTTTAAGTTTCGAGTATAAATGAGTGATATAATAACCCCGAATATGATTAAACGATAATGACACCCTACCGATTAAGACTTCCCGAATTTGTCCCCTTGTGGCGTATAGTACGCGTAGTTACTCGTCACTCATTTTCAAATATGTTGTATCTTAAGTGGTAATTTTTGTTTTATTTTGTAAAAATTAATAATAATAAGTTGTGAATATGTAACAATAAATTAAAAAAAAATTCTTCGTATTTATTCCAGAATTTTTTCTCTTAGAAAGAGGCAGTGTAGCAATTTTATTTTCCACCTAGGATATATATATATATCTGTATAATCAATCCTTTTATTAAATATTAAATAATATAATACATTATAATGTTATCCAATCCACTTAATTTAATAACATCGATTGTCCAATAAAGAACTAGTATTTAGTTCATGTTAAAAGTTAAATTCTACGGAGACAATATAAAAGCTTTTGTTTGGTATCCTTCTTAAAACCCCCTCTACTCAATAAATGCAAGGTAACTTTGTTACTGGGCAGCAACAAGCTCGGCCGGCACTTCTAACACAGCTGGGGTTCAAGCAGGTCGAAAGTTGTTCTTAGGAGCGATGTCCGTCATTGATTTTTGCTGTTGGAAGCGTGCACGATGGAAGATTGCACGTGTATGCTATCTTCATAAATCGTTTTGGATGGTCCATTTTTGTGTTGAAACCAGTCGTGAAGAACGATGAAGTTTTTGTTAAAAAGACCATTAGGAACAGTAAGTGAATTTGTTTCTATAACAATATTAATTAAAATTTTCAGTGTAACTTTGGGAATAATTTAATTTAAAATATATTGCAACGTAAATTATAAATAAGCACTTTTCTGAATAGTATTCATGCGAAAATTAAATGAAAACAATTCTATTCTTGTATAATATGGAATCACATATATAATTTATTCAAGTTAATTACAAACAACATTTGCTTTCTTGTGGTGTGAATTACGCCTGGAACATCTGTAAATTGAAACGCAGATAATGGAAGCCAAGTGACGTGTGTTTCAGTATGCAGCGCAGCTGTTTGTTTGGAATGGAATTTTCCGTTGTTAATACATACGTCAGCTTTCAAGCAAGTATTTAGGTGCAATTTGGAGTTCTGGTATGTACAAAAATTATGTTCGTATGTTGTTTGAACTGTCGACGTAGTAACGAGATAAATTTTACTTTAACCGACTTGTGTTAACTTTGAACAGGTCAAGGACAGACCTCAATTATATTTTTCGTAGTTATACGATATGAATCTGTAATTTGTTCCTACAAATTCTTTTATTAACTCAATGAAACATCAGAAGATGTCACTACTAATTAGATAAAGTAAATTCTTAAAACTTTGAACCTTTAGAAATTAAATTTCTACATTTGATATTTTATGAACAATTATCTGTAATTATTTACTGTGAAATTAAGGTAAATTTACCATAATTAACTCTTTCTATAAATAAGCAATTTTATGCTTTGTCAATCTGTTATATAAACTTCATTAAATAGTAATTGGTACGGATATATTCAGTACCATTGTAATTAACTCTTCCTAATTTAAATTAACTTATAAAGGAAGACATATTTTTGTAAAAATTACTTTATTGGATACCAAAAGAATAGATTCTTATTTTCGGACTAAAGACTATCTTTTATTTAAGAGGAATGAAAGTCGATTCTGATTGTATTTAATTATTTTTGAGTTTGAATGCACAAACAGTGCTTTTCTTTGTTTAATCTGTTCACAGGTGCAGTGCAGGATTGCTAAGGTCAAGGTCGAGCCATAAGGTAAGATACTTTAAAGATTAGGAGGTCTTTAAAAATTATATAGCGGTTATAGAAAAAAGGTTTCCGCATTAGCCTTGTACAAGGGACTTGTATTAGGTCTTCTCAGTATAAAAAAATACGGTGGCGCCTTATTTTTATTGTTAGTGGTTGCAATTACACCCCGACCCACAGCTCATTCTCTACCCAGAGCATATAGTTCGACTAGCCGCTTTGCCTTTGAGATTTCCTCAACTTAGAGCCACCTTCCATCTTAATTTGCCGTGGGCTCCATTTCTAATTATCGGAATTTCTCGTTAAACTAAATCGGAATTTAAAAGGCATCAAGAGTAAGCAAAAGGAACAAATAAATGACTGACTGCTGTCGACCCCCTCAGGTCAATATGTGGCACAAGACAGATAATACAAGGATCGTTCAATAAGTCCTTAGAAAAAAGTAGAAAAAACATTTTTTATTCAACATAATCTCCTTTCAGCTCTATACATTTTTCTAAGCGTTTTTCCAAATTTTTTAAGCCGTCCAAAAATAGAATTTCAAAAGCTCCTCTAAATAGGCATTTGTTTGGGCGATAACCTCCTACGTTAGACGTAAACCTTTGTCCGCCAAGCCATTTCTTCAAGTTGGGAAATAAAGAAAAAACCACGGGGAGGGGGAGGGGGCAAATCTGGCGAATACGGTGGATGTTGTAATAATTGGAACTTTAATTTTATAATTTTGGCCATTGCAACTGCGCAGGTATGCATTCGTGCATTGCCTTGATAAAAGAGGATTTTTTCCTTTTTTAAATGAGGACGTTTTTCCTTGATTTCTTCGCTCAGCCGGTCCAATAACGACGCATAATACTCTCCTCTTATCGTTTTTCCCTTTTCTAGTAATCGATGTAGATAGTTCCGTGTGCATTCTAAAAGACCGTGACCATAACTTAGCCGGCCGATTTCACCGTCTTAGTTTTCTTCGGAGCCCGTTCGCCTTCAAAAATCCACTGATTTGACTGTTCTTTTGTCTCTGGTGTGTAGTGATGTATCCAAGTTTCGTCCACAGCTATGTATCGACGCAGAAAATCCTCAGGATTGTGTAACCTTCCGGTCGACACTTCTGTATCAGCATTCTATTTATGTAATATTTCTAAATTCAATTGTCTGCTGATAGCATTGTCCTGCTATCTATATCGTTGTTACCTTTGCGCTCCATTTGTGCTAACCTTCATAATTACAAGTTATTGCCGTATACTCAAATTTACGTTACTTATCTGACAATTGCGACGGAAAAGCGCCAAAACAGCCTCAGAATCGACCACACGATTGCGTTTATTCTCCAATCTGAGTAAACGCAGCACCCATCTTGCCGAGATTTTTTTCGCAACCAATTTTTCGTGCAAAATTGAAGCAACTGTGCTTTCCGATATGCCTGTTGCCTCAACTATCTCGCGCACTTTTATTCGTAGATCATTTAAAATCATATCGTAGATTTTTGTCAATTATTTCGGGAGTAGATACTTCCACAGGACGTCCGGAACGATGTTCATCTTTTGTGGATGTACAGCCACGTTTAAACTCATTCACCCAATTGTAAACAGTTGCAAACATAGCTATGAACTTCATCCAACTAAGCTTTGATTCCTTGCGCCGTTAAACCTTTTAAATACAAGTGTTTAATCACTGCTAGAAACTCACTTTTATCCATTGTTATAATCAAATGAAAGTTTTTACTTCAATAAACAACAAAAATAAAACTACGTGATGGATACAGCTGAAACTCTAACAGCTGACTAGTTAGAAGTGCTGATTACTGTGAAAAATTTACCTTCAGTACTACAAGCGCCATCACTTGGATTTTCTAAGGACCTATTAAACGACCATCGTAATTGTAAATTGTCAACCCAACTAAACTACGTAATAATTGCAAGAATTGATTAAGGAATATTTATATATTCTAAATAATTAAAACTGATTGATATATGATAACATCGGGGACTTGTAGAAGTGTTTGTTGAGGATTGATAAATTACCCAATGAGAGTAAGACAGGAGGGTCCTGGTCTATACAAACCAAGCCGTAAGCAACGGATGGGAGATATGCTTTCGAAAACAAAATTCTCGCTTTTTGATATTTAGCAAAAGTATTTTAAGTTAACTGCATATAAAAATACACAAGTATCAAAACTTGCAATGTATTAGTTTCTAACTGAAAATTTAGTTCTAATTTCTAAACTATTTGAATACTGCTTTTACCTCAACTTGCGCACTATTTAGTAAAAACGAAGCCTCTTGATATCGCGCACTATTTTCAAATAAAAAATCTGATAAACTTCTCCCATCTATCACAAATATTTCGTCAAAGTGGTTACGCTTAATCCATTTATGTTTATAGCGGGCCCATTTCAAAATAAAATCCTTGGATTTATATCAAATCATCAAAGTTCAGGAAATATAATGTTATATTAGAACGTCGCCTATCTCGAATCGTATGATCGATATTTCAATATTCAGGACTTTCAGAACAAAAACAGGGTTTTATACTAGGTTGATATAAAGAGGCTAACGTTAGAGCAAATATTAAATAAATTGAAAAAAGTTTTCGCTTCGTTGAAGCTACTGTTTGGGAACCAGGATAATATTTATTGACGAGAGCTTTCATTTCAATATGAAATCGTGGACGAAAACATACAATAGGAACGCCATTATACTCCGCTTACAATAATGCTTTTTAAAGGGGGTCATAGAAATTTGAAAATATAATCTGCAGAGGAAGTTTAATTAAGCCTGCTGTTAGTAAAATAAATACTGGGATTTAAATGAATTGAAAATTGAAGAAGTGCAGGTTTAACATCCACATAAAATAATGTTAAGGCGTGATTTGTTAAATCACAAACGCCTCTTCTAAGTTAGACAATAAACAGGTCAACGGGCTTTCTCTAGTGCCGTTTTACTAATTCAGGACGCACTTGACCTGCACCGGATGTTTTTAATATTTTATCATCTTTTTGATTTATGCTAATAAAGGGTAATAACAAGCAACCACTGCTTAACACTACTTAACGACATTCGCGTTTTTGCTCCACTTACTTCAGAGATATTAAACATTGAAATATTACCCTCGTGAGAAATTTCCAGAAAATTGAAATTTGATAGACAATTGATATTGTAATATCTAAACAAAATGTCAAAGGTTTCTATCGATCCCAGTGCCGCTGAAAATTTGACGTGGGTTGAAGATTATAAAAAGCGACTCTACAAATAATATTTCATTATGAGTCACTTTTACGAAATAATCATATGTTATTAAATTTGCAACCTGGAAAATTTTCTAAAAAAAAGATGTAATGATTTTTATTTATAAAGATTATTGCCTTAGAGACAATGCGAACTACTACAAAGTTGTAATAATAAGAACTCTTTAGCGTGATGTATTTGTGATGAGACGATTAACTATAAAAATTAAGGAAATTATTTTGTTTTAGATGCCATAGTATTCAATACAAAGCAAAGCATATTTACTACATTGCAGTGTTGATGAAGAAGGAATGTGTTCCGAAAACTTTCCACTTCTTGTCAGAATACCTCAAGGAACATCTGCTTGTCAGCGTTAGATTGGGCTACGATTTTTTTATTCGTTGACCCGAAACATAGATTGATTCAGGACCTTTTAATCGGGGATCCAAGCTAATCCGGTGACTCAGAACTCAAACTGAATAGGTGATCAAAACTGTCTTCTTGAATCAATGTCCCGAAATGACTCGGTAACCAAAAATGACAAATTGCTTCAAATTGATCCAAAGAACTAAACCGGTAGTAAAGTATGACAGTGATCTTGGCACCACTCAAATCCTTTCAGCACCTTCTGAACGCCACCTCCATCAGAATGGTTGCAACTCCTCATACCCATTTAACCTATGTTAGCCAACCCACAATACTGTCACAACTTAGCGCCTCCTAAATGCCACCGCCACCTAACTCATATTGATCAATTTAATCCATCGTTGGGATCATCTCTGCGCCTCTTGAGCGACGCCGCCACCAAAATCTTTGCAACTCATCTTACCCATCTAACCTATACTAGGCAACCCACAATGATGTCACGCCTCAGCACCTCCTGAACGCCACTGTCATCTAACCCACATTGATCGATGTGATTCTCTTTCCGCGTCTTTTGAACGCCATCGTCACCTGAATGTTTACAACACTCCTTACATCCCCATCTAAATCTTTGCATACATTGATCTGAGCATAGTTAGTCCATCTGTCCCACCGCTTGGATCAATCCACCTGACACATCTAATCTATTAAAATGTCACAGTAGTCTGTATTGTACCTTCAGTCTCTCTGGCAGTAAGTTAGTGTTACCAGTGAATATGGGGTTGTCACGGATATGGATTACACTTCAGATGGACGAAACTTACCCCATTTACCATACAAACTTGAGATTCGATTCGCGGAAGAGCATGAGTTTGAGCACAGATCGATTATGGTTACTCAAAATTTAGAAAAATACTGGGCGTAACCGTATTTTTAGATATGACCAAAGATAAATTAGTTTTGAGGAAAGATGCAGAAACTCTCTAACAATTAACTCATGCAGCGTTAACTCTGAAAAGAAAGTCACTTAATTAAATATATCATTGCAGAAACTATTTGTATTTCTTTATACAAAATTGTAGAAAATTGTAAGTAAAATTATTATAACACAAAAGTATAAAATGTTGTCTTTGAGTCGTATTACAGTTACTCTTTTAATTAAGTTATGAACCTCTCAGCAATATACTTCGTACACTCTTTCTAGATATAAATAAAAGATCAATTCAAGTAAACATTATGTTGTTAAAGTGAAAGTTCTTATTTACAAGTTAATATTGCAATTAATGAAGTTCACTTCTTAATTCATAAATTCAAGTTCATTTATAAATGATTCCAGTTTATTAAAATTACTTTCACTTAGAAATAATCTCAAAAACTTTAATCACATGGATTTAACTCAGCCTCAAACATCAGTACTGGCATTTGTCCACATATGTTTACTTTCTCTAAAATGTATTAACCAACAAACAAGTTTTTCGTGCATAAATTATTTATCTAAACACGTATAATAATCAATTTGTAATATTTAAAAACCGTTCTGAATGGACCTACACATTGAAGCAGTTCTAGATTACTAAAACTGGTGAAACGGCTTGAGAGTTCTAGTGATCTAAAGAGCCGAAATAGAGGTCTAAACAAATTAGGACAGCATCTCTTTCGGTACTTAGAGTGCAAAGACCATAGAGATCGGTATGGCATTTTAAGACACACTACTGCGATGTGGAAGGCAACGGGAAACCACCACATTACCTTCCAAGTACCCTCTGTGGCAAAAAAGTTCGGAGTTAAAATAGTCCACCATTCGAATCTTCGAAAGAGGATTTTTTCGGAGGATGTAATCAGAAAGTTTAGAAAAAGTGTCCGGAACATTCTGCGAGTCGGAGCCTGGAATGTCAGAAGTAGGAAGCAAGTAGGTAAGCTAGAGAACTTGAAAATTGAATTGGATGGGTTAGCATTAGACATAGCAGGGACGAGCGAAGTTCGGTGGCCAGAAGCGGCGAATTTTTGGAGCGGAGACTTTAGAGTAGTTCACACAGGATCAGAGGGAGGAAATTCGGGTGTGGGGATAGTTATGAGAAAAAAATAAGACACTGTGTAGGAAACTTCCTACAAAAGAACGAAAGATTACTTATGGTTAGATTACAATCTAAACTGGTGAATACAGTAATAATACAAGTATACATGCCCACCTCTTACTACAGCGAGGAGAGGCAAAAGCGATAAGATATCGAATACATACTAAGATACGTAAAAGAACATGAAAATTTAATAATTACGTGGGATTTTAATGCAGTAATAGGCGAGGGTAAGAAAGTTAACAGTAGTAGATTTATTTGGTTTAGGCACGAGAAACAACAGGTAAAATAAGTTGCTAGAATTTTACGCAATTTAACCATTACAAACACATTATTTCAGCATCATGCTAGAAAACGATACACATGAAAGATGCCAAGAGATATAGGAAGATATATAATAGATTACATTCTTGTTAGACAACGGTTTAGGAATTAAGTAAAAAATTGTAAAAGCTACCCTAAGCAGATATAGACACTGACCACAACATTGTAATTATAAGGGCCGCTCTTAAATTAAAAATGTGCGAAAAAGGAACGGAAAAAACACTTTGACTTTGAGAAACTAAAAGATAAAAATGTTCACAAAAGATTTGAGAAAGAGTCAAATGAATTCCTGAAAGATATCGGGCAAATATATGATACTAAGGAAGTAGAGACAGAATGGAATAACATTAAATCCAGCTTTGACATGGCGGCCAAAGATATGCTGAGGTGTACACAAAAAAAAACCATGTATAACAAAGGATATCCTGAATTTAATAGAAAATATAAAAAAAGGCCGGACGAACATGGAAACCAGAGATACAAATCCATAAAATGGCAAATTATTCAAAAATGCACGAAAGCTAAAGAGCAATGGATTGATGAAAAGTGCAAAGTGGTATAAACCAAGATGGAAATAGGAAAGACAGACAAAGCATACAAACTAATTAAAATGAATTTTAGGAATATAAAACCGTATAGCAAAAATATAAAGAGCACGGAAGGAGACATCATTATAGAAAATGTAGAGAAAGTGGTTAGATGGCAAGAATATATACAGAATTTATATGCCCGAGAGGAACTAACAGTTGACTTCGGATATCCTATATTTAGAAATGAGTTCGAATTAGCATTAAAAGGCCTGAAAAGTGGGAAGGTACCGCGTATAGATAAGGTGTAAGCCGAAACTCTAAAAGCCGCTGGACCAACTGTATTAGAACATCTCTTCTGACATGTAAACTATATGTGTGAGACAGGCAAGATACCCCAAAATCTCAAACGTAACATCATAGTCACTAAACCAAAAAAGAGAGGAGCGGATAAATGTGAAAATTTTCGAACAATAAATTTGACACCACACGTGTCAAAAATATTAACTAGAATTGTACAAAGACGGATGGAAAAACCGGCCGAAGATCGATTTGGGTTTAGGCAAAACAAGGGAATACCGGAGGCTATTTTAGCTCTGAGGGTGATAATGGAGAAGACAATAGATAAAGGAGAAAGCGTATATATAGGGTTTGTAGATCTGGAAAAAGCATTCGACAATGTAAGATGGGAAAAATGTTCGAAATACTCAAAAAGATTGGAATGGGTTTTTAGGGATAGAGGGATAGTACATAGCTTATAAAAGAGCAAACAGCTGTAACAAAATTAGAGCAGAAACGTAGAGAAGTAGATATTAGGGAAGAAGTGGGGCAGAGATATGCTCTATTACCGTTCATTTTTAACTTGTACATCGAAGAAGCAATGAGTACTGTCAAATGCTGGAAGACATTTGGAATTATTATGTAGGGACAAAAGATTGATATGCTTAGATTTGCAGATGATATAGCGATATTAGCATCTAGCAAGGATGAGTTAGAGACAGCTCTTAATGAAATGAAAATAGTTCTAACTGAGAGATATGGAACGAAAATGAAGAAAAATAAAACTAAGGTACTAGTATGCAAAGGAGGGGAAAATAAATCAAAACCTAGAATACAAGTAGGAAACGAGAACTTACAAAAGGTTAAGGCTTTCTGCTACCTAGGAAGTCAAATAACGCAAGATGGGAAGAACGCAAAAGATATAAAACAAAGATTAGCACAAGGTCGTGCTACATTTAACAAAAAAAGCAATTACTGTGTTCAAAGACAACAAACATAGAAACAAGGAAAAGATTGCTGAAATCATAAGTGTGAAGCATAACCATAGAAGGGAACCGAGTTGTATCTAGGCTGTAGAAATGGCAGGGAGGGATGTAGGATAGCTCAGAATAGAAATCAGTAGAGGTACGCGCCCAGCCTATTCCAAGAGGAAAACCTAATGACAAAAAGTAATTGCACTTAAACCTGATGAGTACTAGAAACAAATACAGGTGTTGGTTTTGCAATATTTTCAACTAACCCTGATTGTGCGAAAGGATTTATTGGACAACTTTTAATTCGGTAAATGTTGAAGTGTTGGAGGATCTTAGTAGCCACAGGCTGCTTAATCCTCTTAACATACCACTGCCTATCGGTGAAATAGAGTATATATCTACAAAACAATACAAAGGAACCGAACTCTATCAAATAAGAAAGAGCAGCGGCTATATTCGATGACAACAAACATAGAAACAAGGACAAAAGTGTTGGAAGCATATGTGTAGAGCACAACACTGCGCACCTATGAAATAGGGACAGTAGTAGAAGCAGACAAGAAAAGGAACAAGCCTTTTGGAATGTTATGCTTAAGATGTATGATGATGATAGCATGGATAGATAAAGTTAATTACAAAGAGGTTATTGAAATAGTAGGGTAATAAAGATATCCGTGAATAACAAAAGAAATAGGAGACATAGAAGGACAGGAAACGTTCTAAGGCATTTTAAAATGCGTAGGTTAGCTCAGAAAAGGAATCAATAGAGCTACACGTCTAATAGGTTCCAGGACTGAAGACTTAATGATGATGGTAGATATGAAAAAAATAACACGTTGAAATTATTACCTAGAACGTATGTATGTTTCTAAACGAAATAAACATCTAGGTTTTCCTATTAGAACAATTCAAAATAAATGTGATGCACCATTTATAAGTACAAAAATGAAATTTTTAATAAATGCGAAACTAAAATATTTGGGTTTGACAGTTAAACCATAACAGGATTATCATTCAACAATTCTTTTCACTATATTTACATCTATTAATTTTCTCATAATTTTAGGATCATTCATTTATGGGTTAAACGACCAAAACATCCACTACGCGCATATATATTTCAGGTTGAAACTCGCCTTGAATAATCCAGGTCTTAACAATTCAAATACCTCTTCGGACCTCTGCAAAACTTTCTCGAAGACAAATACATAATATCTTCTGCAATTAGTTTAACGCCAACTACAAACAATATCTAACTTTAAAATTTTTATTTTCAAACATGTACTTCTTATAAATGTTGTCTTCAATTAAACAAATCATACAAAATTTGTGAAAGCTTCAAGAGTAGTAGGATTTGTTCTATCTTTATACCGAACGTAATTAAATTTTAATATTCTGGTTAACCAAGTTAAAAATATGTGGCGTAATTAAATCTATCGTTGCGTGCGCTGAAAGAACTTTATTTAGTGTTAATAAAATAAAATAATAAAAATTTGTTATAACAAGATCAACTGTAAGTATGTGCATATTAATGTATCATTACGAACGAGCTATCGCGGCAAAATTAAGCGCATTTGAGTTGTATGCGTAGGGGAGATCCTTGTACAAACCACACTCAAAAGGTTTTCAAAATATAAAAGTCGGAATGTTTTATACCTTGACTTATAGAAGTTGCTTGAATCCTAGTGCGCTCATTGGTAGTTTGTTACGTGCCGAGTTTACACTAATTACTTGAATTAAGATTACTGTATAAAAATGAAGTGACAACAATAATTAGTGTACCAGCTAGCTTTCAGTGGCGCGGGGTGGATTCCATAAAAACAAATGCAAATCTTTATAGAGGTATGGAATTGTAACACGTCTACTAAATACCTCTATTCCTACCCTGAAAGGTCTAATAAAACCTTTGAGCGCCTACTCACCTAATTTCAGTCTCCCTAGAAGATGAACGTTCCAGGAAACGATTTAATTGTTCCTATTGCAGTAAAAGTTGATGGAGTGTTGTGTACAAGTTTCTCACCTTTCACCAATTTTTTAAATAATAACGAGAACTGCAAGTCGTTTATCTAACATATATTATGGAACACGAATATTACAGTAAATAACAAAATACAACAAAATAAAATCTATCCCTAATTGGACAAATATGCGTGTCTCTAAAAGAAAAAGTGCAGTTTAAATTTATCAATTGTAGACATCTAACCAAATCAACTGATACATATGAAGTATACCCAGACAAGTGTCGTACTCCTCCATGTAAAAACTTTCGGTTTGCAATACGCTTTAAATAAGCGTGCGCCAACGTAAAACGTGCTTTTAATAATACGTTTTCTCTATTCATATGATTACAACCAAACACAATTATTAAATATATATATCGTGTAGCTGGTGCAAAGCAAAAATTCAATAACTTACAGGTTTTATTGATCTTCATAGAATGCTCCGAACGACCTTGTTATATATATATATATATGTATATATATATAATACTGTGATAAGGGGTTGTTTAGGGGTGTATTGAGTAGTAAGGGTCGTGTAGTAACTGTAAATAGCAATGGGAATCAAAAAACTGCATTTAGCAGAAAAATAAATAATTTGTACATTATGTAAATAGCAAACATTTAACATCCAGTATAAGAACCGTAATTAACTTTAATCAATGCAAGTAAGTATATCTTTTAACAATAGAACGCGCATTCAACAAAGAAATAATCGTACATATAATTAAACATACGTTGAGAAGTGTTATACAAGTTCATAAAAATAAAGACGCAGAAGATAAAAGAAAACCTAATAAATCCTCATGCAATTACGCTTGCGATAAAGAAGGAACAATATGCCTTTGATAAGAAAACGCACTTTCTAAGATCAGTCTAAATAAATACATGAACGAAAACAGCACTAGATTTACATCATTTATTTTTGTACAATTATCCAAAAGCATTATCTATACAAAACAACAGACGTAAGTTAAAGTCTGGCCACGATAACAAATAATAAGGCAATCGAAGATCGCAAATAAACACCATGACACGGAAATCCGAAAGAGTTTAATCAGAAATCAGCTTAAAAATACAGGGAATTTTAAAGACAAACCTGGTTGGTTGAAACAATCTGTAAAACTGCTTGGAAACCCAATCCAAAGGTAGTGGGAAAAGCTATATAACATCCACCGATGATAAGGCAACTCAGTTTCCACTTGAAGAACGTTGAATCCACATCACTTTTAATTAGAAATCTACGCGTCAGATAAATAAAATTTATGTTATACTAAAAATAGTGCTGTGCAACAATTACGTTAAGAATACATGAAGAGTTTTTGCCGTTTTTTTTTAGAAAACGGCTTCTAATCGGCCTCCAGTCAAATTTTAGTTCATTTATAAAATAATTCTAATCTGCATCGAAAACGATGATTCTGGTATATTTCTGGACTATTCTAATCCGCGTCGAAAATAATTCTAATTATGAGACAATTCTAATACGCTGGTAATTTATGATTCGAAGTCTGGAATTTCAAGTGGTATTTAAGGAAAGAGATTCAAAGCATATGCGGAGAAATATAGAATAAAGTACGAGGTGATTTTTGGAAAACAAGGGGTAACTGTACTGAAATATTGGTTCAACAAAGCAGAGCATTGGTATTCGATTGAAGACAGTAAGGGGGTGTTGATCCACAACACGAAACAACATATCAGGAGATCACAGGTCAGATCTACTTAATTTTAAGGAATCTTTTCAATTTAAATTTTAATACTGAATTTATTCAATTTATCCAAAACTTGTAAAGAGTCAACAGGAACATTGCATGCGTTTAAACTTATGTAATAAATCATAAAGAGGTCTCGAACGTTCCAGATTTTTTTGTAAAGGGTGTTGATTTTGGTGACTTTATATTGAATTAAAAGTATATAAATTTTGGGATAAATAATCCATATGATATTAATTGATTGAAGGGTGTATTTAAAAAATTTTAAAAATTGTAAATACTATTTACATTCATTATATGAATGTTGTTTGCCTTCGTTTTATCAATTCAAACAGGTAATCATAAAGGGGTGAAAGAAAATTGATCATTGCAACGTTATGCACTCTGTGTAAATTAAAAGACTAGCCGTGGCATAATAAAATAAAAGTAAAAGACTAAAGTGAGAAACACAGAGCGGGGGCGTTCAGTCAGGACGTTTATTACACCGAGTACGGCGTTATCATATCAAATTTTTAATGGCGCCCAACGTGGGCAAAAAATACATAGCAATATATATATATATATATATATATATATTATAAAATTAATGGACTGGTCAGTCTTATAGTATAATATACATGTACATATTATCATGGGAAGTAGTCCAAATCAAACAACAGAAACTGATTGAAAATTTAATCAACACCTAACGTTTCGGTACATTCCTTTCGCACCTTTTTCAAAGGATTGATCAAATTATATTAAAGGAAATTGAAAACCAATTACTGCACGATTCACATTATAAATGTGGGTCAAAAATTAAAAATTAAAAATTGCCTGAAGGGCAACGTCATGCCACGATGGCGGTTAAAAAGTAAAGAGTCTTTCTTTAACCGCCATCGTCATGACGTTGCCCTTCAGGCAATTTTTAATTTTGACCCACATTTATAATGTGAATCGTGCAGTAATTTGTTTTCAATTTCGCTTATATATATATATATATATATATATATATTTCTTTAAGAAAATTAAGAGATACAATTCCAATATAATAATTGTTAATAAGCGCCAATATTTACAAGCGAATAAATTTATATATGATCATCCTTTGAACCTGAATACCCTAAAATTTAAATTCACAATCTTTATATAGAAATATCTTATTAAACAGCTAATCAAACATGCGACTCTAACTACAAATTAAATTAATTATTCCCTTAATGGTGATCATGTGAGTATACTGGAACGATGTAAGTGTTCCGTAATTTAACAACATTTCTCCGTGGCTCTTAGTTTAAGTAAATCTTAATTGCAAACGTGTATGTTGATTATTTGGCGCAGACGTTTCGCACAAATACGAAATCACTACAATCTTACAATAATACACTAAAGTAGATATGCAATCACACAGAAATATTTACAGTAAAAAATGTTTCTATGTTTATTTTCAAAATTTTACCACTAGCTAAAGTCCTGTGCAAATAAAAATCACAAATTGTTGCCATCAGCAGCAAAAATTGCTAAGTGATTTCCTACTTACTCTTGGTTCCCGCTTCAAACTTACATTATTAACTAATTAATTTAGTCTTCAAATCTCAAATTCAACATACGTTGTATATAAATAAACTCTTATATACAATTTACGTTACACAAATAAGCGAGGTAGATTTATTTGGGTATAAAGTGTTTTGTATGAAGTTCAACCTCTGTGGGCAAATTAATTAATTTTTTATTAAAACTTCACTCTGAACATCTAATCGTGCAAACCCTCTATCTTCTTCAAAACGTATAAATCAAGAAACAGCTTTATCCCTTTTCTGCTTTTAAGCGTTTTTAAACACCGAGATAGTGGTATGGCATACTAAGCGGCTTTGTGTCTTAGTTGGTTTGCGTGTGACTACCCAAGTTCCATTCCCAACACGGACCGCTTGAAAAATGTTAGGTGAGCATTTTTCACAAAAATACGCCTTTGTGTGTGTGTGTGTGTGTGCGTGCGGGCGGACGTGTGTGCGTGCGCACGTGCGTGTGTGCGTGTGTGCGTGTGCGCGCGCGTGTGTATGTTGTGTGTGTGTGTGTTGTCACGCACGTTTAAGATTCCTACCTCGCTTGGAATAGCAAGGGTTCGACAAAAATACAACATTTCCAGGTCAAAAAAGCTCTCTTCCTGGCCAATGAAGAATCTAAGGGTAAAGCATTGGAAAATCAACTGTTTTATTTTCTTATTCATTGGTTAATAAATAAATATTAATATGATGCAATAGATAAGTTATTCATATTTAAAGACATTACAAAATCTCAAAACAATGATATAGTAAATTTGCAGTTCATCCGCAAAGGTGCCTTCGTATTCTGGTGTACTTTCAGATCTAACATTTATTACGATTTGTTCGGCAAGTTTTTTGACGATGCCATCCAATCTCCACATCCTTTCATCTTCTTTAATTATATGGTTAATATAATTAATCCAATGTTCTTGGCCTAAGTTGCAAATCCTTCAACAAAAAGCAACTTTGCGTCGTCAATACTAAAAGTGGAATTGTTGGTATATAGCTACGTGTTGCTTTACTCGAGTCCAAATCACTTTATTTGAATTTAAATTACAGTGGTGTGGAAGTGACATTAATGCTATTCAGGCAGAGCGTTCCATAATTTTGTCGAAACCACAAAAGTAGTGTTTTACTACGACCAAGAAATCAACTTTTAATAGCTGTTAATAACTTCAATGTGTTTTGCAGTCTACCAATCGTAAATTTGTTTTTTATACAAATTTTGATTTGGAACCTTATCGGCTTTGACGCTGAGATGTGGAGCATTATCAAACACGACCATACTAGAAGAGGTAATATAACTTTTAACAAAGCTGTGAACACTTCACTGTTTTATAATAACTTCATAAAACAATAAATATAAATTCAGGGTCCCGAGTTGTTTGTAGTTTTAATATACCATTGTATGCCCATCTTTAATGGGAAATACTTACCTTGTTATGAAGACGCTGTAAATTAAAGCTTGATACTAAATACAAAATCAACACAAATTAATTAATAAACGCATGGTTCCGTCAAAACCAAGATGCAGGTTCAAGTTCTGTCCAAGACCTTAGATTTTC